>JAJGOT010000007.1:2705000-3020000 GCA_022457155.1 Cladopsammia gracilis
AGATAACATGGTAGCTAAAAATCGCCTTTACTAGAATATCTGTGTCCACATATCATCGAACAAGAAAAAGTTTGTGGAACATAAACCACAGGACAACCAACAAGAAATTAGGATTGCGTTCTACAAATGCGACAAACAGTCATATGGCATTATATGCAGAAGTTTTGGATTACATCAATAATTCCCTTTTTAGGCTCAAATTGCTGGTAAATATCTCCTAACTTACAGCCATGCTCCGTCACACGTGACCAGTATCCACGAGACTGAAATGGACATTTGAATATTTCTTTGTAACGTTCGAGATTTGAATGAAACCTTGAAGATCTCGCTGGAAAACGGCAAACACGACTTTGAAAGTCACAAGTTAACGGAAAAATAACTTCGCTACACGCATAAAAAACCTAATATTGTTCGGATATGTAACATTTAAAGTAAAATGATATTTTGTTGCTCTTTGTTTCCGAAAATGCGGTAAAATTATCATGGGAATTCCGAATCTCGGAATGAATTTACAAAACCGACGCGTAAACTTGAAAACTCCATTCAATTCTCTAAAATACTGGTCACGCGTGACGGAGCATGGCTGTAATATCTGAACTCGTTCAAATCTAGTTTACCGTTGTGCTTTTGCAAGCCAAGGTCTTTGTGGTCATAAAAATCGCTATCATTTTAGGCTTTTTGAGGCTGAGTGAATGTACGGCCCTAACCGTTTTTTTTTTTCAATTTTCATGAAATTAGAAAATAATTAGAACAAAATAACATGGCACACCATAGACTATATCTATGGACAAAATATGAAGCACCCTGATTTTGGATCGATGTGCCACAATTTTGTAATTTCACCCGGCGTTCAGGAAAATTCCCTCTTAAGTGGGATTGTATGGACTAAACAACGAATAGCTTCTACAAAACTTAAGAGGAAGATATCAAGTGAATTTTTCAAATAAAATAAAGCTCAAAGACTTGAAAAAAAATTGGAGTTGTACTGTAATCCGTTTCCATCCTGGCCATCCATAATGCCAAGACATTTATTTTATAATTTCACTAGTGCATAAGTAGTAGAGTAGTTTTAAACAAATTAAGACCAATATTTTTTTTCCTTTGGCACTCTTTGGTTGTACAGTTGACTCTCTCTTAGAGATTTCTTCCAAGTCTGTCCGTCTTAGAGAGGTAATTATAAGTGACATCAGTGATTCTGAGATACCGGTAATAAACCTGAACCTATGAACAACTAATGATTTATACATGTCTGTTTTAAGTCTGTTTAAAGTCGTTAGCTGGAACAAAAATAATATTAGAAAAGTGGATTCGTTTGTTCGTATTCAGCACCTACATTTCCGTTTTGAAGTATTTTTCACTAAAAAAAAGGACTTCTCAAGTGTCCGTCTTTGAGAGGTGTCATCTTTTAGAGAGTTACAATAAAATGACTGAAAAATGGCAGGGACCAACACCAGGTGTCCATCTTATGTTGTCCATTAAGAGAGAGTTATACCTTATGTAAGAAGATCAAGGGTTTTTCATGTCATGTTTTTGTGACTGTGCAGTACAGCTACAGTAAACATGTATAGCATGGCAAAATAACGGGGGTTTTTACTCTGTCTATTAAATGCTATACCTGCATGTACATGTAAGTCATGTTGATGTATCTGTGACCCCAGGGCATAACACCTTTAGCATTGACTGTTCAAGTATGAATGGATTGCAGATATTATAACATATCTTTCAACAGTTGTTTGAGAAATAAATTACAGGTCACCTTTGAAGTCAGCTCAATATCACGTAGCCCTTTGTTTGCATGTAAAACTGCAGATTGTTACTCATGATTATTGATGATAAAATGGTTTATTGTTCACCTAATACTGTGACATTGACTGCTGATCAAGACAGATTGTTTCATTTTTTATATAAACATGTAAGGAATACAAACTGTGCCATCACATATTTATACTGCTGATAATGCACGTGGGGTTGTTAAGTTGTTGCTTGATATATATGCAACATGATATGGCTGAAGGATATGGCTATATAGAGGCTAACTTGAAAACTCTGTGGTTGATTTCGCCTCCAGGATCTAATGTCAAGTTATATATTTTTATAAATACTGTTATCTGTAGCTTTCCTGTTTTAATGTGTTATAATATATTATATATGTGTATTGTTATAAGTGAAACAAATAAATAATTTAGTTGAAATGAATAACAAAAGTAATTCTGTCTCCTATCAACACAATCACCAATGCCACTTGTTTACAATAAAAATTGACCAAAAAATAAAATGATTCCACAAGCTGTTGTCTTAGAATATTCAACAGACCCTAAAGATTAAAAAGTGAAATAGTTTTTGAAATAGATTATTGTTTTTTAAAATTTATTAAAGCTTACATGTATAGTTTTTAAAATTTTTAATCAGAGAATGTTTTCTCACTTTTTAATTTTTATGAATCCTGGTTATGGATCTTCAATTTTCTTACATCCTAAAGAGTTGAAAGTGAAGAGCTTGAAGTATGTTCATGAACATGAACAAAAGGCTGTACATGTAGGTGCAAATTAGGAAGAAAAATTGTCAGAAGTGATATAAGCAGTCAGAAATATTAGAACAAGCAAGACAAAATAACAGCTAAGTCATTTTGATTTCTGCACTGCCTAAATTTGATGAACTGTAATCCACTTAATAAATGCTGAATCTTTCCTGAAACTACGTACTTGTTCTGTTTTGCTTTATAGAATCTCTTTATCCAATTTATTGAAAATTTGAGGGCAGTTTGCAATATTACATGGTAATTAGGTGAGCAAAATTTAGATATTTCAGAACAGCTGCCCTTTTGCTGGACGAATACACTTGAGAATTCGAGAGGTTCATAAGTGCTTAAAAGGAACAAACTTAAAAACACGTCTGTTGCTTTTGAAGTACTTGGATTCAAAGTGAATGAGGCGGTGATCAAATTTGCTTGCCAATTTGCAAATTTGGGATTTTTTTGCCCAGTAATTAATATTTTGGCGTAGGAGACATATAATTCTGGCAAGTATTTTTGGAGGTTAAAAAGGTTAATGCTTACACTGATATTTATGTTTATGGCTATGCAAAATGGGGATAGGATTCTTTTGAGGCTTAGTTTAGCTTCATGTGAATTTTTGGGTATGAACAACCCAGGCTTGAGAAATTATCTGTTAAAAATTATATAAATGCAGTTGTAAAATTAATACTTTGCACCAAACTGAAGGCAACCAAAATACCTCCAAGACATGTAGTGTAGTTTTTTGTGGACAAAATCCTATAGCGTGACATTAAAAATAAACCTCTTTGGTAGTCCTTTTGCATCAGGTACCATTTGTTTTTTAATAGTTAAAAAAAATGAAATTCTGGATTTTTCTTAAATAATTTTATTGTGATATTTGGCCCATTGGGATGGAGTTGAAAGGTTAAAACAAACATATAAACAAAAGAATTTTCTTGCTCCTTCTTTGTGTATTCCACATGAATGATGTAAAACAATGGAAGCAACATGCAACAAACCACAAACAATGACTCGCGCAAAGAATGGAAAACAATGCATTCTTTTTTTGTGTCTGGTGCACAAATTGGAACCCCAAATTTCTTTTTACAGTTCGAAAACAGCAGCCAAATGAAGCATAAATTAAATTGATTGAAAATGAACTAACTTACGGGTAATAATTTTTTTACATTATAAAACCTGACATTGGACATTAATAAGTAAATTTGCATTATTGAGTTCTGTTAACACCATGGAAACTAAATATTAGCCATGTACAGTGTAGAACATACCATGAGCATATTGTGACTTTATAAAAGATTAGCATTGCAAATTTTCGATTTCACTTCCTTTAGAAAATCGAAACAATGGTAAAGTACAGCAACGTAAACAAACGCATAGTGCAAATTGATACCTGATCGATCTCGCAGAATAGAACTAAAATAGGAATTTTACCTTAAAATTCACTTTCGTACCTAAAATTTAAATGTATGCGCGATGCAGAGATAAAAATTAAATTACTATAAACTAATGATTATGTCACAATTAGTTGTTCCAAACGTACTGTGAAGCTAATACTGGTGACTGTCTTCATGACAGTCGCGATGTTTGGTTTATGCTCAAAGAACAGATCTGCTTTTCAAGAATGTTCATGTTTATAATATGAATCAACATTTTTGACAGAGCGGTGTGATTTAATTTCTAATAGACTTGGAAGGTTTGCATGTCTCAGTTTCTTGCCGACAAAGTAACTTTTAAAATAAATGAATAAATAAGCTGCAATAATAAAGCAGCCAAATGAATTTTAAAGAACATTTTTGTGTCGCTATATTCGGCTAAAGACTCGTTGAATTCTTGCCTCAAGCCTACTGATAACACAAGCATGAAATCGAAAACCGATAGCGCCGAGAAGAGACGTGTGTCTTGTGATAAAGCTTTATCAATATAACCGTATAGCACTAAAATCAGTAAATAACTATATCAAACTAACCGCCTAATTAGCGAAATGGTTGCCTGCAACTTCAAACAGCAAAAACTGCCTGTTCGGAGTACGTATATTAGCTAGACCGCAATGCTTAATGTAAACAAGCTCTGTGTTTTAGCCACAAGGTAAATGACTTATTTTGAAATGTCGAGAAATAAATCCAGAAGATAAACCGATCTTAGAGGGAATTAATGTCTCTTATTTGACTGAAGTGAAACACATTTACTGGCGGTTATGTAACGTCCAAGTAGTTTCAAGAAAAAGGCGAGAAAAGAAAGCGAAAAACGCTTGACTTACCAAAGGACGAATCCCGCCTCCTGCGAGAAGACATTTCCTGCGCCGGTGAACTCAATTTTAAACTCGCTCTTTAAAACGCTAATGGCATCTGTGGTAAGCACCATCACATTTCCAAGTCTACGACGATTATGACATTATTTAAGAGGTTAACAGAGCCCAACATGGCTGTAAAAGACAGCTTGCAGAGCGCTCGAACAATGAGACACTTCCAGATTGTGCGAGTGTACTGGAGAATTCGAGTCCTTGGTGGCGTGTTTACTAATGTGTGAGGCGTGCGTGATATGATCTGCGTTATGACAATAGCGTGATGGGCGGTTCAACGAACGTTGTCACTGTTTTGACCCAAGATTACTCGAGACAATGTCTAGCGAAACGAATCAATGGCAAGCAAAATCCTAATATTAAGTGGTTTACATTTACAACACTCCAACCATAAAAAATATGTTTAAAAAAACAAGACGGCGCATTTTACCGCCAATACTGATTACACCATCAACTTGCTAAGATGAAAGATTTAATTATTTTTTGTCGCATTGCCGGCCAAGACCGCAAACGATACTATAAAGTTATAAAAATCGACTATATAGTTAATTGCAATTTTCGGACGATAAAAGTGTGATAAACGAGCGATAAAAATCTTAGTAATTGGCATGTACATATATGTACATTGTACAGGATGCCATATTCGACGTGTTTATTTTCCGTCGCTAAATGTCTTTTTTTTTTTGCAAAGTAACTTCAGGCAAATATATATATTTTTTGGGCGATAAAATCAATAAAGAAAGTGGATTTATTTTGACATATTTTCAAATTTAACACGATCCATATATTTCGTCGGGAAAATATCTTGTAACTTTGCCGGCGAGACAGATTACTTGAAAGTGTCGAGGCGAAAGGAATACATTTGAACAGAAATTAGAGCTGAGAACAGGTGGAATTTTGGCAAATGTCGAAAAACCAATCAGCCAGTAAGCAAGCTGATAGAACAATGTGTAAAGCTCTGCGTTGATAAAGTAAATAAAGTGTTATTGCTCAGTCATCGCCCAGTTTAATACCTTTGAAGGACACCCCAGAGAGACGTAATTTTAAAATTTTAGTATTCTGTAATTTGTCTTGGGTTGAAATTATTTTTATGGCCGAAAAATTAATGAGTTCGGGTTTTCCAATGCAGTCACATGACTGATAAAATAATAAACTTGACTACGCTCCGTTTTAATATAATAACTTTTTTAAAAGACCGGCGTTGAGGCTGAGATCGGCCAGAATATTTAGAACGGGCTAAGAACGCCGTACCAAGGCTCAGATTTTGTTAATAACGTCGGCTTTGTTTATCAAGTAAACAATAAGCTAAAAATAACGTATACAAGATCTTTTTCCATTTCATAATAGCAGGAAAGCCTAATAATTGGCAAATCTGTAGAACTTTGCCTATATTATATTTCTACGAATTACTGAAATGACTGAAATAGTGGACTGATTATAAAAATGTGATGAGAACGTTTTCAGGCTCAAATCGCAAAAAAAAATAAATAAATAAGAACCCTGATCCAGTCCTTGCTCAACCTCAGACACAAAATTAGACTTTCTTGATATAAAAAAAAGGAATGTATCCGGAGCGGACAAATCTCCTGAAATTTCCGCTTAAAAAAAAGAAAGAAAGAGTATTAAAGAGAATGTGATCTTCGCAGTTTTACAACAACTGAAGGGCGGTTTCATTTACAGTCTGGAAGACATTTTTGCTGGCGCCTCGACGGGATTCGAACCTATGACCTTTCCGTTTCCGGTACAAATGTTCTGCATAAAATGAACTGCAGGGCTGATCTGACTACGTAAAAAGTAGACTTTGCGAGACACTATCGCGACAGAAACCGATAAAGTAGGATCGCAACCGTGAACAGCTGTTTCGTTTTTATTGCAATTCATCGCTACACCGTGCTGAAGAGTTGCAATAACGACGAAACAGCTGTCCACGGTTGCGATCCTACTTTATCGGTTTCTGTGGCATGATGGTGTCTCGCAAAGTCTACTTTTTTACGTAGTCAAATCAGCCCTGTAGTTCATTGTATGTTTGTTCATTTTTTGGATGATTAAGTCTCTCGCAGATCCTACGTAAACCGTTAGCAGCATTACCGTTTGCGGTCCTTTGCAGATTTTACTTTCAAATGCTCCACCACTGAGCTATAAGCCGCGTTCTCTTTAATTTGTTCTACCGCAGTTCATATGAATATATTTTCATTTACACAGTTTCAAATAAAATATTCTCCTGTAAGTTAAACATTAACTTACAGGAGATAAAAAGAGCTCCTTAAGAACTCGTTGTCATCTTCAGTAGTTCATTTGAATAGTCATACTGTACGATTTCGTTCTCGGACTCCAAGTTTAGGCGAGCAGATGATTTATTTAGAACTTCACGGTTTCGGTTTTATGATCTGAGCCTAGCTACAAATTTAGTATCCAACTGGGACTGGATCTTAATTACAATTTCGTGCAAAATTGACTCACCGAGATATTATTAATATTTCATAACTTTTGGGGGAAGAAGTGTGGCAGACACTTAATCTCGTACCCAGATCTCACTTGAGCTTGTACTGGAAGGTCTGGGTACGAGATTAGTAGACACTAAGTAAGGAAAATTGCCAAGACGGTACGACGTCTAGAAAAAGGTTGAGAGACTGAAATGTAGGACCGCTCTCTTTCTTATCAATAGCCTTTGAGGTGATTGCGTAAAAAAAAGCATTTCCATAAACCTGATACAAAGATAAATACCTGTATACTGCTTCAGGAAATGCCTATCCAGTTAATTAATTGAAGAAATAATAAATCCGAACCCCTAACTGAAAAAAAAAAAGCCGCGCGCGGTTATAATGCAGTCGAACTTTTACTCACATATATCTCTCTAATTTACGGACATCTCTCCAATACGGACACCTCTCTAATGCGGACCCCCTAATACAGACACCTCCCTAATACGGACACCTCTCTAATACGGACACCTCTCTAATACGGACAGCTCTCTTATACATACATTTCTCTAATACAGACACCTCTCTTATATACTGACAGCTCTCTAATACAGACACCTCTCTAATACGGACACCTCTCTAATACAGACACCTCTCTAATACGGACACCTCTCTAATACGGACATCTCTCTTATCGGGACATCTCTCTCATACGGACACCTCTAATACAAACACCTCTCTAATGTGAACACCTCTCTAATACGGACACCTGTCTAATAAAGACACCTTTCTTATCGGGACATCTCTCTCATACGGACACCTCTAATACAGACACCTCTCTAATACGGACACCCCCATAATGAGTATTATAGTACGTATTGCAAAAGCATACAGAAAGTATAGAGAAAAAAGAATGTACTAAACTGATAACAATTTGTTTCTCGAAATCAAAGCAAGATTAAATTCAATAATCAATTCGTTGTAGGTAAATACTTAACATTGGGTAACTGAAACTGTATTTTCTTGTAAAACCCATCTCTTATTGACGAGTACTTGGGGCAGCCTCTCCCAGTACCCCGCGATTTTTCCCTCTTTTTTTATTTCGCGCGTTCCCCACTATCTCGGAGTCTGGAACAGGCTAGAGCAAACTGCTCCCCCGTCTTTGCTCCCCCCCCCCCCCCCCCACTCCCCTCATTGGGGTAGAGTTACAGGAGTCCCACCCTCACCGGTCCACCCGCACGAGGAAGCTCTAACAAGCTAATGATGCTAAGAGCTTTATATAAGAGGAGAAAAACCTCTTTTTCTCTCATGTGGGACGACAGTAGGCTATGTACCCTGAAGAAGTCAGGCCGTGCCTGACGAAATATTGGAAAGAATATTGTAATCCCAGTTGTACAGTCAGCCTTGCTTTATTAGTTTTCGTATGTAAAGATACCCCGTTTAAGTAAAAAAAAAATCGATACCTCGTTCCGGATAGAAACCTCTAAAAACCATACCCCATCGGGCCGCACGCGTCGCCATTAAGGTCAGATAAGGGAGTACCCTACTGGGATTGGAACACATTAACATTAGACCATAACAACAGCACCCTTACCAATGAAACAGGACAATCCAATACAATACAATACATTTATTTGCATTTCATTTTGTCTTACGACGAGACTACAAGTGTTAGAGAGCTAAAATATTGCTTAATAATTTATACATATTTTCAGAATCAACTCTACGCACATTGAATAGTGAAATAATGACCGGGACTTTGCCATTATTTCTACGCCAATTTACAATGCGCAGTTTACAGCTTGAGGATAATTAATTTGATAAATACTAAAAATAAACTGTGGATAGTCAATTGA
This sequence comes from Cladopsammia gracilis, assembly GCA_022457155.1. Taxonomy (NCBI): domain Eukaryota; kingdom Metazoa; phylum Cnidaria; class Anthozoa; order Scleractinia; family Dendrophylliidae; genus Cladopsammia; species Cladopsammia gracilis. The sequence goes on from JAJGOT010000007.1 coordinate 2,714,091, forward strand.
TTCGTAAAAAGATATTACTCGGAGGTGAAACCAAGTAGTTGTATAATAAATGATTCCCGGGTTAACGTCATCTAATTAGCATTTTGTAAATTCAAATCTCTATAACTCAATAACGCGACGTTCAAAACAAGAAATTTTTCAGCATTCAACTATTCAATTTGCGTAGAGTTGATTCTGAAAATGTGTATTTAAGGGTTATAGGTTACTGCTTGCATAAAAGTGTAGGTTTTATGTTTGCGCAATTTCCTGTCAACCTGTGCTGAGACCTCCTTTAAGGCAAAGTCAAGTTCAAGACTGTCATAACATTTCTCCTTCTATGTCTGGGATTGGCTAGTCCTTATTTGCCTTCTCCAATCCAGTTGGTATTCTTAAGTTCTCAATAAGTATCCTTGTGGGAGAACACCCTTATGCGCTTTTCTGTCAATGCACGCTCCCACCTGTTACTATCTCTGGAAAGAGCGCAAACATGTTTATAACTATGTGTTTACAACACAATATATAGATGCGTGAAAATTAGCTTGTAAGTCAGATGTAAGAGAGATGTAAGAGTGAAAGAAGGCCACGGCAATTGTGCAGAGCAATAATAAAACCAGTAGAGCACTTTTCAATTGAGCGTCGAAAGTAATTTCGCAATTGCTTTGGTTTTGCATTGCTACGCTTTGTGATTGGCTAAAAAATCTCGCGCCACTTTCTCAACCAATCAGAAGTAAAACCAAAACCAATCGTGACTTGCTCGCACGCGTTTTCCCGCGCTTGGTGCCGGCTGCATGTATTTGCTACGAGTTCTGATTGGTTCGTTTGACTGTCTGCCTCTGTTGTGATTGGCCAGAGTAATTACTTTGGTTTTGGTTTTACGACACCCAATTGAAAACTGCTGTAAGAAGTAGAAGAGATTCCCGATCCGATTGCCCTCGCAATTCTGAAAGCGAGTCGGCTTCACAAGGTTCTGCGATATGCGAGCGGCGAGGGCGTAGAACCCAATTACGGGAGTAAGGTTATAGGCTAGACCATTACCTACAGTTAATAGGAGAACATTTGATTGACAGCAAAATTTGCATCTTCGATCGACGTGTTTCAATGGGCGCAATCCCGTAATGTCAGGGTTACAATAGGATTACAAGTCAGCAGCCCATGAGTGGGTGAACTTATCACGACGTTTTTACAGACGGATTATTTTTAGATTTCATTTTCCCGGGAGATAACATACTAATTTGTGTTTCTGGTCAGCATGTGTAGTGTGATGGAATGTACTTGATTAGAATTAAGGATTAGTATGATCATGGTCTGCGCTATCGATAATTCCAAAAATATATATATTTTTTTCTTTCACTGAAAAATAACACTTTTTGACAAGTCACGTGAATGGGTTATATCCGTTATTATTACTATTATTATTATTATTATTATTATTATTATTATTATTATTATCAGCAGTAAAAACTATCTGTATGCTATACAGTTAAAAGGAACACAGGGCGCCAAGGCGTGACCTGTGCTCCACCTAGTGAGACTAGAGTTAAAAAATATTATACAATAAAAGGTATTATTATTATTATTATTATTATTATTATTATTATTATTATTATTATTATTCGATTCTCTCCAGTTGCCGGATGTTCTACTGGGTAATGTTTATTGTGTCTCAGCCACTCCCCGTAGCTTAGAGACACAACACTTTCCTCAACAAGTGCGCAGTTCCGAGAATGGCCGATATTTGTACACTTCCAAGGAATTATTATTATTATTATTATTATTATTAGTAACACTTTTACGATATTTTATGGATTGTAATTATGAATATTTTTAGTATTCTAGTAGGTTAATAATTGTAAACGTGAAATTATTTGAGAATTTTTTTTTAATTAATTGTAAACGTAAGATTGTTTGAGAATTTTTTAATAAAGATTATTATAAATTAAAAAAAAAATTATTGACCACCGAACTAACAAAATTTCGCTTTCCTTCATTTTCCATATTGTTGCATCGCTAAATGCTACCAACTTAATTGGATAAAATGGTTCTATAGAGCAAATCCGACAGGCGGTGCACGTCTCGGAACGCCTCACAGGATTGGCTGTGATACATGTGCGTGATACATGTGTGTGATAACCAGATCCAATGAAATTAGAGATTCTGAAGAGGTACGTGCATGGCTACTGAAATCAGATGCAGTAGTTTGGGAGATAAAGTACAAGATTGCAAGGATGGAAGTGGATTACAGTTCATCAAATTTGATTTCGTGACAGGCGGTCGAGAAATCAAAATTGTCTATTCTTGTGGAATTTCCTAGTTTAAAAGCAAGCTCCTGGCTGATTCTCATGAGACATGAAAACACGCCGGCTGCATCAGCCGGGACTCTTCCATAGCCGGGGGTGGGGGGGGGGGGGGGGGGTGGGGGGGGTAATCCCTTATATACGTTAGTATATGTATGTGCCGCCCGATAGGGTAGGGTTTTTGAGGTGCTCAGTCCTTATAGGGTATCCTTTTTGGTATTTTGGTATTGTGATCCTTAGATATCCCTTAGATAGGGTCACAAAATTGCAGTATCCACCCCAACGTACAAAACGAAAAAAATATGGTCTGTTAAAACTGTACTACACGCCTGAATTGGGCCCTAAAATGGGTATCAAATCTCGATTTTCTACCTTCAAGTAGGGTCAGGGTTTGAGAACCTTGGCGGCACACACCTATCCTAAATTGTCGGAAGTACCCCTCCCCCCGGGTTCCAGAGTCTATTAAGGCGACATGTAGTTCTAACTTTTGAATCTGCCGACCAAATCCTTTGGTGTGACCATTCAAATGAAACCTCTTTAGCAATACTTTTGCAAGGTACCATTTGTTTTTCAATATTTTACAAAATTAAATTTGGAATTTTTACTTGACTTGTGATATTTGGCACTCTTGGGAGTTAAAGGGTTAATAAATAACTTAAATAACTTATGACACCTTTTACCGTACCAAATTTCGTTTCATTTTAGACCAATTTTTTTAATTTCAGATGAAGACACTTAAACTGCTTGAGCCGGCATCTAAAAAATGCAAGGCTCTGATCCTCAGGTGCGGATCTGTTATGCTTAATCCCATTTTTTTTACCCGCCACGTCTCGAAGGAGTATTCTTGAAGTGGACGTCCAATCAGTTACACGAACATCCAAATCTCTGTTTAAAACTTTATTCTTGGTCTTACCCAAGTTAATTTCTGTACACAATAAACGGAAGGCAGATTAACTTTGACTCTTTAATGCCGAAAACTACAGCCAACGGAGTGGTTATGTACATTCCCAATTGGTATTCGGCATAGTATCTACTGCCCGGGGTTGGGGGGGGGGGGGGGGGGGTACTCAACAAAGTTTTGTAAGGGGATGCTCCGCCCCAAGGTCTAAACCCTTACCCTTTCATATACCGTTTTTGACAGAAAAGGTACCCCTTTCATATACCTTTCATTGAAAATTGTACCCTTTTCATATACCTTTCATTGAAAATGGTACCCCTTTCATATACCTTTCATTGAAAATGGTACCCCTTTCATATAGCCTTTTCGTGCGTCTGTTTGATATATTTTGAAAGGCGCTTTTTACAATACTTAAATGGCAGTTTTCCCTATCCTTTTTTATACTTCAACTCGGTTTTCCCTACCCTTTCCTATACTTCGTGAAATCCCTACCCTTTCATATACTTCAACTCGTGAAATCCCTACCCTTTCATATACCTCCAGCCTCAAAAAGTACCCCTTTCGTGCGGAGCATCCCCGTGTAGCCCATTATAGGGAGTACCCCCCGGGGGAGGGGGGGGGGGTACGGTTGATAGTCGATAAGGTAAATTGGCCATTGTAAAGAGATTCGAAAACTGACATTTCGAGCTTCGTCAGAGCTTCGCCAGGTCCCCGGGCGCCAGGTTAGCTAAAATAAGACGCCTCAGGAAAGCACCCAAAATCGAGCAAAAAGATTAAATGATTGCACTTCCGTGACAATTAAAGACCTCAACAACGTTCCGGTAAGCAGTGTAAGCTTTACTCTAAAACAGCTATTTTAAACATCTTCAGTGCAGGTCAGTGTAAAATTCCCCGGGTGATGTTCAAAATGTCGGCAAAAAAATAAAAAAAAACATTTCTATAATCGTACCCTTTCACACTGCGGGCGGGATACTCTACAAATTTTTGGGCGGGGGTGTGCCGCTGGGACTTTGAGACCCTCAACCTATACTAGACCAGTCCCGGGCCTTTCACCCCAATTATGGAGGCACTTTTGTAGTGTAGTCCTAACTTTTGAGTCTGTCAACAAAATCCTATGGTGTGACCACTCAAATGAAACCTCTTCAGCAGTACGTTTGCATGACATCATTCATTTTTCAATATTTTACAAAATAAATTTTGGTATTTTTTTGATTTTTGATTTTTTTGCACGCACCCTTGCGAGAATGAAGGTTAAGGTTGTATTTTTATCCATCTGTTTCCGACCAGTTGCATGATTTCCTTTAATTCCTTTAATCTTTAGAAAAACGATAAGCCTAAGGGGAAAAACGCTAACGAATTAATTCTATATTTTTTCTGAAGTAAATTATAAACACTTTAATACAGGGCCGGTCCATACTGAATCTGGAAAAAAGACGAGAAAGATCCCAAAATTGTTGGAGATGCGCGTTAACGTTTTCTCAGTAACAAGTATGGGAAGTATATTCATGTTATGGTAGATGTGATTGTTTCTGAAAGATTAATGGTCAATTTGATGCAAAAACAGACCAGTTCAAAGATCGGAAAGATAAACTAAAATCGCATTTTAATGAGATCTTTCTCTAACCGGATATCTACTTTAATATTTCAGAGATCTTCTCACATTCGGGACTTTTGATGTTTACAATGTTTATTATTTCAGCTGTTATTTTAATTTTGTCGATTTTCTTTCTTCAAAGATGCTGGTCTTGTTCTTTATAACAATTCAATATTCTTAAAATGCAAAGCTAGAAAAACGTAAATAAAAATCAGCTGCATTCTGTTCAGTGTTTTGTCTAGACACTTGAAAATTAAAATGACAAATCCAAGCTTTATTTGCATTTTCCATAGCGAAATGCAAATACTTTGAGTAAAATTAGCCGTACTAATGAATATATTTTCCCTTCCTTTGTGGAACTGAATTGAGCTTTTCACGGCAAAAGATTGATTCCATCAATTTGCGTGCGTATTTTCCGTATGGCAGATTTTTATATGACAGAGATTCTTCCCTGCAATTTCTAATTCAAGTGAAGTGTGACAAAGGAATCATAAGTTCCCGGATGTAAGACAGCTCGCAAAGGCCATAAGCCCCCCTGGTAAAATTACAGACAGTGATTCTAGTCAATACAATCGCACTTCGGCTCACGTTTCTCGAACTTCACAGAGAGAAGCCATCTCGGGGGTGTTTACGCTAGCAATATCTGTGGTTCTTTCGCGCGAAATTGCCGGCGATTTATCCCCGAAAATCTCGCAGAAAGACCCGGGAAAACACTTAAGTATTTTGCAGTGAAAGATCATCGCTAGTCACCCATAACTCTTGCCAAACAATCGAAGCGTGTTGTTTCACAGGTTGGGCCAAGTGCTACAAAGAAATGTGAGTGTTTCGAAGTTATATTGACCGGCGTCAAACTTCCTAAATCAACATCCTCGAGAACAATACAAGAGTATATTTGTGGAACATTAAACGCAGCGCGAGGGAACCGAATCGCGTTTGCAATCATGGCGAGTTCATTAGGTAAGATTTTAAAATCGGTATACCATGATACACATTTAATATTATTCCATCTTTTCCCCATTACATTTTCAATTATCGCTCGATAATTAATTAAACACCAATGCTGTGAATTTCATCAGGACTCTTTTTAAACGAGGATGATCTGGACGAAGCGAACCGGCTGTCCAAGAAAATCAACTTCTTCCATCTTGAGGAGTACGAGAAAGACATGATTCGAAATATTTTGGAGTACAACTGGGACTCCGAGAATCAGATGGTTTCAAATTTGCTGCATTTCCCGCACATTATGCCGGAAGATAAGCGCTTAAAATGGCTTTTAAAAGGCTTGAAGGAAGAAAAATTTTCTTACTACGTTCTCGCGGCAGCTACAGGTGTTGCAGGATTAAAACTCCAGGGCAAAGATACAGAGGAAATTGTGGAATTATTAAAGGACATTTCAAATTCTCAGCATGGCATGGTTGCCCTTCGCGCGTTCATGTCGCTGGCTGACCATCTGAAACATCCTAAAGACACTCCGTTTGTGTTGAAATTCATGCACAAGTCCAAATCGAATTTACGGTACAATTCCCTGGATTGGCTGCTGCATAATGTTAAGGATAAAAAAGAACTGTTGGCCTTGCTCGAGGATAAGGCTATCCCAGAAGATGTAAAGCAAGAAGCCATAGACAGGGTCAATAACTCGGCAGAAAGCGAGGAACAAGGTAAGATCAAGAATGACAAATATGTAATTGAGGTATTTTATAGCCCTTGAAAATTATTAGCTTATGTTTGTCTCGCTCGATTAATTCAACTTTAAGGCAAGGTATTACTGTATCTTTATCGACATTTTTGGGAATAAAACCGGAGATTAACACGTTTAAGCCACGCGATTTGTTCGTTGTTTAGCGCGTTTGAAGCGTTTGAAATGGAATGAAAAAAATGCGCAAAACACAACCAACAAAGTATCAGTTTATAGAAGTGTCTGTCTTACGGTGTTTACTTTAAAAACTCGGGAAGCTTAAAAATAATTCATAGGATGTCATTTGTTAAGGTAATGCCCACGGTCTATTCGGCTTTTTGGGGTACGTTTGACTTTGATGGTTTCTCCAACTATATTCTCTAACTATTCAAATTTCCATGCGCCTTTCTAAAGGGTCACTTTGGCATGTATTAAGTATTGTTTTGACTTAAGACGCCAAAGAGCGCGCCAGAGCAATATTGCTTCAGTGAGTTTAAAACTGGGGTCTAATAGACAAATAATCTATCGGAAAAGTTCATGTTTTTGGCGTTTCCTTTTAGAATCAACAGCAAATTGCCCTCATAATAATGAAATCCCTAAGCGAAACGCATGCCAAAGTTCAAACTGGTATAAAAGATTAATTGTACTGACCATATGAAAACACATCTGATTTCATTTCAATGGTCACACTTGAGACATTTACATTTTTAATCCACAGACTCCGAAAGTGTGAACAAAAAAGTAAAACAACAGTGAGTCAGCTGCGGACATGCAAGATAACCAAAATATCCCAAAGATTATAGCCGATGCGATTTTCAAGTTATCAACATTGTCCTCAAATCTTGACATGTGGTTTGCATAATGTTCAAAGTTGCATAATGGTTTAGCGCAAACAGTTGGCGTATTAAAAATAAAACATAAACAAATTTAAATCAGCCGCCACTGAGACTTAGCCAACCATTTGTTGTAGACAAATAAGACAGCGAAACCAACGACACTTGAAAATGTTGACTTGAAGTTGTAAACTTTCTCTCCATTTTCTTTTCTTTTCTTTTTTTTTTTTTTCACGCTCGGTTTACTTCAGACTCTTTATCGATGGTTCTATTCCGCCATCTTGAATGATAATTAGCCAGATCACTGCGCGCTTTTCATTGAAATCGCATAATGGCTCAGTAGGGAAAAGACATGTTTGTTTTGGCTTAACAAGGGTAAATTGATAGCGCTTTCGTGGGTAAAAAAAGACCGATGCAAAATTTGCAAGATTCACGCAGAAAATTCGGCTGTCATCTGTCAATAGAAATATCACAATAGATTCTTATTAACGAGTAATGGTTTTAGTTTTAGGAAGTTCGAGATAATTGACCTAACAATATCGAGTAACCCATGTTCATATATTCAAGAACAAAAGTAAAAAGCTTATGGACAATAAACCCTTTGGAAAAGAAAGGCTTTTTCTTTTAATTTCGAAGACAAGTGAGACGATTTGTGTGAATAATAGGGAAGTCAGGTGTTTTATTCGGCTCTAAACATGGACTTTTATAGCTCCATGGAAGCAATCCTAAACTTTATATGGCTTATGCTTATGTCGGGCTCGTCACCGCGGACATAAGCGCTGTTTATATGCTGTTATCCTTCCGCTGCGCTTATGCTTATTTTTATGTCAGACCCGTTTTCACTGGACATAAGCGCTGTTTATATGCTTCCGCTTATGCTTTTAATTATGTCACTAGTGAAAACCAGGCTTAAAAAGCTATTGAATACTGTAGTGTATCCGAACAGTACAGATACGTAGTACATTCCTGCAGTTCTGTTGATGCCGTGTGATGTGGTTCTGAACTTTCAATGAGTGGAATCATGAAATCGTAATGTGTGATCATTCAAAAGAAAGCTATTGAGGAGCACTTTCCTGTTCCCTTTACAATTTTTCCAAAGTAAAAATTGTACACAATTCTACCAATTTGAATTTAGACAATTTGCACTTAAAATGTAATTGCCAATGGAGACCAATAGAATCCTTTGTTTTGTCTATTTTTTGTGATCGCTTTCTAGTTGGGCGTCACCATGTCGATAAACTTCTCAGTATCGCCGACAGCAACGTGATGATAATAAACACAGAACACGTTTCATTTCCCTTTTTCGCCTCTCTCTGTTTTTTATTTTTTTATTTTAACATAACACTGAGTTTATTTTCTCGGCGCGGCTTTTTTTTAAAGTGTTTGGGAAGATTTAAGATAAGATGTATACTATCACCCTTTTCTAAACATTTAAGTCCGTAGTTTTTTTTTTACAGCTTTTAACCTTCTTTACCTTCTACTAATTACAAAGAAATCAGAACAAAGGGTTCTTAGAAAATTATATGAAAACAAAAACGTACTTGTAGTTACTTTTAATGGGGATTTTATACCCATATATAATTCTTATTTACTGGTCATAAGCATTTGACAACTTCCAGAAAGTAGACGAATCAGCAATCAGGTTACTGTGTACTTGTGTACATGAGGCAAAATAGATACGAAACTCTATATATAGCGAATTCTTTTTGACAGCTGATTGGAGAAGCGCAGTGAAAACAAATTAAAATGTGTTTGTCAGTTTGGGTGATAAGTTATCAGAGTAATTTTAAATTAAAATCACGCTGATAACAACGGAGGAGTAACCCAGTTGTCACTCAGCCAAGTCTGTCCAAGCTAAAAAAAAATTCAAAATCCGCCGTTTTGTAAATAACAAGAGGCTACCCGTAGCCTATACTCGTACCGGTAATGTACGTTACTCGCGGGGAACACTTACGTAACACAACAACAGGCAAATAAAACCAAAATTAGTTTCGCTTCTGCTTGCATGCGTACGTATTCTCGTACCCAGAACTAATGCGATGCACAAAAGACAAAAACAAAAAGAATAAAAAGAAAAACGGAGGGCAAATTTTACCTTGTTACCGTATCCGTCACGAGTAAACAGCAAAAAACAATAAAACCCAAATTTGTTTCGCTTTTGCTTGCAAAACGACGCCGATTACAGCGATTACACCGAATCCCAAGTATCGTGGGCTCAAAATTTCTCGCAGTGCGTGCGTGCGTATTCTCGTACCCAGATCTAACGCAATGCACAAAAGTAGATACGAAAACATGGAGGAAAACAAGGAGAAAAACGGAGGCCAATCCTTGACTCGTTGCGGTACCGGTACGAGTAATTAGTGAAAAAGAAACAACGCTGAAAGAAAGTACCACTCAAAAGCTTTTATTTAAATGGTCACAGACTCGAAAGTTAGAACCACCTTGTACAGCATAATAATCAGCACCACTGACAGGAACATTTCAGGAAAGCACTGCTCAACAGCATTCAAAAAACAAACATGTTCAGTTTACGTCAAGTTCAGTTTTGTAAAGACGCAAAGTGCAGTAGAAACTGCATCAAGGGTTGTAACAACAGCGTCATTGATCATTGACAAGGTTAAAACCCTGAAAGGATAAAAATACTTTTGAATAGTTACAGTTACTGATAGCCTTAGCGACGGCATCAAAATATCCACTGAAGCTACAATCTCGGACGGAATAAAAAAAGAAATAACACCTCCCCCCCCCCCCCCCCCCCCCGATTCAATGATGGATTCGCGCGTTGGATTGTCTGCCCCTGTTGTGATTGGCCAGGACGATTACTTTGGTTTGGTCCATTCGAAACACAATTAAGTAAACATCACGCTATCTGTTTCATGTTTTAATTCCAGACTGGGAAAACGAAGACCTGCATCATTTCACATTCGTTCCAAACTTGGCAGAATTTGAGGCCATGCGGACGAAGGAGCAAACCTTGTCGGAGCTATTCAGCGAGCTGGATCTCGACAAAGATGGATTGATCGGCGCTGCTGAGCTCAGAGATTTCTGTGAAGATATCGGCCAGGATATCACCCTGGAGCGAGCAGCCAAAGATATTGCGCTTGTAGACGGCGATAAAGACGGCAAAATCGACAAGGATGAGTGGATTGAACTGATGTTTCCTAAGTTTAACATTCAATGATGCTGTAAGCAAACTACCGAGAATTTATTTTAATTAGTAAAACCCAGTTTTATTTCTTAACCTCTTGTAATCGACGCGACTTGAATCACGTTCTGTGGTTTAAACGTTTAAGCTCTCTCCTCCGCAGAGGCTCTTATCAGTATGTAAAGAACAGTAAAAGAGAAAATGGGAGCGCGGGGAACGATGGGAAGAGCGAAAGAGCGGGAGTTCCAGAGTTCCCCGCGCGCTTTACTTTTTACCTCTACCCAGCTTCCGCGCGTTTTTTGCCAAGCGTGGAGCGTGACTAGGAGGCCTCTGCGGAGGAGAGAAACGTTTGAGTATAAAAAGTCGAACCTCCTTGGGCAACCACCTCTCGCAAGCGAACACTTCTCTCGGCTTAAGCGATTTCTTCATCTCCACGAAACCTATTTTTTGTAAAGTTAATCGTTTCTTTGAGACCTCTCCGGAAAGGACAGGTGTTATACAGGCGTTAGTCTAATCCGAAACTCAACGATATAAACGGATAAAACTGAACGAAAACCAAGTTCTTAAATTGTCTGCCCGCTTCACGTACATGGCTCGGCCTATGTGGGGCGGCCGCACAAAATACCAAGGGGAGTACCCAGGAGTCTAAAATGTTACAACAACAGGAAGGCGATCCTCTTCTACGCGACAACAACAACAAAAACAACAACAAAACGTTTATTTCAACACGGTAAAAATATCAGTACCGTATTTACAAAAGCAACTCTATTTACTGGTTTCCATATTTGCCGTATAGGAGCCTGACACGAAAAGCCCTTAATTAATACTTTTAGTTTTAAAGAGGCCCGAGGATTAAGCAGTTCTAACTTCCTTGGAGAGGTTATTCCAGTAAATAGGACCGCTATAACTAAAGCGTAGGTAGTCAGCTCTCGGTTCGGATAGAACCAATTTTTGTTCAGCGTCGCGAAAGTCATAAGACATAATTTTCGGAGTAAATATATTACGGAGGTTAATTGGGGCGAGCTTATTAAAACTTTTGTATATTATACTTGCCTTTTGCTTGGTGCTTGGCTAGGACACCTTATGTGTTAGAAGGGAGTTCAGAAGAAACCTAACATTGTAGGTGGTCGTCTACTAGAGGTTCGACCGTGAGCTAAAGTGTGACGACATTCACCCTTTCGCTCACATCAAATGAAACCTCTATGGCAGTACTTTTGCATGGTAGATGGTACCACTTGTTTTTCACTATTTTGCAGAATTAAACATGGGACTTTTCTTGACTTTTGATGTTTGGCACTTTTGGGAATTAAAGAGTTAAAGTAAAAACTATTGAACAGTCAAGTTCCCAGTGGTGTTGTTCATTTAAGGCATATTTTTAGCACGAACGAGTGCTGACTGCAGACTAAAATTTTTTGTCCTGGAAAATTTAGATCAGTTTTTGGTTAGTTTTTTTTTTTGGAACACTTAGGAAGTAAAAAGATAAAGTTCAGATCCGGGACGATTATTAGAGACCGTCTGCCGTCTTTGTGATAGCTTGTTCCAGCCGTTCTGATGGTGGGGATGACGCGAAGAAGCGGCGCAAAGGAAAATTGCGATGCGATTGGCATTTAAAGAGAGAAGACTGGGAAGAGAAGGCGAGTTCGCGCGCCGGTTAGCTGCTCCCCAGTCCCCAGCCCCACAATCGTAATGCCTGGAAAAGACTCTCTTTGTGAAAAGCGGAGTTTTATTGTAGTCGAGTTAACTTGCTATAAGTTGCTCTACTAAAGATTTAGAAACTTGTAAAAAGTAGTTCGTTGGCCTTGGAACAGTGTTATGAAATAGAGTTGGCCTTAAAGCAACCTCAGTTAAGAATACTGAGTTATTAAACAAGTGTGAATTTATCGAGATTTTGGTAATGGTATTATTATCAACATGGCCTATATATCGTCAAGCCAAGCGGGTTGCGCAGATCCCCTAAGAAGATCCATTTGACACATGTCGAGGTGTTTTGGGAAGATTGCACCATCATCATCAGTGGGGAATGGGGCGGGCTCCCGTTTCCGTAATAGGCCATTTTCGAGTTACGTTATGCCTCGTTGTCAAAGCGAGGCTAGGTGCACAACCTTTCATATGAAAATGAGTTTTTATTCAAATGCAAATAAAACTCATTTTCATATGAATGGTTGTGCACCTAGCCTCGCTTTGACAACGAGGCATAACGAAACTCGGAAATGGCCTATTAGATCTTTTACAGAGTAGATTGATGAGCCCCACGCCAAACCCCCAACACCGTTCTTTGTCAGGCCTCGACGACCAATCCGGCATGGTTGAACCTGCCGGGAGCAAAAGCCCCAGTCGCCATAGCTCTTGGGATCACGATTCGCACGAGCTTCACCATAACAACAAGGTGACGAACCCAGGGTGACGTTTGAGAAGATTACAGTTTCTTTTTAAAGAACGAAAACCGAGTTGATGCCCACGCAAGAACACTCTGGATAAGTGAATTTCGCCATTCATAAGGTGTCAAGATTGCCACGCTTTATGTATAAAAACAATTAACCGATGGAAACGAAGTAAAATGTCAGCAATTGCGTGGGGATCTTTATTCGCGATAACCATTAACTGTAATCTTGCGGAACGTCCACAGGCGTCACCTTTCATGTAGTAAACTTCAGCTTCCGATGGTTGCCCTAGCCGGTAATGTATAATCCCCCTCCCAGAATTGCGACTCTGTCACTTATGACCAATCAGATGGCTGCGAGCACGAAAGCTTTGATTGGACTGGATTGCGAGCACGAGCGGGGTATTAAAAAATTAGGTCCTAGCATGCAAGCCCCGTCTATCCCCCCCTCCAACCCATTCCCCTCGACACCTTGCTCACTTCTTCGCCGCTCGCTTTAAACACTCAAGCGAAACCTAAATTTAAGGGGGTTCTCACAGGCTAGGCTTCTGACTACGTGTAGTTCCTTGATAGCCCTGTGTGGGTTTGTTTGCTGAAGATGATAAGATTATACAAGTTACAAACTTGTTTTATTTTGTAATTTTTATTTACATATTTAAATAGTTATAGTACAGTCGTGGGAAATGCACTTTCCACACGAAAAGCAAATGGGGCTTGATGACTACATTTAACCACACATGACAGTGACATTCTCAGCTGTCAATTTGAGTGAAGTTCACAATGCTCTTTAGACACATCAGGCCTTGTGTCACGAACGCGGGGGCCTGTGCAGATCCTGACTCCTTCAAGTCTTTGAGCCACTTGCTGAGCACAGTGACCACTCTTTCTGGTTGCCATGGAGAAATGTCGAGAAGAGAAACAGCTGCGGCGAGATGAATGGCGTACGTCACTAGAAGGAGAGAAACGAAAACTGAATAAGAACTCCTAAAACCTAAACACAAGGAAGAGTGTTTCATCAAACTCAAACTCATTAATAATTTATGACGTGAACACAAAGGAAATCACAACCGTGAAGGAGGTTTTGCTTAATTTGCATAGATTCTGGCAATTTTATTCCTTCGTTTTCTCCGCATTTAACTATCATTTTGAGAAGCTACACATCCCAAATGATGAACGTTCAAAAGGTGGAATAGCGTTCCGCCCAGATTCTAAAAATAGAATTGGCGCGCAGCATCATGGGATTGAAATGCGTACAAACATTCAAGAACTATGCAGGTAGCTACGAAAAAACAGGTGCTACGAAGCACTGTTCTTGGGTACAACTCGACAATTACCCACAACATGTACAGGAATCGCAAAAACTGGTGTTTCCGAGGCAGCCATTTTGAAATATTTGTCCGCATTTCGATCCCACAATGCAATGTTGCCAAATATGACGTCATCTGGGCGGAACGCTATTGAACTTTTGCTGCGGTACAGTTGAAAAGAAGTCATTTTCCAACGTTACAATATGACTGGCTATATGTATGATGGCATTATTGTAGCACCAACTGATAGAGTGGCAGTATTGATCCATCAAAGTGTAAGAACTGAAAATTATTAGAAAATGTTTCCTACTACAATGAACTGTTGGATAGAGTACATTAAAGAGCTTTTCTAGAACTTTTAACGCTAATCTGTAAACGTTTTCATACCTTTCGAGTTTGATGTTTGTTCTAGCAGTCCATATAAAAAGTCCTCTATTTCAGGCACAGCACCTTGTTGATTTTCAATGGCAACTCTGCACAAAACTCCTTAAAATAAACCTCAGCAGGTTAGTACATAATAGTAAATGTTTTCTGTAACAGTTAGGCAGATACACAGGTTTTTTATATCGTGGTTTTCTAACGACTTGCGAAAAATAATCCCCACAAAACCAAAAATCCCATAAACAAACCTCTTAAAGCGCACATGAACTGAAATTTCACTACCGTTTTGTTTTAGGGTTTATGTTGTTTATATCATCTTTATTTCATTTTCAGTCGTTTTCCTCTTTTGCGCGAAGAAGGTCCACTATTTTTAGCGGTTTGAGAACTTTTGCTGGGGCCTGAAATTTGCGACATTTTGAGCGCGGCCAACAAGGTACAGACAATGCATTTGTGACGTTATTCGTGTGTTTGATCAGAAGATCACACAACAAAAAACATGGCGGAGAAGGGGACGAACCCGGGGGTAAAATACTCGTCGCTTTTCAGCCATGTTCAATCGA
The DNA here is from genome assembly GCA_022457155.1 of Cladopsammia gracilis. Taxonomy (NCBI): domain Eukaryota; kingdom Metazoa; phylum Cnidaria; class Anthozoa; order Scleractinia; family Dendrophylliidae; genus Cladopsammia; species Cladopsammia gracilis. Next base: position 2,729,137 of record JAJGOT010000007.1, read on the forward strand.
AATAATCCTTCCACAAGTTGACAAAACTCCACTGCAAAACGAGTGACGCGCTCAGTTGTAAACACACTAATGACGTAACTAGAACCCAGGTCCTTGTCTTAATATATGTCCAACTTGTGTCGCTTGTTAAAATATGTTCCGCCACTTCAAGTGACTTATTTCCCCATCAAAATATTTCTTACAAAACCAATTTTTAGTGACTTATTTCCCCATTTCCTAATCAAAATATTTCTTACAAAACCAATTTTCAGATTACCGAAAAAAAAAATGGTAGTGAAATTTCACTTCATGTGCACTTTGAGGAAATAATCAGAACGATCCTTTTCATCGTAGACCAGTTCTGCTTCACACATGTGATAAAAGGAAGTTCTAACTTGAGTTTGCTAATGACATCCAACAGTGTGACTATTCAATAAAAGCTATATTTTAAGTTTCTTGGGTAGCCGCCTCGCATGGGGCTTTCGGTCGCTTTCGCGCCTCTCCTCTTTGATCTAACTTATTTTGTTAATAGTACGTTTGGTTCCAATAAAGTTAAAAAATAAAGCTTCCGAACAGCACTCTCTTATGGTGAATAATTGATCAAAGTTTACTTGGATTTATCATGAGCATGAACAAGAACCTTTTACAAAGAAATTAAATAAAGTATTTTTTTATTAGAGCAGTTTTCAATTGAGTATCGAAAGTAATTACACAATTTCTTTGGTTTTGCATTGCTACGCTTTGTGATTGACTAAAAAATCTCGCGCCACTTTCTCGACCAATCAGAAGTAAAACCAAAACCAATCGTGACTTGCTCGCACGCGTTTTCCCGCGCTTGGCGCCGCCGACATGTAATTGCTTCGAGCTCTGATTGGTTCATTGGATTGTTTACTACTGCTGTGATTGGTCAGAGTAATTACTTTGGTTTTGGTTTTACAACACTCAATTGAAAACTGCTCTATTAGTTAAATTAATTAGAATTGTTTACTTTTCAATTGAGAGTCGTAAAAGCAAAGTCAAAGTAATCACTCTGACCAATCAAAACAGACGCAGACAATCCAATGTTACAAATACATGTAGCCAGCGCCAAGCGCGGGAAAACGCGTGCGAACAAGTCACGATTGGTTTTGGTTTAAGTGGCGCGAGTTTTTTCAGCCAATCACAAAGCATTCATACATACATACATACATAAACTTTATTAAAGTGTCAAGGTATTTAGATAAAAGCTAATTGTGGACACTATGAATAATTAATATGTATACAATTCTAGTATATGACAATCCAATGTCATTGAAAACTGCATTGAAAACTGCTCTAAACGTACCTAAGAGTTGGATGCAAAGGAGAATCTGTGATTCTGCAAGTCTATCACCGGTCATAATTCCACACTTTGAACAGATTTCACCCTTTTCTACACCGCTTAACTTGTCAGCATTTCCGAGTCCTTCATTCCGCATTGAAGTTGTTTGACAACTGCAAGTGGATTTTGTTTTCGTAGAGGTACTTTGATCCTCTTCAAGAATTTCATTTTGTTTGGTATAAGTAGCCGCATCTTCACTGTTGTCCATCTCACTATCTGACGTTTCACCAGCCCAGGTCTGCAGTATTTTCCATATGTTATTAATTATTAGCTCATTTATTGTCCACTGCCAACCAAGAACACAGGACAGCAACTCGAGCGACTTCAACAGCTCAAACGAACGTCTGTCAGTGACCAGAGCTCCATCTAAAAATATAAACCACATTTGAAACTAGAGGTAAACAATAAACACTTAATGACTGGTCTCGAGGGAAACAGTGAATTTTGTCTCCCGAGAATCTCGAGGTAACATCAATCGCATCATAATCATGCTATCCTCTGACGTAAACCTAGGTACTTGGTGTATCCCTGATCATAATGTATGGTACTTCATGTATCCCTTATTGTAATGTATTTATATATCATCATCATCATGTCGAGCGCACTCGGATTCCAGAAATGACCTTCCTCCAACCACTGGTGTCCTTCATCACTTCGGGGAGCGCCTCTCTCGTTAGTCCTGAATCTTCCTCTAGCAGGTCCAGCGAGGAAAGGTAGAAAATATATATTGCAGTGTAATTTAGGGTCGGACTACAGTATCTAGGGTTGAAGCACTGATTTTAGTATTTAGGGTTAAGCACTGATTCCAGTATTTCCAATGTATCGAAAGGGTTAGTTCTTATATATGGTCTGGGCTAGCAGCATATTATCTTATATCCCTTATAAATAACAATTTTCGGCAGCTAGTCCTCGGTGGTGTAGTGGATAGTGTGCATGGAGTAGATCATACGGCCCGGGTTCGATTCCCCATTCTGCTGTTTTTATCTTCTTTTTCTACTAAAATAAAAACTAAGTGTTTAAATACAAAATAATAAGGGATACACCAAGTACATACCGACGTAAAAAATGTTGTCCGCTTTCGCAAATATTGCCCGCTCATGGATGTTTGGCGGGAAACAGTTTGTTAGATGTCATGTGACCATTAATCAACCAATGAACGCGCGCTTTGTATTGAGAAAAACTCCAGCTATATAACAATGAGAATGAATTTATAGTGCATATGGCGAGAGTAACCGTTATCAAGGTTTCTCAAGTGCAGTAACTCTAAGTCTAAGACGGACAAACCTGTAGACGGACACCTCTTCAATTATTGGCTGGTTCTGGCCGAATTTCACTTGTTTGTCTGTAACTAAACTCTCTATAAGGCGGACAAGTCTGTCTCCAAGACGGACATCAATTATTGGCTGGTTCTGGCCGAATTTCACTTGTTCGTCTGTAACTAAACTCTCTATAAGGCGGACAGCTCTCTAAGACGGACATCAATTATTTGCTGGTTCTGGCCGAATTTCACTTGTTCGTCTGTAACTAAACTCTCTATAACGTGGACACCTCTCTAAGACGGACATCAATTATTTGCTGGTTCTGGCCGAATTTCACTTGTTTGTCTGTAACTAAACTCTCTATAAGGTGGACACCTCTCTAAGGCGGACATCAATTATTGGCTGGTTCTGGCCGAATTTCACTTGTTTGTCTGTAACTAAACTCTCTATAAGGCGGACACCTCCCTAATGCGGACAGCCTGAGCTGGTCCTGAAGGTGTCGGCTTGGACAGAGTTCACTGTAGCCCTTTTGTTCGCTCTCGACCAAAGAAGCTTACAAAACTTAAAGAATACCTCAAAACTAGATAAATCAAACGAAGTTATAACATCGCAAATTTGGACAATTTTACAGACATTTGTATGACTAACGGATAAATTTGCCCGTCTACCAAACAAATGTCTGTATAAATTTGCGAAAAGTTTGACGACCTGTAAGTTTGCTCCCAAACATTGCATAACCCTTAAATTTGATGAGTAGACTTGTAGTTTTGAGATGTTCTTACAGCTGTATAAGCATTACAGATTACAAATGTTACAAATACAGATGGAATAGGCAAGACAAAAGTCGTGATGTGGAGCGTCTTTGATAGAAAACAAAGAAAACGACTACTTGAGATAACTCGGTGACATTGAAGGGTGACTTCAACTGAGAAACGCTATACAATTCGTAGGCGCACATGGCTGTCGCTATCAGTCCATTCATAATCACATCCTACGCCCGCCCCCCTTAGAATCCTTATCATTTTCTACACCAGAGGCATATTATTTTTCTACCGGTTTTCAGACCCAATACTACAAATTCTCCCCTTTGCTGAGCCAAAACAACAGACATCTGTACCCAATGCGACTTTCAGACTAAAATAGTCAAATTATATAGGTAATTTCAGACGAAAACAGCTCCTCCACCCTTATGAATGTCACCATAACTCTACCTGTTAGTCTCTTACCTTTACCAATGCAAACACTAGCCATCTCTTCATCGAGCAGCCATTTAATAAGCTGCAATCCAAAATCTTTCATTGATTCCTGGGTCACTGACTGCTCTCCCCAGCAACACAACACGCGCAGAATGTTGCCAAGATCCGCCGAGGAAGACCCCGCCCAATTTAACAACACCGTCTTCAGTGTAAGAACCAGGAGCGACTGTTTATCATTCAAACAGTCGGATGACGTTTTCAGAATTTCTGGCCAAACTGCTACCATGGTAACTACAAGTTCTAAAGCGGCATCGTGATAAGCGTACAGCGAACGCATGACGTCATAACAGGCGACTCGAATGCAACTGAGATCTTCTTGTAGCTGACATAAGGAGGTCAAGATACGACTGGAGAATATAAACAACAAGAAGTATAAGTTATTTTTAAACAGTTTTTTCTTGTTTCTGTTTTTTTTTTTATTAAATGACATTTTACCTACTTCATAAAATCATTATTTTCACTTGCTTAATCGGGAAGGAAACTAACTAAATAAAAATTCTGCAGGTTACTAAACGTTGCTTGTTTGACTAGCATTGCATGTCTATTTAAACTCGCTACTTGAGTACTGACAAAGGTACATTTAACGAAGTGCTAAAACGATCAATCAATCAATCAATCAATCAGTCAGTCTGTCAGTCAGTCAGCTAGTCAGTCAGTCTGTCAGTCAGTCAGTCAGTCAGTCAGTCAGTCAGTCTGTCTATCAGTCAGTCTTTCAGTCAGTGAGTGAGTGAGTCAGTCTATCAGTCATTCAGTCTGTCTGTCAGTCAGTCGGTCAGTCAGTCAGTCAGTCAGTCAGTCAGTCAGTCAGTCAGTCAGTCTATCAGTCGGTCAGTTAGTCTATCAGTCAGTCAGTCAGTCAATCAATTAAGCAAGCAAACAAGCAAGCAGTCAATCAATCAATCAATCAATCAATCAATCAATCAATCAATCAATCAATCAGCCAGCCAGCCAGCCAAGCCAGTTAATGAATCATTAGGCAATCAAAAAATCCCTTATTGCGTACAATACAACCTTTCAAGACGTTGGGATGAAAAGCACAAAAATCAGTCCCCTACATGTATCTTGAGACTCGCAGGAAAATTCCTCAACTTACGAACTTACCAAAGAGACAGGGCCCCTCTAAGGTTGTCATTTCCGGAGTCACGGAAAGATGATATCAAACTCCGAGAGCACAGGGAGACCATCTGAGGAATATAGTTCCCAAATATGGTATTATTACTGCAAAGCAGGGTGAGTACGTCCATCAAACGTGTTTCAAAATCGGATTTAACAGGTTTCCAGTTCACTGTACCTTCATCTGATTGAAATTCTTCAAGTTGGGTCAGAATTTGAGGAATCATGTCATCTTGGCTATGTTTTAGAAACTTAATAATGGCAGAGACGAGTGGTGTACAGGACGAAAGGCACCTTTGTGTGCTAAGTCTGTCGACTACAACATTTATCTCTACACTGTCTTCATGCAAGCGGCGAAGGCACTTGCGAACATACTCGACTTCAGATTGATACCTCGGACGGACTGACAGAGGACGATTGCTTACTATGGGTTCAGCTGTTTTTATAGAATCATTTACATTGCTATTTTTTGTTATTGACCCATCATTCGCAGAAATAGTCTTGGATGGTTGTTTTAACTGTTTTGCCATCATTGGCCCTTCACTGGCATCAATGTTCTTTGAAGCATGCTTAAGCTGTTTTTTCGTTATTTTCCTGTTATTTTTACCAATGTTCATTGATGATTGTTTCAACTGATTTGCTGTCATTGATTCATCCATCGAAACACTCTTCCGTGATGAAAGTGAAGCTTTCAATCCTCCAAACAACTTAGAACTTCCTTGCTTTTGATCAACCATTTGGTACGCTTTCATTTTCTTGCAATGAGAAACAGTATCAACACCTTTTGCAGCTTCGGAATCAAATTGTTGGAAGGAACGCTTCAATAACTTCTTTTCGTTCGAACGAGTTGATTCCAACATTCCTGTTTTGCTCTCAGCACAACGATTCTCCACCAAAATGTCTCGATTGTCGGATTTCTTAATATTTTCAGACTTATTACCTCCCGATGATGTCCTTCTAACGCTCTTTGATGAAAGTTCAGTATAACTTGATGTTAGATGTCGTTGCTGTGGAGGTTGTGTAGATGAGCCGATCATTGTTGCATAACTGACACATTCCTGTGTTTGCTTGCTAAAATCGCTGACAGAAATTGAAGAGCCTGGACGTACATCGTCAACTAAAGAACTTGGCGAAGGAGGAAGCGGAGAAAGAGGAGGAAAATCATCAAGGTCGTGAAGTGGAGAGGCGTGACATGAAGGACAAGGGGAAGGGGGAAGAGGAGAAAGCGTCGGGAACTGATCACCAATAATGTCTTCAAGGTTGCTAATCAACGTTCTCATCGGTGAATCTCCTCTCAAATTAGGATTTGCTTGTGCTTTTTCCGGTGAATCTACCTGAATCGGGGACAAAGGTAGCTCCAAAGGTTCAGTTCTTTGATGTCCACTCTCTGTATCTAATAAAAAGAATGAAGGAACTAAAGGTTTTCCAACGTCCTTGCTTGTACATGTAGTTCTAAAAGTGCGATTATTGCTTTCAAAATCTGCACACTTTCTATTTTCAATGGAGATCAAAGCTTCCTTGACTTCTTGAATTGCATCAGAGGGCAAGTCTTTCACATTGTTTTCTTGAATTGCTGCAGAGGGCAATTCTTTCACATTGTTTTCTTGAATGGCATCAGAGGGCAAGTCTTTCACATTGTTTTCTTGAATTGCTGCAGAGGGCAAATCGTTCACATTGTTTTCTTGAATTGCATCAGAGGGCAAGTCTTTCACATTGTTTTCTTGAATTGCTGCAGAGGGCAAATCGTTCACATTGTTTTCTTGAATTGCATCAGAGGGCAAGTCTTTCACATTGGTTTCTTGAATTACATCAGAGGGCAAATCTTTCACATTGGTTTCTTGAATAACATCAGAGGGCAAATCTTTCACATTGGTTTCTTGAATTGCATCAGAAGGCAAGTCTTTCACATTGGTTTCTTGAATTACATCTGAGGGCAAATCTTTCACATTGGTTTCTTGAATTACATCAGAGGGCAAATCTTTCACATTGCTTTCTTGAATTGCATCAGAGAGCAAGTCTTTCACATTGTTTTCTTGAATTGCATCAGAGGGCAAGTCTTTCACATTGGTTTCTTGAATTACATCAGAGGGCAAATCTTTCACATTGTTTTCTTGAATTGCATCAAAGGGCAAGTCTTTCACATTGTTTTCTGGAATTGCATCAGAGAGCAAGTCTTTCACATTGTTTTCTTGAATTGCATCAGAGGGCAAATCTTTCACATTGGTTTCTTGAATTGCATCAGAGGGCAAGTTTTTCAAATTGTTTTCTGGAATTGCATCAGAGGGCAAGTCTTTCACATTGGTTTCTTGAATTGCATCAGAGGGCAAATCTTTCACATTGTTTTCTGGAATTGCATCAGAGGGCAAGTCTTTCACATTGTTTTCTGGAATTGCATCAGAGGGCAAGTCTTTCACATTGTTTTCTTTATCTCTCATATTTTCTTCTTTTGAGTTTTTGGCAGTCTCTTGATGTTCATGTTGTAAGTTTTCCGTTTTCGAGTTCTCAGTCGGCTCCTCTTCAACTAGAAATCTTTGCATGTCATCACCATAGGTATTGAGAATCACATTTTCTTTCAAAGTGTCGTCGGAGATTCCATCTTCGTGAATTTGGTCTGAAGATCCAATTGTTGCTGATACTGTTGTTGTTGTTGTTGTTTCTGTAACATAAGACGAGCTTCCAATTCCACTGGTTTTATCTTTAGAAGTTTCAATTGAAGAACTTGGCATGGAAGAAGCACACAAAAGAACGTCTTCTCTTATAGCTAAGTTACTGTCTTCAGCACTATTACCTTTGTGCTTTTTCGCTAAGAAACAAGTTACTTTAATTGATGTTGTTGCTGTTGTAATAGCGCGATTAACATCAACTTCACTAGTGGAGTTAATTTCTCCAGGTGCTGTATTCTTTGGATGATTAATTAAAATTGCTTTCTCTTTGACAGGTAATTCTTCATATGACACAGGGTCAGTTTTTATCTCCTCTTCGGAAATGGAACGTACTTGTTCTGGGAATTTCATTTCATTTTCATCAAGACAAGTTGTAGATAGCTTGGATAAATTACCAGTCTCTCCCTCTGTTATACAACTGGAAACGACGTGCGTTTCTTGCAAAGGGAGCTCATTTTGATTTGACGAGTCCGTCTCAACTACCAGAGAAATTGCAGAAGCTGAATCAAACGCCAATTGCTGCGGTGCTTCTTCAACATCTTTAAGAATTTCATTGTTATTCTGTTCAAGGGTTGCTTCCTTTTCTTCCAGCACTGTCCGTTTGGTTTGTAACTGTGAATCAGAAATGTTTTCACTGACGCTAGTGTTAATATTGTCTTGTGGTGATACTTGTTCGTTTAGTTTAGTTGTTGTGGCTGCATTGTCTTTTAATGCTGAAGCGCTATCACTATTGTTATTACTAACTTCGACTGACGTTTTTTCATCAACATCATCTCTTTGTTTCATTAACGTATCAACTGAGTCACTATTATTAATTGCCGAGTTCGATGTCAATGAAAGCTCCTGCTTGCTCTCAATGCCAAGTTGAGCAGGTTTGTTGTTGTTGTTGTTGGTAGCAGCCTCCATTGCTAATGACAGTTCACTTGAAATGCCACCACTGGCTGCTCCCTTTTCTATACTTGAAAGCGAGGCTGTTGAGTGGCCAAGCCCCTGGATGTTTCTAGGATGACAAATGGAATCAGTAGATTTTTCTTCGGAGCAGACTTCTTGATTGTTTGTTTCCACGCAGTGCGATTCTTTTGTATCTGCCTTTGCAACAAAATTAACACTTTCCTCGTCCAATTTCCTGACATTTCTTGCACTCAAATTACGTTCTAACTCAATATCTGAGCTCTCCGAACAGTGTTCTTGTCTCGAATTCAAATCTTTTCCAGGCTCTTTTTCTGACGAGCTGTCGCCTTCAGACGAGACGCTAAGTTTCATCGCTTTAGTCCTGGATCGAGTCATGACACGTGACTTTGGTGAAGTCACACGGCGCTTTCCTTTCCGCTGAGTACCAGAGCGCACGGCTATGAATTTTGATTCCTTGGAGGGGACTTTAGCTTTGACAGTCTCGTATTTTTCCTCAGTCTTTGTTACGCCAGAAGAACAACTTTCTTTACCTTCTAAAGTTTCGTCTATTTGACTGAGAACGCCACCTTGTTCAAGATTTTTTGGGGGTTCTGAAATTTCGTCTTCAGGAATAGACTGAGCCACGCAGTTTGATAAAGACATATTTTCAGAAGCACAAAACTCGTTTTGTGTCTGTTCAGTTAAAGATTCGTCATGTACAGTGTCTCCATTATCGGCATTGTTATTTATCCTCGCTGGGTCTCCAGAATTCTCGACGATTTCCTCATCACAAATCGCAGTATTGTTTGCAGTTCCCAGAGGACTCGCTACTGATTCACCAGGTTCAGTATCATCACCAATAATCATGTCCGCAAGGTCTCCTAAACTAGAATCACTGCCTCCGCCATCACTTGCTTTCTCGTCATTCTCGCTATCAATCTCACTCTCTTCTGAGGAGCTGTTGCTTTCTAGTGTGTCTCGGTCAGGACTTGGCGGCAAAGGACTGAGAACGGGTCCAATATCGGATAGCTCTTTAAGCTCACGCATTATATGCGCCATGTCCAGATTTGGATGGGGGTCTGGGGATAGGTGTTGTTTGTTTTCCTTGCATGGCTGAGCTGCTTGGCGGGTTTTACGTTTTTGCCTACAAGGAATAAGACCTTATATAAGACCTTAATTATTTATGACAAATAAAAGGTAAATGCCAGGAACCTACAATTTCGGACAAACTGTTGAGACAGTTCCATCTGTTTTGTAATTTTGCGCCATAATTTCACATCCACAAATTTAACAAATTGCCCCCCCCCCCCCCCCCCCCCACCACCACCACCACCACCACCACCCCACCCATACAACGTTGTTTTAGACTGAAAATTGGGCCATACATATCCTGTGATTCCCAAAACAACATTGGAAAAGGGGAGGTTGGAGGGCGCACAGTTATATAATGGAATTTGAGGGGGTTTTTAGGACCATAGAGAATGTGAGCGAAGTTTCAGTATGTCTCAACTAGTTTTGTCCGAGGTTGTAGGTACTCTTTGGAGTGAACACAAAAATTCATTTTTAAAAATATTCAAAACTAAACTGGATCACAGAAAAGAACTGCTCAACAGCTGTCATTTGAACGCGCACACTGTAGGATTTTGTTAACTGACTTAAAAGTTCGACCCACCACGTACACATTGATGGAGTTTAAATGAACATGAAATGACTTTCTTTTTTTTATGTTACGATTACGAATTAAAATCTTTTTTTTTAAACAAAAAATCATATGCACTTCAACTACGATAAGCAACATTTCAAATTCATATTAATGCCTCTCCAACTCGTTCGTACGTACGTACGTTCGGTGTAATGCATTTATCTTTTCCATACTACCTCCGCTGTTAGATAGCTATTCAAGGCAGTCAGTACTCTATTTAATTTTCAATTCTTTCTTTACTTGAGTACAAGAAATTGTTGTTGTTGTTTTTGGCTTATGTAGAACTTAAGGCATTCCAATAAACTGTTTCCAAATAATGGTTAAATTCTTGTTTTAGAAAAAATTAAAAAGAATAAACGTTTTTGTACAATACCTAAGTTTGGGCGTCCGCTCTTCACGACATATGTTGTTCTCTAGTGCTCTTGCTGGACAAGAAAATAAGAGAATTAGAATCTTGAAAACATTTCCTAACAAAACAGAAACAAACACTTCATCAAACAGTAACCAACCCAGATCTGCATCTAGCCTTGCACTTTCAATTTCCTCCTGTTTAAAGATAAAGAAAGAGACAAAAAGACATAAAGGTCAACATTTAGGTGGCAAGCAGAAACATTTCATCGCGCGGATTTTTGCCGGGTTTTTACCTACATACATACATACATACTTAATTTGATAGGTAGGTTAGATAAAAGGCAGCCAAAGGGCTGATGTGGACCTACTATACTAAAAGTTAAGAATTACATTCAGCCCCAACTTTTTCCGTAATCATGGATTTTACGGGATGGGGAGGGGGGGGGGGGGGGGGGGGGGGGACTGGCCCCATGGCCAACCCCAACCCGGAGGGGCAGGGTTTTTCTGCTGTGGTGTCCTTCCCTGAGCTACAGATTCCAGACATTTAAGGCGCTGGAGGCTCACCTTTCGCCGTTGCCACTCAGCTACACAGTATTACCAGGGTCACCAAACGAGGAGGTGTGGCATATGACTTGCTGGCAGAGCCTTTGGAGACGATGGGCATTTCCTGGCACTTGTGAGAGCTACCTAGTAGTGACAGTAGCTCCCACCGAGACCTTTTACCAGTGTATGACCCACCTCGGAGAAAGTAACTAAGCCAGCCCTGACTAATTGCCGGTCTCCGGGGATGGGTGGGTGGCAAGGGAATTTACAGAAGGAAGGTGATTCGAATATTAAAAATTAATGTTTACCTTGGATTTCTGCAGCTGTTGCTCAAGCTTTGCAGTCTTTCTGTTGGCTTGCACCAGAGATTTACTGATTTCTTTGGTTTGCTCTGTAAGGAGAACAGAATGTCACATAAAATATAGTAAAACCGGACAAAATTTAGCATACATGTAATTAGGAAGAAACTAACCCTTCTCTTTCTTTAGTTGCTCCTGTAGCTTGCCAGTCATCCTCTCGCTTTTCTCTAAACTGTAAAAGATAAAATGAATTTGTACAGTTTAAAGAGAATAGAAAAATATAATGATGTATGATGTGGGGATGGTTACTTTTAGAATTCTATGGAATTCTACAGTAATTGCCATCTCTCAATCTAAAATTGCCCCTTTGTGGGAAAATGTTTGAAGTAACCACCTTCCTTGAATAATTCCCCGCCCCCATTCCACCCCAGTAAACACAATGTATAAAAGTGGAGTAAGTTATGGCACAACTTACTGATGATTCAGATGAGGATATTGACATTGAACATTGTACAAGGGCTGGTTCCCACTAGCGACGTAGACGACAGAAGCAGAAGTGGAATTGCAAGAAAGTTATGATGTAGTGGAAATCAAAGCGACGTAAGCGGATAGTTACTGACGGAAGAAAAGTGGAATCGGATGAAAATGGAAACCTACTGATCCTTCCGATTCTGATTCTGTTGAGCTTCTGATTCTGATTGCGACTCCGTTTTTGGATGTACACTAGAATGTAAGGCTCCTTACGCTTACGACTCTGACTCCGATTATCTCGCTAATAGGAACTAGTCTTAAAAGATAGCCAATTCGTCTCTCCAGAAACTTTGAGGAGAATGAGCACCAGCTTTTGGCACTGGGGTAGTCCTGCACTTGTCCAAACAATGTCTGTGATTCGCTAAGAAAACAATAGATTTGTCCCGCTGGGATAGGGATTAGGGCATTGTTCAAGTGATATTTGTATCGTTCACCAATCAGAGACATCGTTTGGACCACTACGACCCTGCTCTGGCACTGGCATGTCTGGGATTGTTTGTGTAATCAATATGAGCTATGATTGGTTAATGGTTGCCTTTGGAAACCATCAACCTACATGTACATGTATTGTAACTAAGGCTGGTTACCCAAACGATCCCAGAAAGCCTAGTGCTGAAAGCTGGTGCACAGTCTCCTTGAATTGTCTGGAGGGGTGAATTAAGAATACTTAAAAGGCCATGATGTTACCTCGTCTTTTGTTTCTGAAACTCGTGTGCTTGAACTTGTTTTTCCAGGCGCCATGCACATTCCTGCTCATCCTTTACCTTCGCGGTGCTCATTAACTCTGAATTCAATTTCTGCATGGCATGAAAAAGATTCACAACCAGAAAGGTGTTACTGTACATGTGAAGCTTATAATAAGTCAAGTACTAACTAGTATAAAGGACTTGAAGAAGAAAAACAAGCACCCTGTCAGAAGTCAAACCCATTACCTACCATACACTGTATGACGAGTAATTTTCAATGACAAGTGAAGCTACAAGACAGTGTTGATATTTAGCAAAGTCTTGCAGCCAATAGAAAAAGTCGGTGCACAGCTGCCCCCTCCCCTCAAGAAAAATTGGCAAAGAGGAGTGGGTGACTGTACACAGGCTTAATAGAACCTAAATTCATGTTTCAAAACTGTGACCATTTTATAGGTAAAAGTGGTTGACAAGTCCTGCTTTCATTTTTGTGGTAAGTTGATGATACCATATAAGGTGATTCATGTTTTCGAAGACAAGTTGTGTAACACTGTGCAATGTTTTGTACAACTTGTCTCTCAATGCTATTGCAAGACAAGTTGCATGAGACAGTACATGCACAGTACAACACAACTTGTCTCATACACAACTCCTGCAACTTGTCTTGCAATGCCATTGCCATTGCTATTGCGAGACAAGTTGCATGAGACAGTACATGCACAGTACAACACAACTTGTCTCATACACAACTCCTGCAACTTGTCTTGCAATGCTATTGCTATTGCGAGACAAGTTGCACAAGACATTGCACATACCTCAAGTCTCTGCACCTTTTCCCTTAATTCTGAAATGGATGAATCAGCCAAACATTTCTCCCGGTGCAATCGTGTTACATTCTGAAACAAACAAATGAACAAGCAATACAATGTAGATGTATGTTATGTATCTGATTACACAATCATGAATACAGAGATGCCATGACAATGCCATTTTATGTTGTTATCAGTAAGGTATGTACAGTGCACATTGTATTGTACCTTTCTAAGAGGTTCAGTGGAATGTAATGACCTCTCCAACTGACTCTGTAAAGCATCTATTTTCCTGTGAAACAATCACATACAAGTAATTACCCCTAGGATACCTTTAAATCCCAGAGTCATTTCTTGATATTCACTAGTTAAAGGGAACCTCCATTGTTATAACAAATTGCTGTTAAATTGTTGGAAATAAAGTTATAATAATGCATATAAAATAGTTATTGTACAAAAAAATGGATATGAATATCGCCTATTTTGGCTTTGAAATTTCCCGCGCGCTGCCATTTTGAATATTTATGACGTGTTACAGTTGTCTTATTGTTGCATACAAAAGAACTTCAATTCTTAACAATTGCGGCAACCGTAACACGTCATAAATGTTCAAAATGGCAGTGCACGGGAAATTTAAAAGTGAAAATAGGCGATATTTATATCCATTTTATTTGTACTTTCCATTATATATATTTGCACCTGTTCTTTCAAAAATTTTAAATTTTGACTTCATTTCCAACAATTTAATGTCAATTTGTTCTGACAATGGAGGTTCCCTTTAGAGGGAAAGGTATAATTTGTATAACTTTCCAAAAAAGGTATTTTTGGAGCAAGGGCATTCTCATTTGCTGCTCCAAACTCTGGAACAACCTGCCAAGTGACATTAGTGGCCTTGGTTCTCTATCTAGTTTTAAGCACAGTCTTTAAGACATGCCTTTTCAGATGTGCTTTTAATTTGTAATTTTAATTTTTCTACCCTTGTAATTTTTTTACATATTTAAGTACCATTTTTATTTATTAATTTTAATCTTTTTCATCTTTGTAAAGTGCATTTGAACATGTACATGAAATTTGTGCTACATAAATTTTAATAATTATTATTATTTTAGATTATCCTGAATATGAAACACCCCACCCCCTTCGGAAAAACAAACTGTTCTTTTCTGGCAGGTCCAATCTGGTCCGAGGGTGAGTACTCTGGATGTCAAGTGACGAGGATTTGCTAATGGGGGCAAAAATCAATGCCCAAAAAAATCCCCAGGGCTTCCAGCAAAACCAAAAAAAATCCCCCAAACCAAAATTAAACCCAAACAAATCCCATGCCGAATTTTTGAACCATAAAAATACTCAGAAGGGATTAAATGACATAACATTGTACTAAATTTCGTCATCAGTAGCTATACCACAAATCTTCATATTGTTTTGAATATCCAAAAATATTCCTACTTCTCTCAAGCCACCCCAAAAAATACTTCCCAAAAATCCTGGAATCAAAAATTTCAAACCCAAAAAAATCCTTTGGGCAAGTGCATTATGCAATTAAAGCCACTTGCCAGTATATGCTACAAGAATTAAGTTTCCAACCACATGTGTATCAAATAAATGTATGAAAACACAGACGATGTATTCCCACACACAATCCCTGCAGGAATGCCACATCTGTTTGCGTAATACTGTGCGCTATTAAATCTTTACTCACATTTGGGCTGCCTCTAACTTTGCTGTAAAGTCTGTGGCCTGTTGGAGATTTTTGTCAGATTCTACAAGAAGTTAAGGTGAGATCTTTGTGTAACTTTTGCGTACATTGTGTAGATATCAATAAAATGAACACAAGTTATAAAGCATATCTAAACATACACTGTATCCAAGGTCACTTCCACAAAATACATTTGTATCTAGTAATTTGTTCTACATGTAACTTGTTCTTTGATAATAGAGTGTTTTCACTGACGTCATATCAAAATTCAGAAGCAGTTTTCGATTTTAAAATGTTTATGGAATTGTAGAGAGTTTAAAACTACACATCTGGGCCAAATTTTGAAGCGCAAGAGCATTTCATTCACGAGTTATAGGCGAATGTGTATAGACATTTTTAGTAAGAAATGTATGGAGCGGCCATCTTGGTGTCCCACTTTGGGACACCAACATGGCGGCCAAAAATTTAAAGACTTTTAAGTCTTAATAACACCAAAAATCTCATCACAAAGTATTGTATTCACTATAAGAGACATGAAATCGGCTTATAAGCATCTATAATTCATTAATAACTTTCAAATAGTTCAATTTTGTTTATTTTCACGGCTTATCTGAAATAGCGTGACGAATTGCGTGACACATTTACAAACTTTATAAATCGAAAACGAAACATCGTTAAAACCTGAAACTTTTTGTGAAAGATTATAACACTGACATCCACCTACCACGTTAGAAACAGCTTTGTAGGATGTATACTTTAGATTTTTTAATTTTTATGACGTCATGTGAAAACACTCTATAGTGTCCATAATAGAAACACATTTTTAACAACTGGAATTTAAATCAAATCTGACAGGTGTACTGTTCATGTACATGTAGCTTTACATATATTCTAAAAAAAACAAAACAAGCAGCCATTATTATAAGGCTACACAATTCAGTAATAATGCACTTTATTTTTTCAAGTATGGCTGCAATACTTTGCATTGCAAAAATTTTTCTATATATGTAGCTATGTAGACCAGAAAAATTGAAATCAAAGAAAGTAAACATTGTGGCTAATTGGTTTGTAGCAATTTTTTTAAGTATAGGTAATCATACGGTTTCGGTTTCGAGTTCAATTTGGGATTAATTTGCATGAGAGAGTTTTTAGTGCAATTTGAGCTTTTTGAAAAACTCACAAATGCAACTTAATTCCAAATTGAACAAGAAAACCGTATGATAACTTATCATTATTATACATGAAAAAATTTGCATCAATTATTTTTTTCAAATGTTTTTTTTTTTGGCATAACATTTTTTTTTTTGGCAAAACATTTTTGCATCAATTTTTTTTTATTCGTAATTTTCACTGGTGTTACACTTTTTGCATTGGTGTTGCACTTGAACTGCACTGCTCTTAGCCAATCAGAATTGAGTATTTTTCATGTATATTATTACAACCAGTAAAAGGATACCAAGGCATTTCTGCTGGTACTTCTTTATCAGCTCACTGAAAAGAAAAATGGTAATCAAGATTACAAATTACGATTAACCCAAAAGTATGCAGAATGGTTTAATTACCTACATGTAAAACTGCTGGTCATGAGGCTAGCAAAAAGATGAAAGCATACCCCAAACCACAGAATGTTTGTTAGGGGTGAACTGCCCTTCTAACTTTAAATTTATTCAGCTTTGCCAAACTTGGCAGGGACATCACAACAGCTTCTGGTAATTACATGTACTGTGGGCATATGTCTTTATCCCCTCTAACCCCCCCCCCCCCTCCCCGAAAGGAAAGATTGTACCACTCACTGAGGACTACATCCCCTACCTTTTTTATCTCATGAATACGCAAAGCATTGAGCGACATATAGTATACAGGGACAATTATGCAAATTTTCACTTGATTAATCACTGAGATGTCAACTATAGACCACCTTGAAAAATACCATAATAATCTTTTATGTGCAGGCTCAGCCTCACTGGGGTGTAATTATTCAAGTCTCCTTTGTTAGAATGGCACAATGAATTTCAGAGTACGTGTTGGAACGCTAAGACATAGCATTGTGTGTTCGCATACAAACGTGCACCGTATGCAAATTGCCAAGAAGTTTAAGCATAGCACGTGCAGTTCGTGCTGAAAACAAAAGAAATTGGAAAAATCATGCTTACATCAAGCACCACCCAAACCTGCACTTTAAAGAGTATTATGGTATTTTTTGAAGTGGCCTATTTTAAATTCCCCAGTGTGTTACATCATGCAGTTGTCTAGACAGTCTTGTTTCACAAAATGCATATTAAGAGAGAATGATACATTAGGATGAACTCCCAACATATTGCTTAATAGATGATTCTTCATTTGGGAACATGATGTGAGGACAATGATATTAAATAAAGCAACATTGTTTGACCACAATTAACAATTAACATTATCTAATTATGTTGACCATTATTTATACATTTTATTAGTAAGTTTGTACCGCTGGATAATAATTTTCTTGATTTCTGTTTGGTTCCCTTCACTATGGATCTGAGCCATTATCCTTAAGTTGACCAAATATGGAAAAATGATGACGAAATGGATTGTTTACATCGAGCTGTGCTGGGCGCATATAATCACGCCATCATAATTTTGAACAACTTTTTGGGCTAAAAACTTGAAAAGTTTGCGTTATTTACTCATTTTCTCAACATTTGTAACTTTGAAAACTTTGAATAAGATGTTCTTGAGTGTTTGAAAATGTGCAGTTCCAGAAAATATCCATACTCCCCCCACGGAAGGTTTAACACCCCCCGTCCCCCCAGGGAAATTCCAATTTAGCTTCATACTTTGCCTCTAAAATGTTGGCTTTTAAGACCCCCCTCCCCCTAGGAATTTCCAATGACCTTCCATGGGGTGGATATGGATTTTTTCTGGAACTACACAATTTAATGAAACAGTTATTCTTCTTGGCCTTGCTTAGCTCATTATGATCAACTTGGCACTATGTGCCTCATTGGTTATAATGGGGGGTGACAACTCTAACAAACGCTGTTTGAGCAATACTGTGTGGAACTGAAAGTTGTCCCGAAAATTTGGAATATCTTCCCGATTTTTTCGGAGACATTCTCGCAAAAATGTCAAACTGCCCAAAATTTTAACAACATTATCTCATGTTTCCCCGAAAATTTTTCGAGTCTCCCGATTCCCGGCAAAATCTTCAGATTCCCGGAAGAAATTTGCTTTTCTCCCAAAACAGGCCTTCTTAGAGTTCTCACCCCCGTGGTTATACATATCAGCTATCTGGCACATCCTCAAAGAATAACTGTTATTTAGGTATTACTTACTCTGTGGAGATAATTTTTTCCTTGACCATTCTTAGAGTTAGTGAATGATCTTTCTTAGAGGCCTCAAGTTCCTGAAATGTAGAGAAAATTAATCACACTTTTAAGGTCCCATATACACTGTATCAGTTATTAACAAGTTCAAGAAAATGACTATTTCTGTTGCTTCAACACCAACAAACAGCAACAACCAGGTTTTTTTAATTTTTCTTCTTTTGTTCTTTCTTCTTAGATCGAGGGGAATAAAACGTATGGACTCAAACGACAACTGTAATAGAAGCTTAAAGAGTAAAGTATAATACAAGCTACACAGTCTGTACGTATAAGCTTATAGATTTCGTATGTACATTCTGTAAGCTTCTAAAATTAAATAAGCTTACATTACACTGTCACAGAGCAGATGGTTGAAGCGCAATCATAGAGCCATTTTTTCAGTGGTTTTAACGTTATTAGTTCAATAATTCGACTTATAAAGTTAAGATATAGGTCCGAGATATGTATAGTAAGCTTATTTAAGCTGAAGATAAGACCTGAATTTTATAAGGTACCTACAGTGTATGACAGCTAGAACGTCACTGAAACGACAAAAAACGTACACATGCGAGTTGAACGTGAAACATTTGCAAATATATGGTACGAACCTCCTGTAGCTTTACACATGAAGAGCAAGAAGGATCACTGGAACTATGATTCACTGGATCAGTCATATTTGTGGTCGACATTTCAATTTGGAAGAGCAGGATTTCCAATGACAATCTAAACATCACCTTGCATATTTTCCGCCATTTTGGAACAAAACCGAGAGGAGACTGGTGACCTAAAACATTCGGAAGGCCGACTCCGTACAGTCGTTCATCTTCGGAAAGAACAGAGATTTTCGGAAGACTTCGGAAATTTTTTTTTCAACAAATGGCGATGTTTCGTGAGAATTTGGAGAAAACCCTGGGAAGAAAACCAGTTGAATATTTATTCTATCCCACCACTCCTTTGGCGTTTAGTCAGTGCTTAGTTTTCATATTCTCCACTACATTAATATTTGTACGTGCGTGGGCAAATTTAGCGGTCAACTCGGCCAAATCGTTCTCTTTCCCCCCTTCTGGACAAACACAGTTAGCAATTTCGAAGTTTTGAAGGTTTAAATTCGAAATTCATCTATCGGCCAAGATCGTCTGTGTCGTACTGACAATGACTAAATGATGAATGGGGTTTCGAAATTTACCACCATTAACTGTCCGGCTGTTTGCCTTGCCACTCGCGAAAAACGCGAAAAATCGTAACAGGCTCCTGGAAAAATCCATGTCGTGAAATTTTCCTGAAAGAATAGAGATGAATTGCTTGTCTGATAATTGTTTTCTTATTTAGGCCATCCCAATAAAATGTTTCGTTTCCCATCGCCTTCCCTCTCTTGAAAGTGGGTCGGTCGGTCGGGCAAAAAAAAAAAAAAAACTTGACCGAGGGATCCTCAGTCCAGAAAAAGCCTGGATGCTAAGTAAGAAAGCCTGATTACACGTGTGCTTTCGATTGCCAATGTTTTCCAAATCCAAATTTACTGCTTATCTCCAATGGAGGGTCATAAATTAAATATCAAATATTTCTATTCAAAATAAAGCCTTGATCACATGTTTAAAAAGTAAAATTTTGCTTGTTAGACAGTGTATCTGATTTTTTTTTACTTTTCCAAAAAAAAAAAAAAAATGGGTCGGTCGGGCGATGGGAAACGAAACATTTTATTGGGATGGCCTTAAAACACAACAGATTAAAACAAGGACTGCCGAATCGCAAAAAAAATCGGGAGCAATTTGAGACGAGGCCTGGGCTCTTTTTATGTCTTCAGTCGCAGCAGGTGGAATAGGATTTGGTCAGGTGTTACATTCAAGACTCTGGACTACAGACAAAAAGTATTAACCTCAAAGACCACCGGGATTAGGCCTAAATTAATCCTGCAAACAAACAGTAGATTAGACCTCGTTAAGCCTTTATTTTCAACTCCTGAAGCCTTTTATTAATTGCAGTCTGTAAAGTTTGGAATACGGGATTGAATTCCCCTTAACCAGGGACCGCGCAGCAAGTTTTCGAGTGGGGGGGCTAAAGAAGAATGCGTGAAGGAATTTTTTTTTTGTGGGCGGGGGGGCATGCTTGTGGATTTCTATTCAATTTCTCTAAAGTGACGGAGAATGCTATTATAACGTTAAAACTATCGATTTTTTTCCACATCTTCAGTGATGTTGCTATCGGGTCTGAAAATTCACCATCACTAAATTGAAATATCATAGATTATGTTATACTACTGATATCAACCTTTAATTACTATAAATAAGCCAGAAATCCAACGATTTTGCTTGAGCTGCCTTGAACTCAATGCTGTATAATTACTCAGCAATTATTGCACGAGGCTGAGTATGATATGAAGAGTTATGCAGATCGAGGGGGTTATCCGCCAAAGCCAAAGGCTTGAGCCCGGTGGATAACACCCTCCGAGATCTGTATATCTTCATATCATACGAAATTGTTTAATTATTCATAAAAAATATTTACACGGCAAAACAAAACGGTAACTGAAAATAATTTAGTGAATGATATTAAAGTTACAAAACAACAACGCGTTTTCCTGAGAGGTTCGCAGGAAAAAAAGGCCATTTAAAAGACGTTTACCTCTGCTAGGTTAGAAGCGAAAAAATATTTTACAATTGTAACGACTAATGCTTCATTCTGTCTATTTATCTGCGCGTTTGTCTTTGCCAGTAACTCTGGTCACTTTTGAATTAACGATTTTTTATAATTTTTCACTCCGTTACTTTTGTTAAATTATTTTTTGTTTAATTTATTTTTATTTTTGCAAAAAAGTGGGGGGGCTAAAGCCCCCCCAGCCCCTCCCTCTGCGCGGTCCCTGTTAACGGTTAGGCAACCTGACTACAAGTAAACCGCAAGAATAATTTTCTGCACTGTGACGACGATTTGGAGCGAGCTCAAGCTTGCGTCTAGAGCTGCCCCCTCCCCTCAATAAAAAATGGGAGGGGGCGGCTGTACATGGGCTACGTATAGACTACAATGGTTTTAAACTTGTAAATAAACAGAAAAAAATATAAAGAAAAGCAAAACAGAAAAGCAAAAAAAAAAAAAACCGAAGTGTCATGGATTATCACATGCTGTTCATTCCGATTTAGATTAACTGTAGATGTTACATTCCTCAAGCCAAAAATAGACGTTTATGGTTTTTCAACGCCATACATCACTTTTTTTCTCTTTACAAATTCATGTTATTCCAATCAATCTTACTTTCCTCACGAAAACTCGTCTTCTGCACAAATCAAAGTTGGGTTGCGTGACAAAATCGCCGAACTTACGTGACAACATTATTTGCCTTCGTATGACGTTGCTTGATGCTCTGTCAAGACCAGCTGGAGACAGGGAAGTGTTAGATTCCAAGGTCGTGCGCCGCGCGTAAATACGAGTTCTTTCGGAAACTGTCAACTGTTTTAATGCCAGTGTAGTTTAGAAATGTCCTGTAAATGTTTGCTTGTTGGCGTTATTCTTCTTCAGGTTGTTCTCAAAGTAAAACCATTGGGTCAGTTGGAAAAAATTAAAATAGAGAATTCGGAAGCGATTTGCAATGACAATTCACAAGCGGTGTTCTACATTGGAAAGCGTTCACCGAAAAAGTGGATTATCTTCTTCGAAAGTGGTGGACTTTGTACGTCTCAAGCGGACTGCAATGAGAGATACAAGAACAAGAATTCAACGGTTTTAATGTCATCCAAGACACTTCCTAAAAGTGTTATTGGAAGAGATCTCTTAGCATCTTCGGTAAGCGAAAATCCAACATTCCACAAGCATACTCATGTACTTGTACCGTATTGTAGTAGTGACTTATGGCTGGGAAATTCAACAAGCCCAAACAAAGCCTTTGATTTTGCGGATGACTCTTCGGTAGATAATTTCAGTTTCAAAGGCAAAGCAATTTTTCAATCGGTATTTCGCGACTTAGCGATGAAATTCAATCTGAGTTATGCAGAAGAAGTTGTGGTTTCTGGAAGTAGCGCCGGAGGGATAGGTGTTATGAATCATGCCGGATGGCTGTTAAACAACAACAGCTTTGTTAAATCCCAAGCCAAGCTTATGTTCATTATCGATTCAGCATGGTTTATAAATTTCCAAGACGGATTTAAATCCAGAGTGAAACCAGAATTTGCTAAGTTAGCTAAGATCTCTTCCCGTGCTTGTACGGACATGTCGTTCGGTTATTCGTGTTGTCTGTCGGCTTCATGTTTGATTTCACGAGATTATTTCCCTTCTAACGCACCACTGGCGCTCGTATTTAGCTTGTACGATATCTACATGTTCGCAGACGTACTTAAAAGGTTAGAAAATGAGGGAAAGACTGCAGAAGATCATGTGGCAGATTTTTTATCCGTCGTGAGCATGTATGGGGGAGCCATGAATGAATCGCTTCAATTACCCAAGAATCAAGGAGGCAATGCTAGCTTTTTTGTCCCGGCTTGTTTTCAACACACGTACTTTAGTACATCGAGTCTATGGGACAGTGATGGTGTTCTGCATCCTTTGGTAGAAGTCACTCGCGGCACTGGACAGTTCAGGTATGAATTTTAGGCCCAGTTCAAACGTCGAACTTCACATGTGCCGAACCTAATGCAAATGAGCAAAATCTATTGTTCTTGCTCATTTGCATTAGGTTCGGCACATGTGAAGTTCGACGTTTGAACTGGGCCTAATTACAGTATTAGAACTTTCCTCTGAAATGGACTTACTCATTGGCAGCTCTGAGAGTGTCTGAATTAAAGAGTTGTCCAGTTTGGAGGAAGAAGTAAAAAAAAAATTATGATAGGATTTAACTCCAAATGCACATCTTACAGATTTCTGTTCTTGAGAGGGAATTGTCCCAACCATATATATGCTAGATAAGTGTTTGTTTTAGAGAGGTACATACATTGTACTCACCTATCTGCTCTAAAGAGGTGCCTGCTTTTGAGAGGCGCATTAACCCACCCTATCTTCTATAGAGAGATGTCTGACTTTAACAGGTCTTCATCTTATAGAAGTGTCTGCCTTTAGAGTGGGTATCCACTGTAGAGGGGTATTCACCTTAGAGAGGCATGTGTCTTTCTTAGAGAGCTAGGTGTGTTCCATAAATAGGGGTCTACCTTAGAGAGGTGTGTCCCTTAACCCTCAACGTACAAGGGAGGGGGGGGGAGGGGTGGTTGCCACCCCCCGTTAAGGTTTTTTTCTGATATTTTCAAGACCATTTAAGATTAGCACATGCCGTTTTCAGTAGCTGTTCGTTTATCCTTGAGACACATTTTAGTAACGTTTGGTGACAACCAGTTGCTGTTCGTTTATCCTTGAGACACATTTTAGTAACGTTTGGTGACAACCAGTTGCTATGGTAACGAGATATGATGTCATAAGTAACATGAGGTCAACCCATTTTTTAATTAAAAATGCATGTTTTTCACCTTTTATCAGAGGAAAAACATATAAAATGCTACCAAAAGCATCAAAATGATTGATTTTATGTTATTTTGCAACTCTAGCAAACAATATTTGCAATTTCCGCATTTTCCGGATAAATTTGAATTTTTAGAAACATCCAAGATGGAGGCCATCTTGGTGGCCATTTTGGATGATGTCATGGACCCCCAGCAGCACCACGACCCATAATGTTTACCTTATCTTGTAGAGCACATCGCGGGCTATATATTAGATGTAAAATATTTCCGAAATATTGCAACATCGCACCTTGTACCACGGTGGGTGTATAAGTTTGCGTGTAGGTCCGTGGGTTAAAGAGATGTCCATCTTAAACAGGTGTCCATCTTAAGAGAGGTGCCCACTTTAGAGAAGTGTCCATCTTAGAAAGGAGACTCACCTAAAGAGGTGTCTGCCTTAGAAGGGGAGTCCACCCTAGAGAGCTGTATGCCTATTACCGGTAGCCATTTATTGTGTTATTTCCTTTCAGTCTGTTGGTCCCAGTGGGGTGAGTAAACTAAACTAGGGGGTAGTTCTGGTGGGGGGGGGGGGGGGGGGAGGAGCTGTGGCACACAATTTTCCAAAACTGTGTGGTGGAGGGGTGGGTTCCCCGGTCCCTCCCTGGTCCCTCCCCAAATCTGCCACTCTCCACCAAAAGCTATGTTTTGTAAATGTGCACAAAAATATTGTTTCACTTTTCTCTTTTTTTTCCCATTAGTCATAGAATAAAGAGTGGAACATGGTTATCTACAAAAATAACAAATCAAGACATGAAACATGTTAGTATTCAGGATTTCATATCATCATGGCTCACATCAGGCAACACAACACACAAGCTGATTGACAGCTGTATCGGCGCTCATTGTAATCCCACTTGTCCGGACAAAATAGTGTTCCTGGATGCAGGGGAGGTCTGGACCAAGGTCATTAAAACAGTTGTTATTGGATTGTCTTTGGCAATCACATTGCTTTGTTCTGGATTGAAAGTGTGCTTCATGTGTTATTACAGTTACTTGGAAAAGAGACAGGAAAAGTATTTAAATGACAGTGAGACTTCACAGGCAAGAAAGGAAGTGAGTAGCTACTGTAATCTAAGGGTTCGCTGCATAAAGTGCCTTGTCAAATATTTGCCCCTCCCAGTTCCCACCCATTTTCTCACAGTTTTCACCCTTCTCTAACAGTTGTCACGCCTTCTCTCCCAGCTCTCATCCACTTTTCTCCCAGTTTCCATCCCCTTCTCTCCCAGCTCTCATCCACTCTACCCCCAGTTCCTACCCCTTCTCTCCCAGCTCCCACCCATTTTCTCTCAGTTTTCACCCTTCTCTAACAGTTCTCACTCTTCTCTCCAAGCTCTCACCCGCTTTTTCCCCAGTTCCTACCCTTTCTCTCTCGATCAGTTCCCACCCACTTTTCTCCCAGTTTCCACCCCGTTCTCTTCCAGCTCTCATCCACTTTACCCCCAGTTCCCATCCCTTCTCTCTCAGTTCCCATCCCTCCTCTCTCAGTTCCCATCCCTTCTCTCTCAATTCCCACCCCTTCCCTCTCAGTTGCTTCTCCCTTCCCTCTCAGTCCCATCCCTTCTCTCTCAGTTCCCACCCACTTTTCTCCCAGTTCCTACCCCTTCTTTCCCATTTCTCTCCCAACTGGGGAACTGGAAGAGAAGTGGGTAGACACTGTGAGAGAGAAGGGTGGGAACTGGGAAAAAAGGGTGTGGGAATTGGAAGAGAAGGGATGGGAACTGAGAATGAAATGTGTGACGTGAGAAAAATGTTAGATGACGGAAGTCTGGATAAATAAGAAAAACGTTTGAGATATTGCATAATATTTTACAATAACAGAAGGGCAGAAATAGGAACTCTCCCAATTGCAAGGAAGAGGTGCAAAAACACAAACCATCTAATTTCTAATATTATGACACACCTTTCATGTATGTGCTGTTGTCATCTATTAATTTTTTGTTTGGTTTGTCCTGCAGCTGCCACTGTGCAAGTCAGATGAAGCTGTGAGCATCGCCTGTCTGTCTTTGTCTTACAAAGTTGATTTAACTGTGAAGAAGAAAAAAGCCAAGAATGGTTAGTAGCATTTTCACGAAGTGTTTCTCCATTATTCCCTGCTGTTTTTATTGGAATTAGTTAATGAAAATAGATGTTTCCAATTGAGTGTTGTAAAACCAGAACCAAAGTAATTACCCTGGTCAATCACAACAGACATAGACAATCCAATAAATCAAAGAGAACTTGAAGTAAATACATGTAGCCGGCGCCGAGCATGGGAAAATGCCTGCAAACAAGTCATGATTGGTTTTGTTTTACTTATGATTGGTTGAGAAATTGGCGTGAGATTTTTAAGCCAATCACAAAGCATTAAGCAACGCAAAACCAAAGCAATCGCACAATTACTTTCCATACTCAATTGAAAACCTCTCTATAATACTGATAAATACAACAAACTGGAAATAGAATTGCAGTCGAATTTTTTTCATACCATCAGAGAGCTACGCTCTTTTTTTAGTGTTACTTTAAAAAGCCAAAATACATATTTATGTCAGTGAAAATCCAAAAATAATGGTCCATTTTTGTTTCAAGTTATTCTACTTGTGCTCTAAGAGTAAAAATAAGTGTCTTGGGCTGCAGATGGCCAGGATGGAAATGGATTGCATCTTGAAAAAATTGGGCTAATTTTTTTAAAGTTTATCGCTTCTGTCTTGGAAAAGGCAAATATTACCTCGCTGGCCTAAATAAAGAGGATGACGTATCTAAAAAGTTGCCACAAACTATAGTTTAACAATGAAGCTTCTCCCTGCTCTCACGTTACCCAGCTTAAAGTGTTATGACAGATATTTCTTTATTTGGTTGATGAAATCTACATGGCGTTCTGATAAGAAAATCGAAAGTCGTCTAAAAACGTGAAATTTCACTTCCGATGGATTCCAAAACCGCACAAGAAGAAAGACTGGAAATAGTCCGCTGTGACGTCAATACAAGAATGCTTGTGTCGCGGTTTCTCGGTTCCTCACATTTTTTGGTGCGCCCTGATGAGGAAGAAACATGGTTCTATTGAGGTGTGTTGTCTATGGTTGTAGCAACACGCACCAAAAAACGGAGGAACTGAGAAACCGCGACACTGGCATTCTTGTATTGATGTCACAGCGGACTATTTCCAGTCGTTCTTCTTGCGCGGTTTTGGAACCCACCGGAAGTGAAATTTCATGTTTTTATAGACGGTAAATCACGGACAAGAAAAATCGATATCGCAAAACTTTTTTCGGCTTTCTTAACAGAACGCCATGTAGATTCCATCAGGCAAGTAAAAAAATATATGTCATATACACTTTAAACTTTTCACCCAGATTCAGTTACGGAGACATGCAGTGTAGCTCTAACTTTTGAGTCTGTTGATGAAATCCTATGGTGTGACCATTCAAATGAAACCTCTTCAGCAGTACTTTTGCATGGTACCATTTGTTCTAACTTTTGAGTCTGTTGATGAAATCCTATGGTGTGACCATTCAAATGAAACCTCTTCAGCAGTACTTTCACATGGCACTATTTGTTCTAACTTTTGAGTCTGTGGACGAAAACCTATGATGTGACCATTCATATGAAATCTCTTCAGCAGTACTTTTGCATGGTACCATTTGTTCTAACTTTTGAGTCTGTGGACAAAATCCTATGGTGTGACCATTCAAATGAAACCTCTTCAGCAGTATTTTCACATGATACCATTTGTTTTTCAATATTTTACAAAAGGAATTTTTGGTGTTTTCTTGAATTTTGATATTTGGCACTCTTGGGAGTTACATTGTTAATCACAGGGTTTTTTTTATTAGGTCCTGAATCTGAGGAAAACGGCAGCATGGCCAAAGGAGATAGGAACAGAAAAGTTTCGCTTCAAAGTGGAGAATCAGTCCTCGGAACAGATTCTAGCAGTGATTTGCAAGATTCTGAAGAAAATAAAGACGAAGAGCGCGATTTTTCTTGTTCCTTGCCTCCGGAGGTCACTAATGACACAACCGAGGACGTAGATATGGTTGATTCTCGACCAGACCAACGATCAGATTCGTTTTCAACCGTGGATGGTAACTCAACTCTGGAGTCATTTGCCGGAAGTGATTTAACTCTCTTGCGAGGTAACCATGGTAACAGAGATAGTGGCTCGGTCAGTTGTCTGGCTCCAGTCTCTAAAGACGCTAAGGATTGTGCTGAGGCGGGTGACAGCTCATCAACAAAGCAGATACTAAAGGGTGTGTCAGCGTACTTCAACACGGGAGAGCTTGTAGCGATCATGGGGCCATCAGGGTGTGGTAAAACGACACTGCTTGATTTGTTGACCGGAAGGCGTCAGCATGGACATTTCGAGGTTTGTATTAAACACTTAATGACTGGTTCCGAGGGAAACAGTGAATTTTGTTTCCCGAGAATCTCGATGTTTCCCGAGACGAAGTCGAGGGAAACATCGAGATTCGAGGTAAACAAAATTCACCGTTTCCCGAGGGATCAGCCATTAAGTGATTTGTTATATAGCAACACAAAAAGCACAACACAAGACAGTTTGAAAAACGCGCCGAGCACTCGATCCATCATAATCATGCCACCTTTTGTCACGGTCTGATCACGTGCGCTAGCGGGCAACAGTGCAATGTTACCCTCTGACGTCAAAATTGTTTCCCGCTTTCGCAAATGTTGCCCGCTCAGCACAATTGGCGGGAAACAGTTTGTTTGTTAGATGTCATGTGACGATGAATCAACCAATCAACGCGCGCGTTGTATTGACAAAATCTCCAGTTATATAACAATGTATGTTGTGTTGTATTGTTGCACGTGTAGGTGGTATTTTAAGCGCAACATCATGATCAGGGCTGCGTGCGTTTCTCGAAACTCCCGTGGATTTTTCGGGCCCGAAAGCTATTCTTCAAATGAGTTTCTAACGAAAGGCGTTGAAGTTTTTAGCCCACAAATCAGCTACAGTTGTGTAGTAAAGTGAAATTCTATTTCTTAAGCTTTCAAATTCAACAAAAACCGATTCTTTATTGGTAAACATTCTGCATGTAACACAGCTTTTCAGGTCTGAAAAGTCTTCGGGACTTTCGAGAAACGCACGCAACGCAACGCAACATTGTTGCGAGGCGACAAGTTTTACGATTTTGTCAGTATTACTTTGCCTTAAAGGACTTAAAATTTTTATGAGGAATTTTTGGTGTATGACAACTTCAATCCCTATCTTTTCCTCCCAAAGTGTGTGTGTTGTATTGTATTCTTGTTTTCTCTGTGATAGACGAAACAAAACGGCAAAACTAAAACAGAAAACATGACAAGTCGATTTTATCAATAGGCCATTTGCACGATGACGTCATATGACTACAACTACCAGAATCCTTCAGTTTGTTGTTTTGTAGTGCAAATTAGGGCTATTGTTATTTAAACCATACTGGGATTACAAAATTTAAATAAGAAAGAAAAAACGAAATGAATTCTGGTAGTTGTAGTCAAATGACGCCATCGTGCAAATGGCCTATTGGATACTTTTACATTGTTAAGAATCACAATCTGTATGTGAACTTTTCAACGCCTGGATTCAGGAAATGTCGAAATTCTGCATTTTTATTCGGTTAATCAAGAGAAAAAACGTCCCGTATAGGTTTTGAACATGCGGATTTTTTCGAGGGACTGGAAAAAAAGAGCTGTCTGAGACCACTAAAGATCTGACAAATTCGCAAACAAGTTACGTGGAAACATAATAAACAGCAAACTAAAATACTGCATAATCGTTTGCATTTTATCCACTGTAGGTTTTCATCTTAGACTGTTAAGATACATGAACACATTACATTCATTCCCAGAGTCAATTATGGAGACATGTAGTGTAGTTCTAACTTTTGAGTCTGTGTACGAAATCCTATGGTGTGACCATTCAAATGAAACCTCTTCAGCAGTACTTTTGCATGGTACCATTTGTTCTAACTTTTGAGTCTGTGGACGAAATCCTATGGTGTGACCATTCAAATGAAACCTCTTCAGTAGTACTTTTGCATGGTACCATTTGTTCTAACTTTTGAGTCTGTGGACGAAATCCTATGGTGTGACCATTCAAATGAAACCTCTTCAGCATTACTTTTGCATGGTACCATTTGTTCTAACTTTTGAGTCTGTGGACGAAATCCTATGGTGTGACCATTCAAATGAAACCTCTTCAGCAGTACTTTTGCATGGTACCATTTGTTCTAACTTCTGAGTCTGTGGACGAAATCCTATGGTGTGACCATTCAAATGAAACCTCTTCAGCAGTACGTTTGCATGGTACCATTTGTTCTAACTTTTGAGTCTGTGGACGAAATCCTATGGTGTGACCATTCAAATGAAACCTCTTCAGTAGTACTTTTGCATGGTACCATTTGTTCTAACTTTTGAGTCTGTGGACGAAATCCTATGGTGTGACCATTCAAATGAAACCTCTTCAGCAGTACTTTTGCATGGTACCATTTGTTCTAACTTTTGAGTCTGTGGACGAAATCCTATGGTGTGACCATTCAAATGAAACCTCTTCAGCAGTACTTTTGCATGGTACCATTTGTTCTAACTTCTGAGTCTGTGGACGAAATCCTATGGTGTGACCATTCAAATGAGACCTCTTCGGTAGTACTTTTCCATGGTACTATTTGTTTTTCAGTATTTTACAAAATGAATTAATTTTTTTGATTTTTCTTGAATTTTGATGTTTGGCACTATTGGTAGTTAAAGGGTTAACCACGGTTTCACTCATGACGAAGAAACTAGGACAAACTAAATTCCGGCCGTTTACATTCCTGTTGCTTTTAGTTTCTTGGAATAAAAACGGTTGAACTTAACTTTTGTGGTATGATATGCATATACTAATTTTTATTAGTAACATAAAAATTTCTGAATGAACAATTTTGTATTTTTTTATGCTTTTATATCCCGCTTGCTTGCCAAGAACTAATAAGCATTTAAGTAAGACTTGTATTACGGCGGTATTGGGAAATAAACAAATAAATAAACACCAGGAAAACTTAAAACAATTCCAAATCAATCATCCTGATTCATCTGTATATTTCAGGGTCACGTGTACATCAATGGAGTGGGCTTGGGTCGAGTTCAAGACTGGTACGCTCGTAAGATTGGTTATGTGTTGCAGCTCGCGATACCTTACTATGAAGAACTTACTGTTCGACAGAATCTCTTCTTCGCTGCACACATGAGACTGCCTAAGGAAACAAGCACCTCAGAGAAATACGAGCGAGTTGAACAAATTATCGCTGAGGTAGGTGCATCTTTTTTTCATCCGATGACAAAAAGATCCCGAGGGAAACAGTGAATTTTGTTTCCCGAGAATCGATTCGAGGGAAACAAAATTCACTGTTTACCCGAGGGATAAGTCATTAAGTGATTTGTTATATAGCAACACACAAAAAAAACACAAGACAGTTTGAAAAACGCGCCGAGCACTCGATCCATCATAATCATGCCACCTTTTGTCACGCGCTGATCACGTTCGCTAGCGGGCAACAGTGCAATGTTACCGTCTGACGTCAAAATTGTTGCCCGCTTTCGCAAATGTTGCCCGCTTGGGACATTTGGCGGGAAACAGTTTGTTTGTTAGATGTCATGTGACCATGAATCAACCAATCAACTCGATCGTTGTATTGAGAAAAACTCAATTTTTAACTCGTGAATACGCGAAGCATTGTACGAGTTACAGCAGTGCGACAAAATTTCACTCGATCGGTCGATCGGCTGTTAACATTGAGCCCGCGATATGTAATGGTCACCTGCCTTACTCATGGGGACGGCGTTGAAGGGAGGAGAGGGTGGGGAGTTGGACGCAGCGGTTAGGAGGTCGGTGAAGCAAAACATCTCGGAGAGGGGAGGATCCTATTTACGAGTTGGCTCATAGGAGCCTTTGATTTAACTTTGCATTACTCAAGTTTTGCCCAACGGTTCAAATCAAGCTAAGTACAGAATGGACATAGCCTGTATATAGACTGTCGGTTACTTATGTACATGCCTTTTCTTTTTACGTACTGTTGTCTAAAAATTAACTTTTCTTGCCTCTCTTGGTACCAGACTGGACTAACAGAAATGGCGGACACGGTGATTGGAGGTTCAGTGGGCCTGGGTTTGAGTGGAGGGCAAGTAAGTAGAAACACATGGGTTGGAAGCACACACCAAGAAATGTACAATTTGTACTCACCCAAGAACATTTGACACTCGCTTGGGCAAGTGGGCGAGTGCTTATTTCTATCCCAAGATTACGGCTCACGGAAATGAATGCAAAATTGTTCTCTAACTTCAACACTTTCCGGAAAACCAATGTAACTCTTTTACCACTGAAAATTTAAAACAACGTGTATCACCCAAAAATACTGTGCAAACGCTCTCTGAGAGCGTTACGCACTCCATCTCAACTAAGGAATGCGTGACGAACGCTAACATTGACCTCTGCACAGGATACTAATATTAATAAGAACAAATTTATTTTATTGTGCACATGCGTGTGATCCAGTTATTTACGTTTATGTTGCAGAAACGACGGCTGTGTGTCGCTCTTCAACTAATTAACATGCCATCAGTGCTTTTTCTCGATGAACCAACATCAGGTACGCTAAGTTCATGTCCTTGTGTTTGACTAAACCAAGCTTGCGATTGCTCCTTGAATGAGCTATGCCACTGATACATATTTTTATGAAAGGAATCCTTAAAATAATTGTTCAGTTTTGTTTACAATTATAATGTGTATTATGAAAATAAATTCATATGAACTGCAGAGAAAGAATTAAGAGAATGTGATCATTGCAGTTATATAGCAACTGAAGGAGTTGCAATTAGAAGACGAAAAGATCTTTTTCAGGCTCTTAAATTGCAGCTCCCTTGAACAACTATGACGTCACGTAGTAGAACAGGCAATGGAATAGACCTTTTTACCGATATGGCAGCCGTATTGAATTTGCCCGCTGGGCATCCCATAATGACCATTGAAATTAATATATTCCTTTGTTAATTTCATTGGTCGTATATCATGGGATGCCCATTGGACAAAATCAAAATGGTCGCCGTATCGGTAGAAATGTCTATTGTCATTCCCTTCTACTTTAACAATTATGTTTCTAGGTCTGGACGCGTCGTCTTCTCTTGAGTTGTTAAATCATCTGAACCTTGTAGCTGAGTCTGGCAGGCTTATTATACTCACCATTCATCAGCCCAGACTGGAAATCTTTCATCTTTTTCACAAGATTCTTTTCTTGTGTGATGGTCAGGTAATTAAGCTACATTGTACTTTTCTGTTACCAAGACATTGTTAGTCCTTCATTATGTATATTTCCCATGCTTCGCATGCTGCCTCACGATTCGCGCTAGTTTCCAGCTGCTCGCGCTACGCGCTCGTTCAAATGCGAAGGGCCTGTGTGGAGACCCCAGCTTGAGTAAATAACGCAAACTTTTCGAGTTTTTAGCCCAAAACGTTTTTCAAAATTATGATGGCGTAATTAGCGTGCGCACAGCCAGCACGATGTAAACAAACCGTTCAAACAATTCGTCATCATTTTTCCATATTTGGTCAACTTAAGGATAATGGCTCAGATATCCATAGCGGAAGGAACCAATCAGAAATCTAGAAAATTATTATCATGTAGAGGTACAAATTTACTGGTGCTCAATATCCTTCATTTTAATAGTCAAACTTTTGGATTTTATCCGCCGACTCAAACGTTAGACCTAACTGCACTATAATAAACAGAAGTACAGTAAAGTACGCCAGCTCAATAGCATATATCGGAAAAAATGTTTGAACAAAAAAGTTAATAAAAGCCAAAGCGCTCTTAGGGAACGCTTTGGCGAACACCTCCGCAGCATTGAAAAAGACCTGCCTGGTTTCCCCGTCGCACAACACTTCAATGCAAACGGCCACTCTCTGCAAGACGCTGAAGTGCGTGGCGTGAAGCTCTGCGGCGCAAGCAAGCAAAGAAAGAGACATGAGATGCGACTAATTTTCAAGCTTGGTACGAGTCAGCCTCAATACTGACTTCCGGTTTATTTAAGGCGCGCGCACTGTTTAAATGGCGTGGTATACAAGAACAGAACCGTCAACCGTTTAAAATCGACATTTCACTGAAGAAGGGCTAAGCCCGAAACGTCTGAAAACTTTTAAATTTTCGGCACTTTTTTAAATTAACAGTTTCCATTATTTATTATATCGGAAAGATCATATTTTAGGATTTCCGCTAGACTCAAAAGTCCAGAATCATTTTATCCACAAACACTACCTTGTACGGTATAATCAATGGGACATATATAGCAGGAAAGTATTACTCAAGACAATAGCTTTTATTCGAATGGTACTACTTCCCAGACTAAAAAGTTAAAACCATCTTTTACAGCACAACAAAGTACTTTTAAAACGCTTTCATTTGAATGGTCAGGATTTCATCCAGACTCAAACGTTAGCACCACAGTACATTATCTTGGCATTGAAAATATTACGTCTCATTAACAACCAATGACGTCTCTTATTAGTAGAATATCTTATTAATTTTAGGTCGCATACTATGGTGAGCCCTCTATGGCGCCAGAGATCTTCATTAAAGCTTATGTGCGCGCAACGACTGAGGAATTCCAGCTGAGTGAAGAAGCTCCGCACATCGACGCCAAGAACCCTGCAGGTAAAATTAACAAACAACAACAAATTTGCACCAAGAAAAAATAGGTTAACAATTATTAGGTATGATCTAGGGAACTTGGTAGCAGGGTACTCTGCAAATCATCAAGCCTTACAATTGTCGCTTATGAAACGAAAAAAGTTTGTAGAATTTGGAAACGTCGTCGAAATCCTTACAAAAAATGCTAAATGAGGGAAGTTGTGAAAGATTTTGGTATAATGGGAACACATCGTAAGCTTCATATGTCACGTGCCACAGTCGTATAAGTGAAAGTCATATATGGGCCTGTTATTTAAACGAAGATTAGACGGTGTTTAAGAAAACCGCGGTCTATACCAATTTCAATCTAACCAACCTTAATATTCAAACTTTACTTACTGTAAAGAGTGTCCAGAAAACATAAAGCACGGACTAGAAAAACATTTATCTACTTTAAATGGCCCATTTATAAACAAATGTGGAAGTCCATTAATTGTCTTAAAACGGCGGTCTAAGTTAGACTTCGTCAAACAATCGGCCCATACTGTCTAACTTGGAATCGTGAGCTAGCGGTATAGGGGATACAGGTTTTATTTGCTATTTTATACTTTGAAAACAGACACTATCATGGATTTGTTAAACTGTCCTGAAGCCCGGCGCGCTATTCTGGATTATTACCAAACAAGCGGCGAACCACAGGCAGTCCAGGAGGCCATCATGACGTCACAGGATAATGCCAGGAAAACAGTCTCCATGGCGAGCATGACTAAGTTGTAAGTGCGTTTTAAATTTTGGTCTAAAAAGTATTGGAAAAAAGTAGAGCTGGGAAGTGTTTTCGGGTTTTCTATTGTGGTCGTCCGAGGGAGTATTGTGACTAACGTTTCGGTAGTTTCAGCGAAAAACAAATGGCATTAAAATGGCAAGTTAACATTTATCATTTTACAGGTTTTGTTTCGCTCTTTGTTTTAGACTCATATGCTCAAATCGCGGCCCACTGCTCGCAAAGGCATGAATCGCCGAAAGCGTGGATTCTCGCGCGTGCCTGCTAGCGAATTTAACACGTCATCTCTCGTTTCAGACAACGTATATTTGTGTCACGCGAAGATGTTTTCTTATTTGTAAACTGAATACGCTTATTTGTAAACTAAAATTAACCATAAGTTGTTTCGTATATTCACGAGATGACTCTTAGAGCCCCTTTGATTTTACGACAAATCATCGGTTAAAAGTTAGTTAAGACATGTTTCCTGCCGTTAGAATTGGTTATGGTACCAGTTACATGTTTTCCCGCGCTTTACACCGGTTACATGTTTTCCCGCGCTTTACACCGGCTACATGTTTTCCCGCGCTTTACACTGGTTACATGTTTTCCCGCGCTTTACACCGGCTACATGTTTTTCCGCGCTTTAAACCGGTTACACGTTTTCCCACGCTTGGAATTTCCTGCGCTTGGTATGGCTCAGCTGCATATTTTCCCGCGCCCGGAACTGTTTGCATTTGTTTGATAAAAGCTTTTTATTCATTTGTCTTTGTTATTGATAGCGTTGACGGGGCAGGAGCGTTAAAACGACTCTTTGTGTTGGAAGGCAGAACTTCTAAACGTCAAACACTTGGACAATTTTTATATTTTCCACTGATATTCTTTACATTTGGAATAATAGTTGGTAAGTTAAAAAAAACTCTACATCAAATTTAATTGACAAGAAATAATTTATTCGCCTCATAACCTTTCAAGCGAGTATTTGTTTCCGGAATTTCAAGACAATTGTAAGAGGTAACTACTATCCGTTTTGCAAAGAAGTTTAAAAAAAGTTTTAAAACGTAACCAAAGACTTATAACTGATTTACAACATTCACCGACAAAATATTTAAAAAGACACCCCCCCCCCCCCCCCCAACTGAAAATTATTCTTTCCATACATTTTTCGAAAGTTAGCTTCTCCTTGCAGTTTGAGGTTGAATATGACTAAAAATGCTTTACATCATATAATTAACAACTATTCACCGAAGTGGAGGTGGGTAGTGATGGATAGTATATACTGGAACAGTGAGATAATATAACGAAAATGATGCTTTTTAACTCATTTATTCCTGTCAACGATTACAATTTTCGCGCGCAAATTGCTGGGAGGTGAAAAGCACTTGCTATTCCGAGTTTCAGTAGCCAATCAGAGCGCGCCAACAATGCTATCCACTGTTTCAGTATATACTAACAGCCTGTTATCTTTGCCTTTTAGGAACTGTTTATTGGCAAGCAGAGGAAAGAGATGGTATTTTATTGATGTCAGCTTACTGCGTTTACTGCTGCGCCAGTCCGTTGTTTCTGAGCTCTGTTTTAATGGCGCATCTCAATAAAGCGCTGGATGTAAGTTTAAAGGGTAACACAAAATGTGCTGCTAAACAGCTTTCATTTGAGGAGTCACGATTAAGATTTGATTCACAAACTCAAATAATAGGACCACTTTGAACAGCATAAATAAGGTACCACAGTCACATACCTCTAAACACATCGACACACTTGTCTTTTAAAGCTAGAACTACCCTGTACCGCATAATAAAGAATACCACAGGAAAGTACTGCTCAGTAGCTTTCATTTGAATGGTCACACTTAAAGATTTCATCCACAGACTCAAACGTTAGAACCACCTTATACAGCATAATAAACAGCACTGCAGGAAAGTACTGCTCAGTAGCTTTCATTTGAATGGTTACACTTTAGGATTTCATCCACAGACGCAAAATTGAAAACCGCCTTGAACATCATTTAGAACTTAGTAAATGGTAACATAGTAAAGTATTGCTGTATACCTCATTTTCTTATCAATGATGATCACAGTATAAGATTAGATACAATGATGGCTCATTGTACAGAATAATAAACAGCACCATATCAAAGAAGCTTTCATTAGAACCAGCTTTTACAAAAAACGTTCACCAATATATTTCATTTCACTGTCACACAAGCTGGTTGTTTTTGTTAGGCTTGCTCAGTTTTTCATACAACATATTTTGTAGATATTTCATCTTGAGCGCGCAGATGGGTGTGGTCGGTCACGTGAGAACGTCATTCAAACCTTTGTACGAACAACCGCTGTCTGCGTGTTTCCAGTGATTGTTTGCTCAACAATGTCTTACTTTATGGTATGTTCATTGTTCATTTACACGTAAACACCTAAATACTGAAAATGTCTGGCCTCGGTTGTTCAAAATATCAGTAGCGACATCCACCGGCCAAATCATTGTCCAGGGAATAATTCTTGACAAAGCCAATTGCGTTGTCCACTGGATAGTGATTTTTCCAGTGGGGCGTGCTATCCATCTTTTGAACGACCGGGTCTAGGTGCAGAGCTAAATGATGTACGTACGTACATACGTAATCGCGTTCGAAGAAATAAGAATTGCGGCAATTCTTATTTCGTGTTGGTTTCACTGTGCCTTGCATGCAGTAAAATTTGAGATTGTTTGGCTCATTTCCGCCGGAAATTCCTTCGAACGCGTTTCCATAATCTTCGATTACTGCTAGTGAATAAAGTGTTATTACGTGCGCCATCTTGTTTCCAAGGTTTCATTTTATCCACTGTTTCTCCTTTTTATTCCCGGTCATTCAGTTTGATGTTGGTACAGTCTAATTGGGGGAGAGGTTGTGGGCGGGGTGGGGGGGGGGATTTATCAAGAACCTCTATTATACGGGTACCAAAAACCTCGTATTGCGTACGTGATTTCAATTTATGTTTACTGCGAAGAGTCACTCAAAAAATAAAAATTTTTTTTATCATTTTTAATGATCATAAAGTTGGTTGCATCGGAATAAAGTCGTCCTGCGCCGAGCTTTTGAAAGCGCTAAAAGCTCTACTCAAGAAATCGCAAATATAGCAACGAGTCTTTAAGTAATACTCCACATAAGAACTATAGTAAACTTCAATGTTCTGCGGCATTGGCTCTTTGCCACATAGAATATCTTTGGTTTCAAGAATAGATGAGGATCTGATGGTTCATAATTATATTTCATTATAAAAATAAAGAAAATCCATTTGAGTCACATAAATTTTAGGAAATTTTCATGCTTAACCAATCAGAATAGCAGATAATGAAGTTCCCCAAATACAATATCTTTTAAAAATTGCATGTTCTGCGATTGGATCTCAAAATACTTGAAACCTAAAAAAAATTAGACTTAATGCACCTTGGACCTTAACTTTTTAGCGGTTTTTGAGTCTAGGCCAATGAGATCACTAGTTGAAACAATGAAAAAAGTTTACATTCCAACGTGCATTGCCGTTCAGCACTATCCTTCTTATGCGGATCATTACTTAATTTTTCATTGTTTTTTTTCGTCAGCTAGGGCATTTTACAAAACGTGCTCAAGTTAAAGACGTTTTAAGCCATATTTTCGGTTATCATCATAGTACAGCGTTTTGTCTCTTTAGGTTGTGACGTCATATGACTTGTGGAAGTACTTGCTGGTAACAATCATTTCACTGGTTTTAAACCAAACGTGGATCGCAGTCTACATGATGGTCATCTGTGCGCAGCCGCGGATCGCTCATCGTATTTGTCCAATGGTATCCGCTATTGGCGGCTTTGCGGGGGGCTTTTTAGTTCCCAGGCCTCAGATGCCCGTTGTGTAAGTTCTTCACGTTTATGAATAATACCCGGGCCAAGCGGGAAAAGAGTCGACGAGAGTTCAAACTCTTTCAGAGCCACTAGCACGAGAGAAGCCAAGAGCGCACGAGAGCCACTAAGAGTGTATCAGAGCTAAAGTGCAAACGAGAGCGAAAGTTTAAGTTACTATCGACTCCAATGTAAACCTGAGCGGATTCAAAGTCTTCGAGAACGCGCGAGAGTCACTGAGAGCGCACAAGAGTCGCCGAGAGCGTACGACGGTGGCCGAATACGCACGAGAGTTGCCGAGAAGGCACAAAAGTCGCCGAGAGCGCGTGAGAGTCTTAGGTCCAATCAGAGTTAGAATTCCAACCCAGAAACGTATTTGAAAACATGTTTCGTGAAACTTGTCTCGCAGCGTAATTTCGACAGAAGTTGCATGAAAAGAATTGTAACATACCCTGTAACGAAAAAAACTGGCATTGTTGTTGCAATCGTTGTGTGCAAATTGTGTCGAACTGTTTGTAATAGATCATTCATGTGCTATAGATTACTGACGATCACGTGAACTAGTGACCTAAAGTTGGGCTCGGATCCTTGTTTAGTTTTTCAAATGTTTGTTCCCTTCTCGGCCTCTGACAAATGCGCCCCTTATTATTTTCTTTTACATTTCAGGTACAATTTATTGTTTTACATCAACCCGCAGTTTTATGGCTATGCGGCTATCACTAAAGTCGTGTTACAGAATGTTCGTCTAAAATGTGAATACGAGTCCACTTTGAACTGTATCAGTACAGATGGAAATGCTGTATTGGCAAGATTTGGACTTGAATCAGTCAACCCTTATGAACATCTTGTGGTGAGTTTGTAGCCACACCCAAAATCCCCATTCCCCTTTCCTTCTGTCACCTGCCACGAAGGCTGGTAAGTATACCGTCGTCAACGCATTAAACTGGGGGAGGGATTCCCTTATTTGTTTTCAATTATTTGACAGAGACGTGTGCTTCATAGGGTGTGGTTCTCGAGTTCTTACGTCGTTGATAGTGAACTTACGCAACAGGACAGGCGGAAGGGACAGCAAAATTTTGTGACCAACATGACAGTAATTTTGTTTAACAAACTGTCAGCTGAACTTTGCTTTGCTTTCCTCTTATTGCTCATGTAGTCAACGACCAGAAAATAGTAATGTTTATTGAAGATTGCTTCAAATCACGTCAGTGATTAGCT
Organism: Cladopsammia gracilis; assembly: GCA_022457155.1. Lineage (NCBI taxonomy): Eukaryota > Metazoa > Cnidaria > Anthozoa > Scleractinia > Dendrophylliidae > Cladopsammia > Cladopsammia gracilis. Next base: position 2,769,539 of record JAJGOT010000007.1, read on the forward strand.
GTCACACTGGTCACACAAGAACGTTGTGATCGTTCAATCGATCGTGGTTTCAAGTTTCGGCTACTGCATGTAGTGAATGTAATGTAGTCTTACTTTTCAGACACAGTTTTATGTTTCTCCGTAAAAGCGCAAAACAAACACACAAAACAAACACTCGGGAATTAATACTGCAATGGGTTAAAACGCCACGAGTTCAAGGTGTGTAAAGCTTCGTGTTCCACTTTTTGATTGCTTGGTTGATTATTCAGTATCTTTATGAGGCAAATTTCCTTTATTTCAGATTATGTTGGGGATGACTGTGTTATCGTTGCTTCTCTCGTGGCTGTTCCTAGAAGCAAAATACTTCACTTTACGTTGTTTCGCTAAAACGTAAGTCCGATACGCGGAGCCTTCAATGAGTTATAGTATACGGAAACTATTATGTTCACCCATTAATCACTCAGATACAAACTTTTTTTTAATTCTCCAGTGTATTATGTCATTTAGTTGTCCAGTGCTCTTTTCATGTGTCATTTGTTACGTCTGGAACTCGTATAATACAGCCTTGGCCATTCGCTTAGTCTTCGAACACTGTCTAGCTAAAAAAATGCATTGTACGAGGTTCAAAGTCACATTTCCCTTAAGTGAATTTACATTTGTGTGACTTACTTTGTGTGACGTACATTTTGTGACATTTTGTGACATTTTGTGACATTTTGTGACACTAAGCTTCACTAGCTTGTGGGGTCGTGTGTATAATAAAATATCTCATAAAATACAATAAAAGGGTTTCAATTTAACGGCCACGAGAAGAGAGGAGAGTTAATAGTTAATAATAATGGAAACTTGAGACGTAATATAATAGGCCGTCGTATTTAAGCGGCAGACAAGATAAGATTTGAAACTTGCATGCAAGGTCAACCGTCTTCGCTCTGATTCAAATCGCTTCCAAAACGACTCAAAAAGACACAGGAAAACAGGTAAAAAACAATATTTTATTAAATGGTTATGTTATAGCTGATAAAGCGTTTGGGTTCCCTGTGAACAGGCCATCAAATACAAATCCAGTGTCAAATAATTTAGGTACAAGTTCAGTTTTCTTATATTTGTGAAGTGAAAACTTACTATACTGGGAAGAAGATTATACTCATCAAATTTAAGGGATGTACCCGTGTTAGAAAGTGTGCCTCATTAATAAGGCCACATCACTAATGTTGATTTTGAAATGCAGTCCCCCAGCATTTTTAGGCGAGACAGAAGAGGCCGAGGCAGAAAAGGCCGAGAAAGTCGAAGTTTTGGTGAAACAGATAGATGACACCCCGACAAAAGACATGGATGAAATACAAATGGAGACGCCCAAAAGCTGCGGCATCAATCCGTACAGTCCCAACCGAAGATCTGCAAAATCCAGACTGGGTTTGATAAGCGTCAACCATGGCTTTCATTCGGTGAAGCTGCCGCCTCGGAGACGCGATTCAAACACACCAGAGATGGCTTTTGACAGACAACAGGTGACATTAATTAAAAAAAAAAACTGTGGAAAATTTTAACTTGATGAAAATGAAAAAGGAACAAAATCAAAGAAAAAAGTACTGTTGAACAGCTTTCATTTAAATGGTCCTTCATGGTTTTATCCACAGTCCCAAAAGTTAGAACCACCTTGTACAGCATAAGAAACTTCAGAAAAGTACTGCTCAATAACTTTCATATGAATGGTCACACTTTAGGATGTCATCCAAACAAGTTAGAACCACCTTGTACAGCATAATAAACAGTACCACAAGAAAGTACTGCTCAGTAGCTTTGATTTGAATGGTCACACTTTAGGATTTCATCCACAGACTCAAAAGTTAGAACCACCTTGTACAGCATAATAAACAGTACCACAAGAAAGTACTGCTCAGTAGCTTTGATTTGAATGGTCACACTTTAGGATTTCATCCACAGACTCAAAAGTTAGAACCACCTTGTACAGCATAATCAACAGTACCACTGAAAAGTACTGCTCAGTAGCTTTCATTTCAATGGTCGCCCTTTAGGATTTTCATCCACAGACTCAAGCGTTAGAACCAGCAGACCTTGTACAGCATAATAAACAGTACCACAGGAAAGTACTGCTCAATAGCTTTCATTTGAATGGTCACACTTCAGGATTTCATCCACAGACTCAAAAGTTAGAACCACCTTGTACAGCATAATAAACAGTATCACAGGAAGGTACTGCTCAGTAGGTTTCATTTGAATGGTCACACTTTAGGATTTCATTTTTTATTTATTTTATTTTATTAACTTCGCCACACTTGGCAGGGACACCACAACAGCTTGCGCCAATTACTGTGGCCCCGTTTCTGTTTTTTACCCACCTCCCTGGGGAAAGGTTGCACACTGAGCGTGGTGGTCACAGCCAGGGTTTTGTTACGTCCTCAATGGTTCTTTAACGTCCCCAACAGTTAGAATGCAAGGAGTTGTAGGAGACAAGGCCAACGGCTTAACGTCACCGCCCAATGACGCGATCATCTCAACTGAGACAAGGTTTTTGAGCACAGACAGCATGATCTTACCAGTTATTTAAAGACCCTGGTTAGTGGTCCGGCCGGGATTCCACAGACTCAAAAGTTAGAACCACCTTGTAAAGCATAATAAACATTATTATATACATACTGAGATTTACACACCAGAAAACTGTGAGATAAAAATCGTCCCTTCACGTATGACAAGTCATCCTATTGGTCATACGATTTTCCTCACTAGTGAAGAATATCGTATGACCAATCAGAATCGCGATACGACATTTTTCACTAGTGACAAAAATCGTACGCGGGAATTCCCGCCATTCAGTGTGCCTTCGCCCTCCTTGAAGGCCTCAAAGAAATTCATTCATGGCGACAAAAGGGTTTAAAGTTCCATCACTTCAATGAAAAATGCGGATTTCTGCGGACCTAAAGAAAAGAACTTTAACAGATTTTGCTGAAAGGGAAAATATACGTTTAACAGGAGAAAGAATAAGGCTAAAAGAAACTAAAAAAAAGCAATTAAATCGCCAAACGTGCAAGCAAGTTTGAACTCTCGCCATTTGTTGTTGTTATCAAAGCGGCAAAAACTTCAAAACACAGGTACGCAAACTGCTTTGTTTTTGTCGTAAAGTGTCTTATTATGTATAGTCTTGTTATAGTTTTGGAAAAAATTATTGTCGTGGTTATTTTTGTTAGATGTGTGAATTCGGTGAATTTTTCCACTTGAAAGTTGAGTCTGACAAACCAAGAACCCTTCTACTGAAGTGTTGATAATTTAATCGTTTCGTCTTGTTTTTCTGTTGTGTAAATCTCAGTATGCATATAATAAACAAATTACTTCACGGTTCGTTCGCTTGTACGATTTTTATTCACTCGTTGAGTCTTCCCAACTCGTGAATAAAAATCGTACGCGCTCACCAACCGTGAAGTAACCTCTATGTACCATAGCAACGTACTGCTCAGTAGCTTTCATTTGAATGGTCACACTTTAGGATACCATCCACAGACTCAAAAGTTAGAACCACCTTGTACAGCATCATAAACAGTACCACCGGAAAGTACTGCTCAGTAGCTTTCATTTAATGGTCACACTTTAGGATTTCATCCACAGACTCAAAAGTTAGAACCACCTTGTACAGCATAATAAACAGTACCACGGGAAAGTACTGCTCAATAGGTTTCATTTGAATGGTCACACTTTAGGATTTCAAACACAGACTCAAAAGTTAGAACCACCTTGTACAGCATAATAAACAGTACCATAGCAACGTACTGCTCAGTAGCTGTCATTTGAATGGTCACACTTTAGGATTTCATCCAAACTCAAAAGTTAGAACCACCTTGTACAGCATAATCAACAGTACCACTAAAAAGTACTGCTCAGTAGCTTTCATTTGAATGGTCACACTTTAGGATTTTCATCCACAGACTCAAGCGTTAGAACTAGCAGACCTTGTACAGCATAATAAACAGTACCACAGGAAAGTACTGCTCAGTAGCTTTCATTTGAATGGTTACACTTTAGGATTTCATTTTTTATTTATTTTATTTTATTAACTTCGCCACACTTGGCAGGGACACCACAACAGCTTGCGCCAATTACTGTGGCCCCGTTTCTGTTTTTTACCCACCTCCCTGGGGAAAGGTTGCACACTGAGGGTGGTCACAGCCAGGGTTTTGTTACGTCCTCAATGGTTCTTTAACGTCCCCTACAGTTAGAATGCAAGGAGTTGTAGGAGACAAGGCCAACGGCTTAACGTCACCGCCCAATGACGCGATCATCTCAACTGAGACAAGGTTTTTGAGCACGGACAGCATGATCTTACCAGTTATTTAAAGACCCTGGTTAGTGGTCCGGCCGGGATTCCACAGACTCAAAAGTTAGAACCACCTTGTAAAGCATAATAAACAGTACCATAGCAACGTACTGCTCAGTAACTTTCATTTGAATGGTCACACTTTAGGATTTCATCCACAGACTCAAAAGTTAGAACCACCTTGTACAGCATAATGAACAGTACCACAGCAAAGTAGTTAGTACTGCTGAGTAGCTTTCATTTGAGTGGTCACACATTGTCGTTTCAATCGCAGACTCCGAAAATTCTGGAAAATTGATCAAAGTTCATGCCAACGTTTCCGATAATTTTTTGAAGTTTTTCGTATTTTACGTATGAACCCGAAAGCAGTTTCCACTACATGTTGCCAAATTACAGTTCATTAAACCTTCATCAGTAATTAATAGGATAGCGAACACAACGACTGTCATGTTAAGAAGAGGGTTCTTTTCGTGTGGAGAAATGGTTCAATGCATTGTAGAGCATTACCTATAAAGCAATTCACGGCATGGCACCAGACTACATCTGTAAACTGATCAGTCAAAAAACATCCACTAGATATGCACTGAGGTCTAATCATAGAGGTTCCACATGGCAAGATGCTCACAACACTTCAGGTAACACAACGCATTCTCGTCTGCTGCTGCAAACCTCTGGAACAACCTGTCAAGTGACATTAGCGGTCTTGATTCTCTATCTAGTTTTAAACGCAATCTTTAGACATACCTTTTTAGACGCGCTTTTTTTTAATGTCATCATTTTTATTTGTTAATGTTAATCTTTTTTTAATCCTTCTAAAGCGCATTTGATCGTGTAAATGAAATTGCTCTTTATAAATATTTATAATTTTTTATTTTTTTTTTAAATAATTATTAATGATATCTCACGAACATTTCCTTTGTAACACAGACCATAGACGAAGTGGATGGATTTGCCCCACGGCGCAGAAACCGGATGACAAGCGTGTCAGGACAGGTGCTTTGGAAACATACGAAACAACACGTTGAGGAGAGAAAGATCGACTTCGACAAACGAATGTCTAAAGTCCAAAGTCTTGCCAGGGGCTTTACTTTAAAACACTCGCAATCCGTACGCAGGCGCGTCAAAGAAAAAGCTGCTATTCCTCGTAGGCGCACTATGGCGTCCTCGGCGTGTAGCGAGGCTTTTAGACAGGAGCTGTCGCTAAAGCGAAGTGGAGATTCCCAAGACGGCCCAATGAAACTGCTTTTTGAAGAAGAAATGGAAAAGACTGCTACTACTCGTGAAAACGGGTTTGAAAGGTATGTAGATGTGTTTGATGGGGAGAACGTTTCTGGATCTTCGAGAGAAAATAGAGGAACGTCAGATAGACAAATGGAGGAGCAACAACTCAGAGATGATGGAAGTAAGATTAAAAGAGCGTCTGGTGTGACACCGGCACAGGACGCTGCTACAAGGGCAGTGATATGGGAATCAGTTGAAAATTCTGAAGGGGAAGACGAGTGCGAACAAAGCAAAGGTCATGATCAGCTACAAGAAATGAGTCATAATGGTGATCATGATAAACAAGAACCTAAAGACAAAACAGATGCAAGTCACCAAGACGTTAAGAAGGAAACGAGAGAAAAACCAGCAAAGAGAGTTTCTATTGTTGAATTCACTGAGGCCCTTGATGTGTAAAGCGCGCCATTAATTAAAGCAAACGTAAGCAAAGAGACAGGAAAGGAGATGGACGTGCACTGTCACGAGTGTTTTTTTAGTCTTAGAGATCCTGTATTTTGTCAAATGTGACCGGCCTCAGTGGCGAACTCCATCAAGCTCTATCATAAGGAGGGGGGAGGGATGGATGGGGGAGGTGGTCAGGAGTAAATAGGGATGGAGTGAAATCTTTTTACGAGGGGGGGGGGGGGGGAGGTAGAGGGATGGCGGCTCCTCCGGGCTCTTCCCCTAGATCCACCACTGGGCCTGAATCGCAATCATAAGAAGGGAAGGGGGAGATGGTCCGGAGTGAAAAGGGAAGGGGGAGATGGTCCGAAGAGAATAGGGAGGGGGGAGGTGGAGATGGTCTGAAGAGAAAAGGGAAGGGGGGAGGGGGAGATGGTCCGGAGAGAATAGGGAGGGAATGAAAATGTTAGAGATTGTTTTAAATATTTCAAGGAGATTGTTTTAAATATTTCAAGAATAAAACGTACAAAATATATGATTCGAAGTATTAATGTTTAAAAAAATGTAACTACAATTTAGATGTTGATCTATTAAAAGTACTCCCACTTCAAAATGGCGTGAAAAAGAAAATTCCAAACATCAAAATTCAGGAAAATTGTAAAATAATAAAAAACAAATGGTACCTTGCAAAGTACTACCGAAGAGGTTCCATTTGAATGGTCACACCATGGGATTTCGTAGACAGACTCAAACATTAGAACTACGCTACATGAGTGTAGTTCGAAGATAAAATGCAGGATTGCAAGGATGAAAGTTTATTACTATTCATCAAATTTGATTTCGTGATAGGCGGTCAAGAAATCAAAATTGCCATTATTGTGACTATTTTGACTTCTTTAGCCGTTAATATTTTGTCTCTTTAGCTAATGTTTCTCACTTATGTCCAGAAATGCACGTAACTCGGACCTTGGGCACTTCATATTACACACAATTATTTGTAATTTCCATATGACTTCATGTTTGACAGAATTGCTTGTGTTTAGGTGAGAATTAGGTCTAGGGAACACTTCATGATGTCTATCATAAAGAGCATGAATCTCATTAGCCTGCATTTCTGGACATACCTCATGTTTCTTTTCTTTCATAATTTTTGGCGATTTTTCCTTTCAATCTCAAGATAATAAAGCAAGCTTCAGTAAAACAAGCTCCAGGCCATAATCATGAAAACAAGGATATATCAGCAGGGAATTGTCCCTTTAAGGTTCCTTTTATTTAAAACATGCATTACAAGCTACCAGTAATTATTTAGGGTGCGTTCCATTGGGATGATCTGCATCAAAGGAACTGATCAATCCTTGTCTAGAGTGGAATCATCGGTTCCTTTGATGCTTCATGATCCGAGTGATCTTAGATCAGTGATCCGGATCCAGATCATCCCAAAGGAACGCATCTTTAGTTTATGTTATGTTTAATAAACGCTTAAAATTTTTCCATGTTTTTGCAGAGCTAATTCTGGGATTGGTTTTTTAACCAATTACAACAAACAAAGCGTTTGTTTTTAAAAACAAAAGATATATTTAATTATAATAATAGCAGAAAACTGTTGAACGTTTTTTTTTATATTACGTATTTTGACTAATTAATGAAAAATAGTTAAATCATGCTATGATTCTTGTACTTCTTTGTGCAAATCTGGGCTTATGCACAGCATATTGCAGATTGCTTATGCACAGCAAATTACAGATGGCTTATTTTCAGCAAATTACAGATTGCTTATGCACAGCAAATTACAGATTGCTTATGCACAACAAATTGCAGATTGCTTATGCACAGCAAGTTACAGATTGCTTATGCACAGCAAATTGGAAATTTGGGTCTGCGCTTGCTTTAAAAAATATGTATTCTGTCATCAACGTTTTCAATAAAAAAACGTCTCCAGGCGTTTTCCAGCTTTTCTCAACTTGCGTTTGATTTGTAATTTGTTTAGCCGTAAAAGGAATCATTACTTATTTTTGTTCTGCTATGCAACAAATCAAATCCACTTTGATTCTCCCAGATTCACGTTGTCTTATTGTTTAAACACCATCAGTTTCGTTTATAAGCTAGTTGTATTGGCCGATTTTTTAACGAGGTTCCTGAAATGCCAGCCAACATTTATAAATTCAGTAACAACAGTAAGATGTTTTCTAAAGCTAATAATACACGGTTAAACATCTGTGTTTAAACATCATTTGTGTTTGAACATCAAAACATCTAAACATCTGTGTTTAAAGATCAAAATGTCAACTTTTTCATCAAAACATTTAAACATCGGTGTTTAAACATCAAAATGTCAACTTTTGTTTGCTCAACAAATGTTGAACAATGTAAAAAAAAACATTCAACATTTTAAAACGAGTGACTGAGGTCGTTCAACAAGTTGCATCTTGTTGAATGGAATAAAGCCTGTCTCTATTTTCGTTCAACATGCATGTTGAATGGCCTATTTCAGCACAACAGCGGTTACCATTAACACGTGACCCATCGCACTACATCCAGAAGGTCAAACTTGAGTTTGGTGGACGTCAATCAAAAGAAAGCCGTTAACATTGTTTATTAAATTCCGACTGGATTTCGAACGATTTTACCAAAAAGAAACAGTAAAAATGTCAACATGATAAAAAAACTGGCGTTGCTCGAGGGGTGGCTTTATGATTGTGATCCGCCTACTATTCATCATGCATCACTGAGTTGCAAACTATCACGTGCAGCGAAATTTAAAAGTTTTATTTAAAAAACGGTTTCTGCAAACTGCAGGTTTTCTTTTCAGTAGTGTAGCAGCTCTCCGAAACCTGTATTTTCATTGGCCTTGTAAAACACAGCTTCTATTGTTTTTAGGTCTAGAGCCCATTGTTGGGTTGTTTGTTCTATTGTTCTCCGAACCAATGGTGTGAGACCTTACGAGAGCTTGTTTAAACAGGCTTGGAAATCAATTTTGATTAAGTTTTACTTCTCTTAGGTGGTTATTAAAAATTGTCGACGATCTTTTCGTCCTATTTGCTTGAAATCCTGTCAGAATCTAAAATAATTTTAACGGCTTTTCTTTGATTGACGTCCACTAAAACTCAAATTTATCCGCCTCTCGACCGCCCTCTCCCCAGTTCACCCGCGATTTTTCTTTTGTTTTTACTTCGCGCGTTCCCCATTATCTCGGAGCCTGGAACAGGCTACCTCTTTTGAAGGCAGTGGGTCGCGTGTTATTGGTAAACGCTGTAAACATGGCATGATACACCGTTCAACATCTGTTTAACAGCCGTTTCAACATTTGTTGATCAACAAATGTTCAACCGTGTATCATAGACTTAAGATTTAACTGTTTGATATGTCGCATGCTTTTTGCTGGTTCATTTTTCTTTCAGAATGCTGTGTCTTGACTGTTGTTTATTTCATTGTCGTCTTCCTTATATGCTACGTCTTTCATCTCAACACAACCTTCATCCGAGTTCCCTTTGCTGTCTCGATTACCGTAATTCGTCAGACTTTGGTTCTGTCTTACAGAACTAAAACGTACCCTGGATTCGTGAAAGCCATGGCCATTCTGATTCCCATGAATATTGGGTTCTGAACTTCTTCTGGGCGTAGACAAATTTTGCTCGTCGTTCTTTATACTCGGGTCGTCCGGACACCCCAACAATTGAAATGGAAGTTGGCTTATTGTAGGAACGAACACGTTGTACTTTTTGCTTTGGCGTTGAGGTTCATTTGTGGATCGCCCGACTGTTGTAAGAACATTCTCTATTTCTGCTTCGATGCTGCTTTTTCTGCGCTGCGTCCGTTGTCGTGTGCTCTGCCAGCGTTCCTTTCTGGAAGACCTCTTCCTCCTGTCCTCCCAGTTGTCATTTACTTTGCCATCATGAAGCTTGACAGTGTGCAAGCCCTTATCCTCTGTGATGATATGTAAAGTTGATTTTTGACGACTGGGCTGGACTGCAGGATGTTTCTCGGCGGAAGCCTCAAACTCTCCATCTCCTTTTGAAAATGTCGAGGACCTGGAGTATTAGAAAAAATGCTGATTTCAGCTCAGAAGCTATGCGCCCTGATGTAAGGCAAGAACGGTTTGTCCTTTTAAGAAGGGGGAGGGGGTGGCATTGAGGTTTTCCGTTTCACGATTTTGGTCATTTTTCGGCTTTTGCACTCAAAATGTCCGGTTTTGGGGATTCTGTTTCCGGTAAGGTTTTCTTTATTTTTTTCTTTTTAAACATCCGGTTTTCTGTTTTTCTGAATAAGAAAAGCGGCTTTTCGGTCATTATAGTTTTTCGCTTCTTAGTTTCTAGACCTGTTTATTTAAACTCGGTGAAACCGTGTAGGTTCACATGATGCGCCATCCAGGTGACGGTGCCGTTGAAAGTGGCCCACAAAAGGCCGCAGTAGAAGTTTTGCCGAGAGCTATTGCAATAGCTTTAATGGGAACCTCCATTGTCAGAACAAATTGACGTTAAATTGTTGGAAATAAAGTCGAAATTTAAAATTTTTAAAAGAATAGGTGCAAATATAATTTTAGTGTACAAATAAAATGGATATAAATATCGTCTATTTTAAATTTTTAAATTTCCCCCGCGCCGCCATTTTGAATATTTATGACGTTTTACGGTTGCCGCAATTGTTAAGAATCGAAGTTGTTTAGACAACCGTAACACGTCATAAATATTCAAAATGGCGGCGCGCGGGAAATTTAAAAGCGAAAATAGGCAATATTCGTATCCAATTTTTTGTACACTAAAATTATATTTGCACCTGTTTTTTTTTTTTAATTAATTTAGACTTTACTTCCAACAATTTAACGTCAATTTGTTATAACAATGGAGGTTCCCTTTAAAATGAAAGAAGAAAGACGAGCTTATAGAAATCGCTAATAGAGGGTGGCCGTTTGTAATACAGGCCAGGGCCTTTGTGACTGATGTTTTTACCGTGTTTAAATAAAGGTATGTATGTATGTATGTATGTATGTATGTATGTATGTATGTATGTATGTATGTATGTATGTATGTATGTATGTATGTATGTATGTATGTATGTATGTACAGGTTCCATTGTAGCTATATTTTACTGTGGTGTTTCCGGTTATTAATAGGCCCCAGTGCCCCCTTTTTTTGGACGATGCTAATCAGCTTTGACGAAATGGCATGTAAGACTATTTAGTTCACTTGAAAGACTTTTCAAGCTATGATCGCACCTTGGACCTCGGTATTTGATACAATGGGCTTTTTTGTCCAGTGCAAGGAAAACGAACCAAAAAGGGCATAGTTAATTCTTTTTGTATGGTTTCACAGCCGTTCAGCGCTGAAAAAAAGCGTTGTGGCAATAGTATATCATTATGCGCTTATTTATTGCAACTTATACGGAATTTATACATAAAATGGAACTTACTTTCTGGAGAAGATGTTGATGTATTTCATTTCAAGGAACAACCAGGCCAGAAATAATGACAAAACTGTTATTCCCAGCAGTATCTGAAATAACAAAGAAAACATTGAAGAGTTCGCCCATAGTAGCCCATACACGAAGGGACTTTTTATGTGGCTTTTTATGCGTGGTGTTTTATACCAAGGGATCGGTATTAGGAACTTGAGCGAGGGAACAGGGGAACTTGTTTGCGCGAACAATTCAGTTCTTTGGACAATGAGTCTAACGATCATATTTTGGTCGCCATGACTAGATTTATTTAACGAAAATGAGCAGATAAAGGAGCCCATCCCCTGGCAGATGACATGAAAGCACTGATCCCGCGAATAAGTTCCCTCGTTTGTGCCGATCTTAGGCCAAAGCCTGACCTAATTATTGCTTGTGTACACGTATGATGGTATAATAATACTGCTGCTGCCTCTGATGATGATGTCACGTGATGATGATGATAATGATGATGATGATGACGATGATTATGATGGTGACGACGACGATGATAACGATGATGGTGACGATCGAATTCTAACTTACCGCCAGATTTTCATAGATGTTGACTGTATCGAACCCAAAACTCGCCAATACAGCATTCCCATCTGTGCTGATGCAGTTCAAAGTAGAATCGTATGCACACTTTAGATGCACGTCATTTAACAAGACTTTAGTGATAGCCGCAAAGCCATAAAACTGTGGGTTGATGTAGAATAGAAAAATATATCTATGAAAAGAAAAATAGAACGACAAATATCACTGTGTGGTATTCTTGATTTGGCTTTCTCAAACTCGTTAAAGGCCCACCTTCATCCAAAAGACGTTGCGGTCGTTTGTTTTTGTTTTGAAATGCTCCATTGTTCATATTCATGATCTGATTGGTTGCACGCATTCAAGCATGAATTTCGTGTTACACGAAATTCAGCACAGAAAGAGATCACGCACGCATAGCATTTTGGGTGAGGTGGTCCTTTAATAATTTATCAAGTTTGAACAAAGAATTAAATCATAAGCGTGACGGTGGTTTGGAAACCCAATCGGAATTAGCATAGATTAGCACAGATTTGCATAGATTAGCATAGATTTGGCGATTTCTTTCTCATCATTTTCTCTGTATTTAATAATCAGTTTGAGAAGCTGTATCAAATTCTTAAAAGAGTGTTTCATCGTGATATCTAAACACCTCAAGGTCGATTGAAAAAGCTCGGTTGCGCTGCGCCTCGTTTTCTAAACCCACTTCTCCGTCTATGGATATCCCGATGGAAACACTCTTCCTCGTGTTTGATATATTACGTAAGACTTGGACTTAATATATACCACTTATTAACCGCATGTGAGGTCATTATTAACCGAATGTGGGGTCCTTACAGGGAAATCTAAGACCGAGGCCTTGATGTAACCTGTATTTAGGTTTAATATGTCTGAATAAAGTTTTTGTTTGTTTGTTGAGCGATAGCGAGGTCAATGCATCAAGGCCGAGGTCTGAGATTTCCCTGTAATGACCGAACGGACGAGGTTAATATTAGCGCTATTCTAAAAAAGACCGGAAGTAGAGACCCTGGGAACGAGGTTGTTGCACGCGCAAGAGGTCATTCGAGCTCGTGTTCACTGAACCAAAACGAACCTGGCGATGTGGCGGGATCGAAACCACAAGAAACAGTTTGTTTCACAATAAGACAAGTTTTGTCTTTAGGACGTCAAAATTGGGGCAAATTCAACCACTCTAATTTCGCAAAACACACTGACCTGTGTTCACAAGTGCTTGACCTTTAAAAAGGTTAAAAGCTAAGACAAAGATGGGCCTAGTTTGTGAATGAATTTTGAACACGTGGGGAGAACTTGCAGTATTTCAGTGACATTGGCGATGAATGTTAATCTTCGTCGTCGTTCTCAATAACATAACGTCTCTTTTTCCCTTGTTGGATCAACTGAAGATCTGAAACTGGCATCCAGAGATACTGCTGATATTCGCTCCAGGAAAAACACCATTTGAAGCTGCTGGAACGCTTGCATTATTCACAACGAGCGAAGTCGTTTTTACGCTTGGCTTCCAGCAATTTCGTGGAGGTGGTCAAGTTCTTCCGGTGGTAAGTCCAAAATCTGAACATTTGTCTTGTTTATCTCGCCAAGAAAACGGTCAAAACACTTCATATCACTTAACGTTTTTTTCAGTGTTTTCACTTTTCTGTTCTTGAACAAACTTTTGTAATTGCTCTTGACTGTTAATTAAATTTTCGTCTCCGTGGGTGGTAACTTTGGTCATGTTGTTTTGCTTAGTTTTGGCCTGTTCTTCCTCCTCTGGAAAATAAAACTTGCTCTCGCTGTGGCTTTCTTCGTCGCTCATACTAAAGAAGTATCGGTATGCTAGTATTTTTCTTTCAGTTATTGAAAAGATAGTGATATTTTGTCGGTATTTTTTGATGTTTTCGCCCTCGCGCTCGTAGCTTTCATTCACAACTCAAAAAGAGCCGTCGAGCCGAGAAAAATTTTCATAATGCTTGCCCGCTCAGCAGCCCGCGCGTACTATTGTAGCCATATAATAAATCTGATTAACTTTCTCAATAGGAAGAAGGAACTGATAGTTAAAAAGGCCATGAATGCAAATGCTTCATACCAGACAATTATGAATCTAATTTACTACCATGAAGTATGCTATGCAAAGAGACAGTGTCCCAGCCCATATATCGTGTTTTCACGTAATATATCAAACATGAGACACAGTGTTTCATCACAAGATCAAACACTGAGAAGAGAGTTGAAAATACGACACGCGCAGCGGAGTATTTTTGACGAACTTCGAGATCTTGTGATGAAATACTGTGTCAAATGTTTGATATTACTTCTCAAACAAAATGATTTTAGAAGGAGAAATTAAGGATGCAAAAATGAGGAGTGTTTCATCTGATTTCCAAACGCTCATAAAACATTAATTTCCTTTGTATTCTTTGTGTTTATTTATGAATTATTAATGAGTTTGAGAAATAATACATCAAACATGAGGAAGAGTGTTTCATCAGAATATCCAAACACCAAGAAGTGGGTTGAAAAATGCAGCTCTTACAAGGTCTTCTCTGATTTGCTGAGAAAACAATAGAACAAACAACACAACAATGGATAGCTGCGTGATACCCAGGTCCAATGAAATTAGAGGTTGTTAAGAGCTGCGTGGTATCTGGAAAACCGAGGCATAACCCATTTTTTTTAACGAACTTCTATGTGTTTGGATACCTGATGAAACACTCTTTCCAGTGTTTGATATAGCTTCTTAAGGACGTTCGCGCGAAAATCTTCTAACATTGATTTTTTTATAAAACTTTTGCTACAGCTAGGTTATGAGTTACTCGTGTCAGAAATGCAAAAAAATGAAGGGGTCACCGACTTTGTTTCTGAGATAATCTATCTGAAAGGCGACCCTTATTTTAAAAAATTGGTCTTCCTTACAGTATGTGACCCCACTGTCTGTTAGTCCAAAATTATTGCAAATGAATCCCTAAAATGCAACTTTCTTTCCCAAATTTTATGCGAGTAGGTCTATTCAGCAAATTCATTCAACTGGTGACGTTCCTTGAAGTAAATTTCATCTTTAAACAACAGCATTTGCAAACTCTGACAGCCGCAAGTTGGCAGGATTCGATGGCGCGTGGGTAGAAAAATGGAAAAAATTCAAACTTCCTACATTGATTTTTCCCTCATTTTTTCACAATCTGTCGAGAATTGGCAAAGAAAATTATCTATCAAAAAAAAATTGGGGGTCACCGACCATCCAAGCGAGTTAAATCTAAGCAAAGTCAACGCAACAGCTACCAGTCCTTTATGTGCTTTGTTTTCTTCTCTTGCGCGTGCGCTCGTGCATGACGAAGCATGGCGTTGCGACATGAATTGCGTGCGCAGTAAGGATGCGCATAAACAATTAGCGCGAACGTCCTTAAACTGATCATTAAATGCGGGAAAAACGAAGGATATAAAATCGCCAAAAGCTATGCTAATTAAGACTGGGTATCCAAACCTCCTTCATGGTAGTTATTTCCTTTGTGTTCTCATCATGAATTATTAATGAGTTTTAGAAGATTGTAGCCAGGAGCCTTGCTTTATTATCTTGAAAAAGGAAGAAAAAATCGCAAACCTTGATGACGACAAAGAAATATTAACTAAAGGAACAACATAACGTCTAACACAAGCCAAAAGTCTACCAGAATGGCAATAGACAAATTCGGCTAACGTATTGTTGTACCCAATTCAAACCTTCTGGGAATAGGATACTTTGTTCACAGTATTTCCATATAATTTCCATGCCAATGTTTCATTGATATGGAAATATGACGAACAATGAGTTCTAAGGGATGGACCATTAGAAAAGTGATGGGGGGGGGGGGGTGGGAACTTTGGGAGAGGCAAGAAATTTTTTTGGTCCACCTAAGGTGGAAATCTTTTTATTTTTTTTCACTCAATGGCTGGAATATTTTTTTTTTTAATAGTTTATTTTTTAATTGTCCTTCGGCAGATTTTTTTTTTTTGCAATAATGCGTGGGAATTTTTTTTTCTTTATAATTTACTGGGAAAATTTTTTTTTTTGCTTTTGCCCCACCCCCCCCCCCCCCCCAATCACTTTTCTAATGGTCCATCCCTAATCCCAAAAGGTTTGAATTGGGTACAACAATGCATTAGCAGAATTTGTCTATTGGTGAACTGTCATGAACTGTAATCCACTTCCTTCCTTGCAATCATTTATTTTATTTCCAAACTACTGCTTCTCTTTTGCTCTATAGAATCTTTTTATCCAATTAAGTTGTATATTTTGGTTACATTTGGCACAGGGAACCCAAACACTGTATTAGCTATAACATAATCATTTAATAACAATATTGTTATTCACCTGTGTTCCTGTGTCTTTTTTAGTTGTTTTGGAAGCGATTTGAATCAGATCGAAGACGGTTGACCTTACACGTTTCAAATATTATCTTTTCTGCCGCTTTGTAAATACGATGCGCCTATTACGTCTCAAGTTGCCATTATTATTAACTCAAGTTCCATTACCGTTAGGTTAGCTAGGTTAGGTTCCTGATGATTTTACCGTGTTTAAATAAAGATTTACAATCCTCGGAGGAGAATCTCGGGTTTCAATTTAATGGCCCGAGGAGAGTTAATAGTTAATAATGATGGAAACTTGAGAAGTAATAGGCGCGTTGAATTTACAAAGTGGTGGACAAGATAATATTTGAAACGTGCAAGGTCAACCGCCTTAGCTCTGATTCAAATGGCTTCCAAAACAACTCAAAAAGACACAGGAACACAGGTAAATAACAATATTTATTGCCTCATTTATAAAATGAATGTTATAGCTAATACAGCATTTGGGTTCCCTGTGCATTTGGCGATACAATATGGAAGGACAGTGCCCCTTTAAATCCAGAGTGTTGGCAGAAATATAAAATCTCTCACCCAATTGGCATTTTGGGCATGGGTATTATAAAGCCACCAGCAAAGCCACCAATGCCGGCCAACATTGGACAAATACGATGAGCGATGCTCGGCTGCGCACAGATGACCATCATGTAGAGCGCAATCCAAGTTTGGTTTAAAACCAGTGAAATGATTGTTACCATTACGAACCTCCACAAGTCATATGTCGTCATGACCTAAAACATAACATTTAGTTAAAAAAAAATTGTACTGTGTGTAAGGATACTGAAATATCCCTGGGATATAAGCATGTGTTTTGATGAAGTGAGGTTCTTCTAAACGTATTATGTTTATGAAGTTCCCAATACTTCTTTTTGTCTGTGTGACCTGTGTGAGCTTTTTTAGCAACACCTTCAAACGATAAACGCATAATCGTCCAGTTTTCTTTTATACAAACGAGAAGCTCCAAGATAAGATGTGCGACATGGAGAAGAGTTACTCCTTTCATTAAGTCATCGTTCCTGCAAACCACATTGTTACTATTGAATGTTTTATAAATGAAGGCTATACCACAAGGAAGCCAGTGATTCTTCTGTGTGTTATATATACATAACGTGAACATAAGGGTTGCAGGAGACGGTGTCATGACACTTCAGTAACGCTGTTTTGCTAATGTTGTTTAGAAACGGAAGTGAGAGTAGTTGGAAGTCAAGAAACCGGAATGCACAATAGTGACACAAATAATAAAAATAGTAATTATAAAAAGAAAAACGGAGGGAAAACCTTAACTCATGCCTCTCTGCGCATGAGGTAAATACTGTACCAGTGAACTGAAACTTTAATGAGTATAGCTGCATGTTCGGCTTCAGATGGCCACGATGGAACTATATTGGTTATATTTCATTTTGTTTTTCATTCTTTAATTTTTTTTTTTTTGGGGGGGGGGGAGACGGGGGGGGATTCTACAGAGCTCTCGGTATTATAGGAGCATTTCATATATCATCAAAAGCTTCGTTCGTAATGTAGGCACTTTTTTAATAAAACAGGAAAAGGAAAGGTCAAGAACAGTTGAAGGTGGTCCATGTTGCAGGATTGGAAGGAGTGCGCTAAACCCTAAGGCAGAGCTATAAAACTGCGGATTAAGTGGCAGGGAGTCATGTGCGGAAGAGGGCGCTGATCGACGTCATATAGTTATGACCCTGGAGGTAAAAAAGAATAATGATGATGATAACGCCCGGGGGGGGGGATACTCCCTATAATGGGCTCTACGGGGATGCTCCGCCCGAAAGGGGTACATTTTTGAGGCCGGAGGTGTATAAAAGGGTAGGGATTTCACGAGTTGAAGTATAGAAATGGGTAGGAAAAACTCCCATTTAGTTCGCATGTAACGGCTTATTCGTCTATTGAAGTATTTTATGTTTATACTGAAGTGAAAAGGAGTAAAGGTTGCTCACAAAAAAGTTAGTGACGTGACCATTGTTAAAAATTTGGGTGACAATAGTTTTTTTAGACGTACCATGAAGTATGACATAACAGAACACACGATTACGGGAAGCACGCAAATGGCAGCAAATCGCACGAACGTTTGTATCACGTTCTCGTGCGAACGGCCACAGCCATCCGCACGCTCAAGGTGAAATATCTGCAAGTAAAAGAAAATAACAAGTAAAGCATAATTAACAATTGGTTCATGCTTTAGCGTGCACTATCGAGTTATGGAGCACGCGGGAAGTTTGGAGAGCACGAAAGAAGCGTAAGAGTTCGGCAACTCTAGCTTCTTGAGCCGGTGGAATTGTGCATCAAATCCGACGCGAAAAACGGACAACAATATCAGAAGTGATTATTCGCGGTAAGCTAAATATTAAGCAAAATAGGAATTGGTTTTATTTCAAATTTTCCGTTGAAAGCTCGAGTTTTATTTTACTGCAGTTTAAATACAAAATTCTTTATTTTTAAAAAAGAAATCACGGTCAAGAATGGCACTTTGGCGATTTGCTCATGCTATCAGCGTGCACTATCGGGATTTTGAGCACGCTTAAGTATACTGAATTTGATTGCGCGGCTCTGCTAGCTATGTTATAACGTCATCTGAAGCGTCAGTGACGTTTTCTCACCCTACCTCCTGTGGGCGCCTACTTAGCGCGGATAGAGTCTGATTGCACGTTCAATGTTGGTTTGGCGTCTTTAATTTATTACAAAATAACTGATTTTTTGCTGCTTAACAATTAGATTATTCGCTCTTGATTTCTATCGCGTGATACTTAATTTCTATCGCGTGATACTTCACAGACACTTCGAAAACGCGAAGAAGCGGCTGCTGTTAGTCCACTCACTCTGCTCACCTTCTACAACAGAATAGATAGTGAGTAGCGTAGTCAATAGTAAGAGAACAGCATTCGTGATAGAATGCTAGTAGATTTATACTAATTGATGATAGCTGTATTCTCTCCCGAGAATACTGACTCTAGGCCACTCGTTTGTCCGAAGAATGTGAGAATTTGTAAGGAACACAGGTAATAATCAACAACTATCACTGAAGTGGAAGTGGCCAGTGGTGGATCTTCACCGAACCGCGAAGATCGAAGTTTAGTATATATGTTGTACACTACAGTACTTACATTTAGAGCTTTACTGAGGTGCGCCATTAAAACATTACTCAAAAACAACGGGCTGGCACAGCAGTAAATACAAAAGGCTGACATCAACAAAACACCGTCTTTTTCCTCTGCCCGGTAGTAAGCAGTTCCTGCGGACAATTTTAAAAGAATATATTTTAAAAAAAATTTATACTGTGGAAACGTGGCATTGTAGCGTTTTTCATGGGTATGCATTTCAGGCAATCTGGTTGAGGCTGCCCGTACGTCTCGGAACGCCTCACAAGATTGGCGCAACTACTTTTATACGGTGGCCAGAAAAAACCTGTCAGAAAATAAAGGGGAAGATATGATAGGAAATCTGAGTTCGTACCATGTTCCAAGCTCGAGGCAAGATAGCAGGCCATCCTAAAATACAAGGCTTAGCACTTTAAACGAAACGAATTGTTACACTAAAATAAATTTTGCGTACACCAAGTGCGAACGGTTGGTGAGAAAACAATGAAACAAACAACATAACAATGGACCCTAGCCCTGAAAACAGTATATATCTGCGTGAGTACCCAGGTCCAATGAAATTAGAGGTTCTGAAGAGGTGCACGGTCCCGGGAGGGGCGGGGGTACTCCCTATAATGGTCTATACGGGGATGCTCCGCCCGAAAGAGGTACCTTTTTTAGCTGGAGGTATACGAAAGGGTAGGGATTTCACAAGTTGAAATATATGAAAGGGTCGGGATTTCACGAAGTATAGGAAAGGGTAGGGAAAACACGAGTTGAAGTATAAAAAAGGGTAGGGAAAACTGCCATTTAAGTATTATAGAAAGGGCCTTTCAAAATATATCAAACAGACACACGTAAAGGCTACATGAAAGGGTACCATTTTCAATGAAAGGGGAACCATTTTCAATGAAAGGTATATGAAAGGGGTACCTTTTCTTTCAAAAACGGTATATGAAAGGGTAAGGGTTTGGACCTTGGGGCGGAGCATCCCCGTACAAGACTATGTTGAGTAGCCCCACCCCCCCCCCCCCCCCCCTCCACCCGGTGCATGGTATCTGATCTGGTTGTTACCTACTAAGAGTCCAAACATAAAGAATATAAAAGGAAAATACAACATCTGCCCCAAAGTTTGTCTTTCAGTCGTCCGAGCTTCTAGAACAAAGATTCTGTTTAAAGTTCCAGCACTGAAAAAAAAGAAAGAGAATTCTTATCAGTTTAGCTTCATAAATTTGCCACAGGTTTACACTAACAACAATACATGGAGGTTGTTTAACGAAAGGTTGTGTAATACGGCTGGAAAAAAAAATTAAAAAAACTCTTAAAAATGCCCAGCCTTATTACACGACTTTTCGTGGAATAAATTATTTCTTATAAGACAGTCGTGTTCTCCCAAATCTAAGTTTTTAAAAGTATTTTTCCTAGCGCGCGTTTAAAACACTGTAATCAGTCATAGTTGCACTCTTTTTAATGCGTATTTGCACCCTAGAATGCTATGTCGAATAATAAAAGGATTTGAGAAAATCATATCTCAAAACATGTGAAGATATCAATTTTATCTTCACTGTGAAGAGTGAAGATATCAATTTTATCTTCACTGTGAAGAGTGAAGATATCAATTTTATCTTCACTGTGAAGAGTGAAGATATCAATTTTATCTTCACTGTGAAGAGTGAAGATATCAATTTTATCTTTACTGTGAAGAGTGCGGATATCAATTTTATCTTTACTGTGAAGAGTGCGGATATCAATTTTATCTTCACTGTGAAGAGTGCAGATATCAATTTTATCTTCACTGTGAAGAGTGAAGATATCAATTTTATCTCCACTGTGAAGAGTGGAGATATCAATTTTATCTCCACTGTGAAGAGTGGAGATATCAATTTATATCAATTGGTTTGACGTCATAAAGATTCAAAATTCTACAAAGCTGTTTCTAACATGGTATGTAGATACCAGTGTAACAATCTAAGTGGGGCACCAAGATGGCCACTCCATAAATTTTTGCTAAAAATGTCTTATACTCGTCTGCATAGAATTCTTGAACGAAATTCTTTTGCGCTTCAAAATGTTTTAAACTCTCTACAACAGAGTACTAAAGTGTGACGTCACAAAAACTTAAATTTGGGAAATTATGGGATTTGATTGGTTATTCGGAAAGGGCGTGACAAAAATCGCCCGTTTGCCAAAAATCAGCATCCTAATAAAATGTGGGGGTGAGATATTGGCCCTTTTATGCTCTGATGACGCCATACAAACCCTTCTAATTTTGTCTTGGTTTATTACTTAATGAACCAAGGCAAAATTAGAAGGAGTGACGAGAAGCGATGGAAAGTTCAAGGCACCAACCCGAACCATTAGGGGTGGCGAATGGTAAATCCGAGACTCGCCGAGACGCCGAGACCCTTGTTTCAAAATCCGAGACCGAGACCGCAGCAACGCTATAAAATCCGAGCCCGAGACCCAATGCGGGAAAAAACCGAGCCCGAGACTCAGTGCCAAAAATATCCGATTCACCTATCAAACAACAAACAAGGATGAAGAATGAGAATGCTTGACAAAAGTAACCGAGACTCCGAGACCTTGAGGAAAAAAAATCCGAGACTCCGAGACAGAAAAAGCACCAGCCAAACGAGACTTTGAGACTTAAAATAAAAACTGCCGAGATTTCGAGACCCACGATTTTGAAGGTACCATTCACCACCCCTACCATTACATCAACACCCCACGTATTAAGAGATAAAGTTACATCGGGTGAATATCCAGTACTTTGTCAACTATACGTTACATACAGTGCCATCTTAAAGCCATACTTACCCCTTTTTCTTCTTAATTGTTGTTGCCATGTTAAAACTCTTGAGCGCTTGGTCACTCTGTGCAGTCCTTATGGCCTCCTGGACTGCCTGTGGTTCACCGCTTGTCTGGTAATAATCCAAAATAGCGCGTCGAGCTTTGGGAAAGTTTAATAAATCCATGATGGTGTCTATGAAGAGAAGAAGTAGATAATTAACAACTATTCACCGATACTGAGGCAAATAGCTGTTTTAGTATATACTGAAAAATTAAGTTTAAATTGTTTGGAGGTGAGCACTTGCTTTCCCGAGTTTCAGTAGCCAATCAGAGCGCCTTCGGCTTCGGCAGATAACACAAACTTTGGCCTTGATAATTATCGCTATCATGCTCAACCTCATCCAATAATTGTTTTTTGTGCGCTGCACTTGTAAAGACAAGAGCGCGCACAAAAAAGTGATCAATGCACAGCAGACAAACTATTGTCTGTAGGTATGACGTCACTTCTACATATATGAAATTCATTGTGGGGTGGTGTAGTAGTGAGAGCACTCGCCTCCCACCAATGTGGCTCGGGTTCGATTCCCGAACGCGGCGTCATATGTGGGTTGAGTTTGTTGTTGGTTCTCTCCTTGCTCCGAGAGGTTTTTCTCCGGGTACTCCGGTTTTCCCCTCTCCTCAAAAACCAACACTTCCAAATTCCAATTCGATCTGGAATCCGAGGGCCACAGGTTTGTTAGTCTTATGACTATTTAGTGTCACCCTCGTTAAAATAAAGACGATTTATTTATTTTATTGTCTGTAGGTATGACGTAACAGAAACAGCAAGCAATAATTAGCTGCGTGCTTATAGCCAATCAAAATCGAGCTAGTGACACCAATGTATAATAATAATTATTCACCGCAGCCAGGTGAATAGTGGCTTCACCAACACTTAGTACACCGTGTGGCACTAAATTTTTGGGGGTTATAATTTTTGCGATTAATTTACGTTATATAATTCTCAATAAGTGTCCGTGGTGGTTAAGGCGGATGGTATATAATGCTTTCCCTTAAAGGGTATTTCTTGTTGTTGCGGAAACTGTTGTTGGTAAGCTATTGTGTTTTATACAATGAATTGAATACCACGCGCTCTGCGATGGTCGTTGCCTATGATCAGAGTACAGACGCACGGCTAACGTCATAGAAAATTTGTTTGTTTGTTTTGTTTTGTCCAACATGGCGCACAGTTTTGAAAATGTTTGCGAGATTATTCTGGATTGAGCAAGCGAAAGCCTCGAAAAATGTTTAGCGGGAGTTGTTTATGAGCATGAAAAAGAAGAAACCAAGACGAAAAGTGTTCTTGGCGACTTGAAAAACACCTAAACTGGAACAAATCTTCGAACAGTCGAGCGCTACGAGGCAAGTTCGTAATTTTACTCTTTTTACTTTTCTGTTCATTGTATTAAACAAATAGATTCCATTTGGCCGTGTGTCTGTTTAGTTACAGATAACAGAAGACGTCAAAATGTGGTAATGACATCATTGACACACTCGGCTGCGGCTTGTGTGCCACTTTTTTGTTCTTACCACATTTTGACGTCATCTGTGATCTATAACTGAACAAGATACACGGCCAAATGGAATCTATGTGTTTAGTGGTGTGGTATTGTGCAGTGTCTTCATAGGGAACCCAAACGCTGTATTATTTTTTATTAAATGATTATGTAAAAGCTAATACAGCGTTTGGGTTCCCTGTGGCGTCTTTTGTGTCACGTTGTTTGGTGATCGCAACTTTCGACCAAGAAACTGCTATAATAAGCACCCGTTCTTCGAAGCTCGCCGTTCTCCTTGGTTTGTATGAACAGTAATTCCAAGTAAGTGAACATGAAATAAATCCAGAAACTAGAACTCGGTTTTATTTTTCGCAACGATTGCGCAAACGAAAACGTGGGAATGTTCATTGTAAGGTATGTTACACAAGGTAATTTCCTCGATAACTTATGTTGCAGTTTTAATTTATACGAGGCAAGATCTAATATTTTAAGGCCGTATTTTGAGGAAGATGTTGCCAACGAAGCATAGTTTGAGGTAGATCTGGTAACCAACCTGCGGGGTTCTTAGCGTCAAGTTTGGGTGCGTCTTCACTCTGCCGAAATTCTTCAGTTGTTGACTGGACAT
The DNA here is from genome assembly GCA_022457155.1 of Cladopsammia gracilis. NCBI lineage: Eukaryota > Metazoa > Cnidaria > Anthozoa > Scleractinia > Dendrophylliidae > Cladopsammia > Cladopsammia gracilis. The sequence continues at coordinate 2,793,881 of JAJGOT010000007.1, forward strand.
AAGCTCCAAGAAAGAGAGATGGGGCCATGGTGGGCTCACCATAATACGCCACCTGATGGAAATAACTATATTTAAATCATAGAATAACTTTTTGAACTTCTTCAAAAAGCAGAAAACTATTATTTAAGTGCCCCAAATATTGACCATGATCAGATCGTTCCAGAACTAGCAACCTTTTAGCACCTAGTTACATTTAACTAACTACTCAACTTATCTGTCTCGTAAAAAATTAGAAATAATAACTAAACCAATAAGCGCCTACATTGTTATGTTGTGCGATAAAATTTAACTTGTAAAATCATATTTACCCCCGCCTCGAATAGCTTTTTTGCTAAGTTTGCGGGTGGCAAAGCTCAAAACCCTTTTCCTTTGCTAAATAAAGTTGTTGTAAGGTGAATAGTTTTCAATGATTATAATTAGCTAATTACAACAACTAACTGCTAACAGAAAGAAATTAATTTTGCTTATTTTTTTTTACCCAGCCTTCTCGAAAGAAACTTAGAAATTACATAAAAATCAAAATTCGATATTTTAAACCACTTTTCTTCAGCCTATTTTCACATACATTTTATTTGCCCATTAGGTCGACTGTTTTATTTATTTAGGTCTTGGACTCAAATTTTGTTGTTATAGGATTGGGCAATAACACAAGTGCGCATCGCGTGCCCATTTTTAAACTATATGACCCGAGTTACGCACAAAGGGTTGAACTTGGCAAAAGAATTTTATGTTCATATCTTTCTGATCGAAAGGGAGCTACGATTTGTCATTTCACGTACCTGGCCATCACTTAAGAGAAGAATCTTGTCAAAGAGATGAAAGATTTCCAGTCTAGGCTGATGAATGGTGAGTATAACGAGCCTGCCAGACTCAGATACAAGGTTCAGATGACTTAACAACTCAAGAGAAGACGACGCGTCCAGACCTAGCAAGAATTACAATAAGCATTTTTATGCCTCTGGCTGCGAATGGCATGGATGGAAATGGATGGCGACTTGGAAAATTGAAAAATGCCTTCCGTGTGAGTAAAGCTACTTACTATTAACTTGAGCATTGTTTGAAAAAAGAAAAAAAAAACCCTCTTGTCATAGCCCCTTTAAGCAACGAAACAACCTTTGGACCCTCCCCTTTTCAAAGCGTTTTTCTTCACCGACTCGCCCCCTCCCCTCTTGAGTCCCAATCCCCACCCTCCTACCCATCCAACGTCATCCCTATGGACAAGGCAGGTGACCATTACCTGTCGCATTTATATTTGGAACGGTCAAAATATATGCGTTAGCCTTGTGTTCTGGTGAGTGGAATTTCGAACAAGTTCGTCTGGAAGCACAAAGAGTCTTGTGCCCGTCTTTGTTTTCACTTTCATCATATCAAAAAATTCAGAAGAATTAAACAAGCGTTTTCAATTCCAAAATGGTTATGGAATTGTAGAGAGTTTAAAACTACACATCTGGGCCAAATTGTGAAGCGCAAGAGCATTTCGAGCAAGAGTTATAGGCGAGCGAGTATTAGACATTTTTAGCAGCCATCTTGGTGCCCCAAAGCGGCCAAAAATTCAAAGTCTTAATTACACCAAAAATCTCATCACAAAATGTTGTTTTCACCATGTGCCATTAAATCGGCTTATAAGGATCTATGATGCAAAAATAACTTTCAACTGCTTCAGTTTTGTTTATTTTCATGGCATATCTGAAATAGCGTGACGAATTGCGTGACACATTTAAAACTTGTATAAATCGAAAGCAAAACATCGTTAGAATTTGAAACATTTTGTGAAAGATGGTATCCACATACAATGTAAGAAACAGTTTTGTAGGATGTATAATTTAAATTTTTGAATTTTTAAGACGTCATGTGAAAACGGATAATGCGTGTCTGCAGAAGCCCATATTGATGGCCTCCTGGTGTCTGATACTATATACAAACGTTCATTACCTGAAGTTGGTTCATCAAGAAAAAGCACAGCTGGCAGGTGAATCATCTGAAGAGCAACACATAACCGACGTTTCTGCCCTCCACTAAGCCCTGTCCCTAAAGAACCGCCAACCACTCGATCAGCCAGAGATGTAAGGCCAGTCTGTAATAACATGATGTAAAAAACGAAAAAATAATAATAATATTAATCTTATGGGGTAATGTCACCTACTTTTAGTTTCACTTTGCGAGGCCAAATATATGTATTTATATCCATGGCAACCTAAAAATAATGGTCTGGTTTTGTCAACAAATATTCTACTAGCGCACAGACTAACCAACATTAATTGTATTTGTATCCATGGAAACCTAAAAATAAATGTGCAGTTTTGTTAACAAATATTCTACTAGTGCACAGACTGACTAACATTAATTGTATTTGTATCCATGGAAACCTAAAAATAATGGTCCGGTTTTGTCAACAAATACAGTGCACAGAAACCAACATGAATTGTCTTTGGTGGAGGATGGCCAGGATCGAAATGGATTGCAACTTACAAAAATTGGCCATATCTTCAGTTTTCAAACGTTCTTAGCTTCCCGTGTGTCTTGGAAAACTCGCCATTAAATTGATTGTAGTTTGTTCTTCCTTCAATGAAACACTTGATATTTTCATCTACGTGTTTCAAGAAATATATCAAGCACGAGGAAGAGTGTTTCATTAGGATATCCAAACACCGAGAAATGGGTTGAAAAACGAGGCACAACCGAGTTTTTTCAACCCACTTCGAGGTGTTTGGATTCCTTGATGAAACTCTCTTTCGAGTGTTTGATTTAGCTTCTCAATCTGATGCAGAGAAAACGAAGGTGGAATAAAATCACCAAAATCTATGCAAATTAAGACCGGGTATCCAAATTTCCTTTGTGTTTTCGTCATGAATTATTAATGAGTTTGAGAAGAGCAATTTCATTAATGAGCAAAGTTGGTTAGTTCATATTTAGTTCAGTTTTGACCAAAACACAACAAAATAAAGAAATAAATTTATGCATTTGTATAGCGAAAATTCTATATACATATTCAAATGCGTTTCACAATCAATCAGGCCCACCCCACCCACCCACGAAACTGATGAAAAATTACTGTGACATTATATTACCTCTTCAAGTTCGTTTCAGTTTTAAGGTTACCGAAGAAATTATATCCACGGATGATGTATAGTGTGGGTACCAGTTGTTAACCTTACAACATTTCTGTTGTCTACTAGTGGCTTGCGGTATACTTGTTCTTAGTTCCCTCCGGCTTGGTTCGTTTGTTTGTGTCGGCCCATGGACTCAAACAAACGAACCAAAATCTAGTAATTTGAAATGCAAGGTTTTTTAAATATTCCTGCGTTGACTGACGTACCTCAGCAAGTATCTGCTCTACCCTTTCAAATTTTCCTTTGTAGCTCATTTTCTTAGGCAGTCTCATATGTGCAGCAAAAAAGAGATTCTGTCGAACAGTAAGTTCTTCATAGTAAGGTACCGCAAGCTGCAACACATAACCAATCTTACGAGCGTACCAGTCTTGAACTCGACCCAGACCTACTCCATTGATTTACACGTGACCCTGTCGAATGAACCGCCAGAAAACAGAACGTTAGCCGAGTTTGTAAACTGTAATTCTTATATCAACTGGATCCGGGATTGTTAGCCAATAGAAACCTCTAGACAATTTAAAAAAATAAATGCAGTGGTAGCTTATCACTCCTGAAATCAACTTATCACTTCTGGAATCAACTTATTACTTCTGGAATCAACTTATCACTTCTGGAATCAACTTATCACTTCTGGAATCAACTTATCACTTCTGGAATCAACTTATCACTCCTGCAATCAACTTATCACTCCTGCAATCAACTTATAACTCCTGAAATCAACTTATCTCTCCTAGAATCAAACCTCCGCTTTTGGTTCTAATTCTGTGGATGAATTTTCCTTAATTTTGATCATTCCGCACTACTTTGTGTTTTTCCGCGGTACAATTTATTATACTGTACAAGGTGTTTCTTACCTTTTTGTCCTTGTAATCAACCCCAAAATATGGCCAATCAAATAAATACGTTGTTATGGCACTATTTATTTCTCTTTATTTTGGTTTAAATCTTGGTCTTTTGAGGGAGTGACAGATGAATAAATCAGCTTGTTAGAATAAAGAGGAAGTCGTAGAAAGGAAATTTTGAAATCACGAATCAAATTGAAGGAAAAATCATGACCTCTGAATTAGATCTTCCAGTGCTCTAATCAACTGAGTTACGAGATCAACTGGGTTAAAGAGGTACTGTCCCATTTGAAATATCAGATGTTTTTATGATCATGACCAGGAGCTTGCATTTATCCTGCTTTACTATCTTGAAATAGAAAGAAAAAAAATCGCCAAAAGCCATGAACTCAAAGTTCCACCAGAATGGAAACTTTGATTTCTTGACCGCCTGTCACGAAATCAAAATTGGTGAACGGTTAATGCACCTCCATCCTTGTAATCCTGCACTTTTTCACCAAACTAACGCTTCTGTTTTGCTCTATGGAATCTTTTTATCCAATTTAGTTGTATATTTGGTGGCATTTGGCGATATAACAAGGAAATTAAGCAATCACAATTTCGTTCAGTATTTCGGCGGGACAGTGCGATACAATGTGCGTGCGTTGCGTAACACTCGTATGAACTAAAATGAAATTTTAAACTGTATGGTGTATGTATAAAGAACATAGTGTCTGATTCATTAATTATACACACCTTTTTATTTCCGTATCTCCTCCTTCCTGTTAGCAAATCAAGTAGCGTTGTCTTTCCACAACCAGAAGGTCCCATGATTGCCACCAACTCGCCAGGATTAAAATAAACTGACACATCGTTAAGAATCTTCTTTAACTGAGGATTATCATCGTCTTGGGATTTTGTTGTGGGATTGATCAAGCGTTTTCCCATCTCCACGTCACCGTTTTTACAATTCTCCATCTTAGTTAAACCAATGTCAGCTCCAGCTTTAACATTAGTAGGGCTGTGACTTATTCCTTCTTGAAGCGTAGTTACCAGTCTCTCCTTGGCTTCTGTGTCAAATTCCAAGTTATCATGATCAGCCGCTGACCTTCTGAAATCTTTGTTTTCGTCAACAGAACACTGGCTTCCACTGGCCGACATTTCTTCTTCTTCTTCGTCTTCGACAATCACTGAAAATCTATTGACTCCTTCACTAGGTGCATTGTTTATTTTTAATGGTTTTTCGTCTTCTAAAAACGTAAATAAGCAAATGGTGAGACAGGGGGTGGCATACCAAAGTACAAAGTCACAGGGGCGTTCCTAGGCTTTTTCTGATTGTAAGCCTTGATGGTTGTGAGTGCCGAAGGCACGAACTTTTAGGAGAGAAATTGGACAGTCTGAATCGCCATTTCATGCGTTCCCTGGACTGGAAGTGGTTAAATCGGGAAGGTCTTTTAACGCATTAGAGTGCTAACAAAAAACTAAATATTTGAATTGGCAATTATGATAATCATCAGTCTACAGATGTCCGTTTTCAGTAGATTCCAATGGAATCATAGCGTTAAGTAAGCAAAATAAGGCTCAACTCAATCTTTGATAAACAAATACAAAACCATCCGATTTATTTACACTTAAGAAAATAATTATTTCGTGTGAAAGTACCAGACCTTAAATGTCAAACGACGGGACGTTACGTCCGGCCTCCGGCCGTAGAGCGAATTGTGATCGCGAGTACTGAATGCTCTTGTAAATACGCCTTTCAACAAGTCTACACTAAGTCTAAGTTGGATCACAGCTTAGTCGAGCAGCCGAGCTTTGTGACTCGTTCTAATACAACATTTTTAAAAAAGTTGTTATACCGTCTGAACGGCCTGTAAACCCGTGCTTATTTGCTTAAAGGCAGGTACGCGCCTGTGTCACACATTCTCGTCAGTTTCTACTTAGTAACCTGGTCTTTGTGTGGAAATGAGGCTGAAGTTGACCTTGTTTTGATAGAAACCTTTCTTCTTTTCAAATGTAAATCATGTTGTTCTTATGCTAACTAACATGATTTACATATAAAAAGCACAAAGGTTTGTATCAAAACAAAGTAAACTCCAGCCTCACTTTCACGCAAAGGCCAGGGTACTAAGCACACAACTGTAAAATGGTCTATGGAGTGTTTTCACATGACGCCACGGCGGCCATGTTGGTGTCCCAAAACAATAAAACGGTGGCCATATTGGTGTCCCAAGCTAATCCTGTGGGGATTGAACTCTTTTCTAATGCAAACACTTTGTTTTGTTCAAATAAATTAGCATAGCTGCAGACCACGTGAGTGAAAACACTCTATTGGCATCTATATTTGTTTTTTTTTTACGAACCAGAGCCAAAGAAACAGCAGAGCAGTGTTCGGCTGTGTTATAAATCATTCAATGTACTCGTAATCAGAATTAGTATAAAAAAGTGTAATGGTTTGAACGTTTGTTTTCAGACTCGAATGCTATCAGTTGAAAAACGGTCCTCCAAACTCTCACAATAAATGCTTTTCTCACCTTTTTCTCTTTTCGCTTTCTGTTTTGTAACATTAACTGAGAAGCTTAAGGACAGACAGGCTATGCTGATTCTTTCATGGGGTCTGCAATGAGGAATCTAAAGAAAAAGAGAAAATCAGATCATCGAGACCGCATTGAGTCAATTTGGCCAAAGGTAGCAGAGTCAATGAATTCTAAATTTGATTTCAAATACTGAAAAACCGAGAGAATTTATAAACCTCTTTCTCTGCCAGAGAATCTTCACTATCCAGGTACTGTTTCTGTTTAGTTTTCAGAAAATGGTGGTGCAATACGAACGTGGTCTTCAATCCAAAGCTTACAACTGTAATCACCAAACACAATACAACAATGATCCATTGCACTGCCTCCCTCCAGACGGTCGCTGGATCCAGAAACAACAATTTGCCGGGACAGGTCGGATTGCACTGTGCACCAAGACAGCTGTCAATCATTGTCATAGGAGAACCAGGTGATTTGACCCATGCTGTTATGAAATCTTTCATGCTGCTCGTATTCGCTTCGGTTTGGACCTTCGTTGCTTCCCAGGTCCCACTCTGTATTTTATGGCTGTGAGAGGAATCATGGAAAGTGTCAATAGACCAATATCACGCTAGCATGGCTCAAATATATATTTGGTTTATTGGGAAAAAGAGCCCAGCATCAAATTCAGCATATCGATGTTAGTAAAACTATAAAGTTTTGTAAAGATTGCTAGAAAACTGACGAAGATATGAAATTTTGAAATTGAGCATTTTTAGAAAGAAATATATGGTGGACGGGCATAGATTGCCCGTCCAGCCTCGTTTTCGTGTTTTTCCCGTACATTTCTTTGTAAAAATTAAACCAGAGTACTAAGTTTCAAAAGCTCATATCTCCGTCAGTATACGAGCAATCTTTACGAAACTTTACAGTTTTACTAATATTGATGTGCTGATTTTGATACTGGACTCTTTTCCCCATTAAATTAAATATGATTTCATGCCATGCTAGCGTGATATTGGTGTATGACTGTTCATTACGAATCCACCATCGCACAATGCCGACTTTGTAGCGAATTGATCTAACTCGATGATTTGGTATCCTTTAATGCGGATGTTCATTACAACCATGCTCCGTCACGCGTGGCCAGTATTTTTGAAAATTTGAATGGAGTTTTCAAGATTACGCGTCGGTTTTGAAAATATATTCCGAGATTCGGAATTCCCGTGAGAATTTTACCGCATTTTCGAAAACAAAGAGCAACAAAATATCATTTTGTTTGAAATGTTACATATCCGAACAATATTAGGTTTTTTTATGCGTGCAGCGAAGTTATTTTCCGTTAATTCATGACTTTCAAAGTATTTTCCACAGAGATCTTCAAAGTTTCATTCAAATCTCGGACATTACAAACAAATATTCAAATGTTCATTTCAGTCTTGTGGATTACTGGTCACGCGTGACGGTAAAGTCGCACTCGGGCCACGATGGCCCACACGGCCGGAGCTTAACCCGGTTTCCGTAGCATGAAGCAACTAGGAATATTGCTACTCTCCCCTGGATGGGATGCTAGTCCATCGCAGGGTTACCCCCAGCATTTTGTCGCCGGTACCCATTTATACACCTGGGTGGAGAGAGACAGTGTGGAGTAAAGTTTCTTGTTTAAGGAAACAACACGACGGCAGAGACCAGGCTCGAACCACCGACCTTCAGGTTGAAGGTCCGACGCGCTAACCACTAGACCACCGTGCCGCCCACACGCGTGACGGAGCATGGCTGTAATATCGAAAGCTGTATTTCCACTTTAATCACTTAAGGTGATTCCACGGTCATGCACTGCGCATCACATACTGCGCATAATTTATTGCGTCATTGGCGACAACACATTTAGAACAAAGAGGTATCCTTTTGCGACTAACCTACACATTTTACGTGACAATGACATCCCGAAGATGTCGAAACGTCGTTTATTACTTTCGCTAATTTTTGTATTGAAAATATTCCCTCAAGCCTTACTTATTCGATTGCATTTTAGTAATCAGGAAAACGGATTTTGTCTGATATTGGCCTAGCGCTTAGACTTCTGTGTCTAAATGAAACGAATGTAAAAAGTTTACTTATGTCCAACGCAATGTATGCAATGTGTTCTTTAGCAAGTTCTCATGAGTTTTTGAGTTTTGAGGAGTTTTCAAATAATGGCAAGAATCTATTGTAAGTTCTATTTCAGTGGTTAACGATATTGTTCACGTAATTGCATTCTCTGCAAAAATCTTTAAAGCTATCTTTGGTGTTGCCCTCAAAGCCAGAAAAACAAACTGCATGCTTTGGTAGATGGAAACGATCTATAGGGGCAACATCTCTATTATTCAACAGATAATAGAAGAACAGATGTCTCTCGCAAGGATAATTATACGGGTCAAGTCCATGCACTGAAGCGGTCGCGTGATTGCATTATAAAAGCGATTCGCACTGTCAACTTTGCACTTCAAGCCCTTGAATAAATTTTCATACCAACGAAACAACACAACAAAATTCGAAACTATTTAAACCATGCAAATTTGAACAGCCTATAAAAGACTAAAATGTTCTTACTACACAGACTTTTAAATCATTATTCCTCGCGAAGCGAGGTTAATAAATTTGTCGTGCCTCGGGAGCTAAGCCGCGCGAATTCGAGCGAAAAAATATATTTATATATATATATATAAATATATACTTGATGGTGTCCTGCAGTTGCCTGGCAACAATGTGATACTACTTCATGTAAGCCTATATAGGAAAGGTGACGGACGGTAAACGGTACGCGAACCATCGAAAGGACCTTTTACCAACGTTTTTGGTTGCAAAGAAGACGAAGTGGAATGGCGAAAAGCCTCATACGCAAATCGAGAGTGTCGATTCGCGGTGCACCCCCCCCCCCCCCCCCGAGCTTAGCGAGTTACTGGAGACACGTATTTCTAGTATATCCGCTTAATAAATACACCTTATTCGATGGTTTAACAGATAATAGGAGCGAATATTTTAGAAGTTGCGTAGTAAAAATGTCGCTTCACGTATTATATGTTAAACCATCGAATAATGGATTTATTATTCGACTGAAATTTCTTTCATTATATCTTCTGTGTCTTCAATCCGGGATACTAGGCTGTAATATGACAATCTCCTGAGTAATAAGCCGCGATATTTTGCGTGTTCTCTTTTCCTTATAACATAACGTCATGACTTATCATAACGTCCCATTCGACAAAAATACATAATTTCAGGGCCTAACGCTACTGTCACGTGACTCACCTGAGCTTTCCTTTGCCAAGACCGAAATTCATTTGAGGAGTGTAACACGCCTTTTTCGTCCCACAGACTTGATGTACTAAAATAAATATGTTGAAAGCAGGCAGGTATGAAGACACTTAAGTTAGAAGCTTGGTTTTCACAGCTGGTTAAAGATTCATTCATTGCACCACCGTACATATTTAATAAGGTAACGTAATCTGCACTGTTGTCATCTGCTGTTTTTCCTTGGTCTTCTAGTTTCTTAAATAGATCTTCAAGTAGGAAAATATCGTACATACTAGAGATGAGCAGCAACGGGATGCTTGCCGGATAATACCCTCGAGCAATCATACATGACGTAGATGGACAGCAGGTGTAGCCGAGCGATACATCGCTACATGCAAGCAATGAAATGTTCGCAAACGACGTAAATCGCGGTCTGATTCTATCTTCTAAGCTGTCTTGAAAGTCGATGAACCAGCCTGAATCGACAATCGCTTTTAATTTAGCGTTTAAACCTTGAGTTTTGATGACGTGGTTTAAGACCCAATCTGCGTGGTTCATAACTCCGATTCCGCCCGCGCTACTTCCAGCGAGAACAATTTCCTCAGCTTTGCTCAAGTTATATCGCTCCAATAGATCCAGAAAAACGGAACGAAAAATGGCGTGTCCTCTAAAGCTGAAGTTATCAACAGTCGAATCATTAACGAAGTGGAATGGATAATTTGGATTTGTTTTCAAGCCAAGCCATAAGTCACTACTGCAGTATGGTACAAGAACGTGCGTGTAGTCGCAAAAAGCCGGGTTTTCTATTTTTGATGCAGAAAGTAAATCTCTTCCAGTCACTCTATCCGGCAACAGTGCTGATGTCATCAAAACCGTCGAATTTTCATTAATGTACCGCAAATTGCACTCTTCGAACGAAGCACAAAATCCACCGCTTTCAAAGAAAACAATCCATTTGTTACTTGATGGCGGTCCAATGTAGAACGTAGCTCTGGAATTGTCATTACAAGCTGCCTCTTTATGGCTGACATATTTTTCCATAACGTTTTTGACGTCTGCCTTTCAGCGAAGATACACTGAAAGTAGAGAAGTCCTAGAAATAAGGATGCAATTTTCCAAGTCATTCGTGTTTGATGTCCTGGTTTCTTCTGCGTGTACCGGCCCACGAATGACGTAAAACGAATGAAAGAAAAGACAGAAAACAATATAACTCCAAAACAAGACTAAATATAAAACCTCACAAACAATAGAAACACAACGTGTTCCGGTACACGCGGAAAGACCCTATGTCCTTAGCATTACCATTCACCAACTACATGTGTGTTTGTAACATTCCTTCGGACGTGCAGATCAATGATCAATTTTACAATTTTTTTAGACCGTAAAGATGAGTTTTCATTGCCTGACAATATGACTACACAAATGTGCAACATTAACCAATGAATTTCAAACTCGTACGTCATCTCAAACGTTTTGTGGGCGTGTGCACGTCTTTTCAGCCCACTTCTCGCAACCTCGTTCCCAGGGCCTTCTGCGCTTTTTCAAATCCGCCATTTTGAATTTGAAAAAGCGGAGAAGGCCCTGAGGACGAGGTTGCGCTTCTCAGAAGGACGTCGGACACTTTATTGAGACTTATATAACGGAGTAACTGGTTAGCTTTCAGTTAAGGTTAGGGGTAGCAGTTTATATAGTTAAATTTAGGACTAAGCAACCAGAGAAGCTAGGTGGTACAGTGGTGCGGTAGGCTATATAAACCTACGCTTAGCTGAGGTCACAGGTTCAAACCTGAGTGGGGTTTTTAGATTTTCTTTTTTACACTTAAAAATTTATTGAAAATAAAATTCTAAGTGTCGACATTAGGTTATATAAGTCTCAGTAAGGTGTCCGACGCCCTTCTGGCGGGTAGGCTTTAGACACAACCTTCTCGCACCGTTGGTTTCACTGCACGTGATTAAAATTTTGTTGACCGCAGGTCCAACTTGCAGAGAATGATTTCAATTCAACTTGCAGTCGCCTGTTATAATTATTGTTGTCTTAATGGTCTTACAGTGATAAACAGCCTGGAAAAAGAAATCAGTATTGGGATATTTAAGTCAAAAGCTTAATTTAATTCGCACCCGTACGTGGACTTCAATTTGCTATTCGTACGGGAGTCCAGAATTTTCGTTCAATTTCCTTGTAATCACATATTCCGTTTCCAAAATATTAGGGCGTTCTCACTAGGGCTCTTAAGTGCACTTGAAATGCTCTTGGTACGTACTTGCAGTGTGAACGTTATTTCTGACAGCGTTTTTTATAAGTCTGATTTACGTTTCAGCAGAAGCACTCTTCTAATTTATTTTCACGTTTAAATCTCTTTGTTGAATGTAAAAAACTAATATCAGCTGAATGTAATTAATGCCCCCTTCACATACACGGATTTTTCTTACGAGTCGTTACAGATCGCTAACTCGTAGTCAATCGCTAGCGTCCGTAAATAAATCGCTGTTATTCGTAAACAACTCGCAGACACTCTTAAGAATCCGTGAAAGGAGAGGGAAATTTTTTGACATGTCAAAAATCTTCTTACGATTTTCCACGGAGTCATTTTCCCGTAAATAACTCGTAACCATCCGTACGTATCGTAATTCGCTCGCAACAGCACGTAATCATCCGTATACTGCACGCAAGAATCCGTACATGACTCGTAACATATTTTTGTTACGATTTGTAACGGTTTGTTTACGATTTGATTACGGATTATTACGGATTATTATGAGCCCTTTACGTGTAGTTACGACTATACTTGACGGATAGGTACGTTTACTTTACGTATTCTTACGTATTGTTTACGATTTGGGGAAAGGAATAAAACCTGCAAAATTGAACACTTAGGCTATGTCTACACTATACCGGATAGCTTATCATGTCGACATGAAAAATAATCCGGCCTGGTGTGAACAAAAACGACCCAGAACTGGATATTTACTTCTTTTTCAGTGGGTTTCAATCCTCGCTCCTAGTTGTTGATTTCCGCTACGGTTCGGTTCTATTGCCTATTCACACTGCCCCAGAGATTGGCACGAGAATCTATCCGATATTTGACGATTCACTTTCGCGAGCGCCGCGTCGCAGCGGCGCTCCGGAACAAAAATCGTTCCGAAACTAGCGTTTCATGTGTGAACGAAAGGCCTATCCGGTGTGGTTTTCGTGCCGGCGCAAGAGCTATCCGGTATAGTGTAGACATAGCCTTAATTTTCAGTTGTTATCAAGAAGTCATAGAAGTCCGGCACATCTCTCCATATATACTCTACAACATCTACAAGCATGGCTCCAAAGAAGAAGGCGGTCAACGTACTAAAATCTTCTCAGTTCTGCTGTTAGGAAAACTTCTCGAAAGAAGAAAACGCGCTCGCCTTCCCCTGAACCACCACCACCACCACCACAGCTAGACCCTGTTGTTATGGAAGACACTGAACACACTGAAGTTGAATTTGATTTCGGATCTAGTGAACATGACTCCACGATCTGCAGAAGTGATGCTTCGGACGATGGTGCACATACAACTACTGCCACGATCCCTGCACCAGTAAGTCAAGATTATAGTAATAAATAAGGAATATAATAATAAGTAATATGATATGTATAATGTAAAATATGTATATGTATAATATAATATGTAATTACGGTAAGTGTAGAATTATTTGTTTTTATGTGTATTGTTAAATTGTCTATTGTTTATGTTCTAGAAGCGCAAGAACAGGAAGCCAAATACTAAGTTAGCCAGGTCCCTCACGAAGGAGGAGCAGGATGAGGTTATTGAGCGGCTGAGGACGAGGCGATTCCTTTACGACAAGTCAAGTTTCGATTTTAAGAACCGTGACAAGAAGGAGCACGCCTGGCTGGAGATGGATCAGAAGATGCGGCTGAACCCTGGTGACCTCTACAGATGGTATATATTCGTTGAGGACCCAGTACCAGTATGTGAAGGAGGTTAAGAAGAAGTAGAGGGGTCTTGTCCCCCTGCATGACACCTTAATAAAGTTCATCAATAATGTTGTCCGCGTATAAATGTTAATGTTTGGTCCAGAGAAACAGCAATCGGAAAACCAGAAAAAGAACAAAGGTGGGCCATCGAGAAGGAAGAGTAAGATCAATGAATTGAGGAAGAAGAAAAAGAGGCTAAGGACTCTGTGGCTGAAAAGGATGGCCTGAAAGTCCTGTACGAGCAGGTAAAAAGGCAACACATGAATTTGATTAGGAGAGAACGAAGGCTGAGTCGAAGGCAGGAAAAGAAGAAGGTTAGACAGGGGTTCATCAAAGATCCATACAAGTTTGCAAAAGGCCTGTTCTCTGAGAGTAAAAGTGGTAAGCTCGAGTGTACGAAGAAGAAGTTGGAAAACCATCTGAAAAAAACCTTCAGTGATCCAGAACGGCAACACAGGCTGCCCAGAATAGCGGGGCTGCAAAAGCCTACAGCACCTGGTGTGGCATTTGACATGAGTGACGAGACATGCGGAGGAGCAATGTGGAGGAGCAAGACGGTAGTGGAAAGGTGGTGAACGGCTGAAGCCATATATTTACCAAAGGAAGAAAACACTTGCGGGATAGGGCAGTTCAGACCCATTTCTGTACTGAATATTGATGGAAAATCATGTTTGGAATATTGCCAAAACGAGTAATACAGTTCGTCTCCACGAATGGGTATGTGAATGATTCAGTGCAGAAGGCTGGAATACCTGGAATTCCAGGGTGCGTAGAACATGCATTTGCTATCTGGGACGCCATACGGCACGCCAAGGAATCAAAGAGTGATCTGGTTGTGATTTAGCTGGACTTGGCGAATGCATATGGCTCAGTCCCCCATGCCCTTATTAAGATGGCGATGGAATTTTTCTGGTTCCCGGAAACGGTAACAGCGTTCTTGATGCGGTATTACAACAACTTTCGGATGCGATTCACGACGAACAGCTTTACAACTGGCTGGCAACGGCTAGAAGTTGGAATAGCAGCTGGATGCACCATATCAGTAATATTGTTTGTTCTAGTCATGCATGGAGATTATTTTAAGATCAACAAAGGCTGAAATTGCTCTGGTAAAAACACCAATGAGAGCATTCATGGATGATATTACCGTGCTCGCAAATTAAGTCCTCTAATGCAGCGCGAGAGATCCTGGCAAGGCTAGATGAACTGATTAAATGGTCAAGGATGAAGTTCAAGGCAAAGAAGTCAAGAAATCGCTCATTTGTGAAGGGGAAACTGAAAGAGATTCATCAGATGCTATACCCACTGTAAGAGAACAACCGGTGAAGAGCCTAGGCAGATGGTATGAGAACACGTTGAGTGATCGTCATTAAGGTGAGGAGATTTTGAAACAAGTGGAAGACGGCCTTAAGGCTATTGATATAATAAAACCAAAGTTCCTGGGAAGTTCAAAGTGTGGTGCCTTCAGTTTGGGCTGTACCCAAGACTGAGATGGCCTCTTATGATGTATGAGGTTGCAGCGTCAAGGGTTGAGCGAATTGAGCAGAGGTGTAGTGTTTACATACGGAAATGGCTCGGTCTCCCAAGACAACTTAATAATACTGCACTGTATGGGAAAGGTGGTCAACTTGAACTACCCTTAGCATCCATTTTTGAAGAGTACAAGGTTGACAAAGTGAGAACGGTAATGATATTGCGGTATTCAAGGGACCAGGAGATCCGGGACAATCCTCCTGAAGTACGCACTTGTAAGAAGTGGATTGCAGAGGAAGAAGTAGACAGGGCAATGAGCAGCTTGATGCATAGAGATATTGTAGGTGCAGTGCAGAATGACAGGAAGGGACTTGGCATGCAGAACTTCAAGCCCTTCTATCAAAGCAGTGCAAAGGAGAGAAGAAATGCAGTGGTAAATGAAGTAAAGCGCTGTGAACGTGAGAGAAGGTATGTTCACTTGGTGCAAAGTAGCCAACAAGGGCAGTGTGTGAGGTGGGAAGAACATGTGGTTGAAAGGAAGTTGTCTTGGAAAGAGTTGTGGGCTTGGGAGACGGCACGACTGAGCTTCCTAGTGAAGTCAACATATGATATGCTTCCATCGCCAGCGAATCTTGCACGCTGGAAGGTGTCTGAAGAGGACAAATGCCAGTGTGGACAGTATGGCACCCTGCGTTACATCCTGTCTGCCTGCCCTTTGGGTTTGAAAGATCGGTACACTTGGCGACACAACCAAGTGCCGAGGGTCATTGTGGATGCTATGGAGACAATGGTGAACGAGATTAACCAGGCCGGAAAGTAACCCGTGAAAGACTGCCAAGGCAAAGTGGTGTTCCATGAGGAAGGGAAAAAGGGTGTCACCAAGCCACCTCCAAAGAAGCAGATGGTGGACGAGAGGTGGCAAGGTTCCTGGACGATGGCGGCGAACCTAGATAGTTCTCTTGTCATTCCCATTGTAACTACAAGCCAGCGGCCAGATTTAGTAATATGGAGCGACGATTGCAGACGAGTAATTCTGTTAGAACTGAGAATACCCTGGGAAATAAACTTCGGAGATGGGGATGATCGGAAACAGAAACGATATGAGGACCTGGTAGATGCATGCAGAGAAGGGGGGCTGGAGGTCAGAGTACTAGCACCTTGATGACAGCTGCTTGGCAACAGGCAGCAGAGAAAGCTTCGTATTTCATCTGTTTGAAGCGTGACGACAAAGCGTGGTTGGAGTAACATCTCTCAGCATCTAATCTAGGCCACTTTTAACATTTAATTCCCCGGTCAGCACTGGTTTCCACGAAGCCTCCTTATGGAGGGGCCCCGCCATGGCAGGATGCAGTCGAGGAGTAGGGGTCGAAACTGGCTGCCATGATTCCCTCCGATAGTGTTTCATTACTTCTTTGACCAGGGCCTGTCAGGTACTTCTTGTGGCACAAGTGGCTCTTTGGGTTGCTCCATGCGAAATGAATTGCATGTTCCGCAAGCCGAGACAGTCTCTGATGACTGCATTCATTCCGGGCCAATATACATGTAAGATTTCCCTTGCCCGACAAAGGCAACCCTAGATGCCGATATGGCTAGCATGGACTTTCTTTTTAAAAGCAACTCAGAACTCATAGCTGCTGGTACTATGACTCTCTTTACTGTGAAGAGTATTTCATCTTCCACTGTCAGTTCGTCACGGTAAGAATAAAATGCTCGGACTTCTGTTTTGACCGCATCTCTTGTATTTAGCCACCCCAGCTGAATGGTCTGCTCCAGTTGCTGCAGCACCGCATCATCCATCATCCGCACGACGCTCTTTAGTCACAGCAATAACTTGAGTCATGTCAATTTCTTCTACTGATTGGATGAATTCTAATTTATTCTGTGATACATGGTTTGGTAATGGTATATATGCCCTGCTCAAACTTTCCGCAATGTACAGCTCTTGACCGTTCTTGTAAACAACATTCAGCTGATAATTTTGCAAACGCATCATCATTCGTTGGAATCGTTTTGGGGATGCGAGTAGTGGGTTCTTTAGTATAGTCTCCAGGAGCTTGTGGTCAGACTCTCCAAACAGATAGAGATTAAACCTCTCAAAAGCATGTACATTTGCGAGAAGTTCCTTCTCTATTTGAGCATACTTTTTCTCAGTGGGCGTGATTGCCCTTGATGCGAACCTTACTATTACTTACAACCTTACTATGTCGCATTTGTGGTATGAAAAGAGTGGTTTCCTTGGATTTATATACAAAGATTTGCGTAAACTCGTGAACGCCACGAATTGGACTGCGTTTGATGCGAAAGTTACTGGCTGGCCCTCCTGCAACAAAGCAGCTCCAAGACCTCTGATTGTGAAGCATGGCACTGTACGATAATCCCCTTTGATACATCATACATCATCAAGAAAACTCAAAGCAAACGCAAACGCAAGGTACACGCAAAGCAAACGCAAGCTCGAACGAAAACGCAACGCAAATGCAAACGCAACGCAAACGCAAACGCAAGGCACACGCAAAGCAAACGCAAGCTCAAACGAAAAGCAAACGCAAACGCAAGGCACACGCAAAGCAAACGCAAAGCAAACGTAAGCCCGAACGCAAACGCAAAGCAAACGCAAGCAGTAAGATTCGCACGTGCATCCCAAAATGGCGGACGTAGATGGCAAAGAATCTAAGCTATATCCGTGAATTTGTACGAAACGAACTTGCTGCCATTGCGCGACTAGGTGCAAGTCTAGTTCACTCGCTACGCCACAAAAATATGAAATATAAATATGGTATTCTTCGCTGGATGCTGTTATAACACATGCAGAGTAATTCGTACATGCAATTTTAACTTCCTCTAGTGATATTGATTGACAGCTTAAAACCACAATTACGTACTTAAAATATCTTTCCGCTCCCCGCTATTTCCTGTAACCAGCTAAATTCTTGGCTATCGACTGGTCTAATGTGACACAATATCGATGTTTATTAAAAATAGATCACCAAACACACATCACCAGGATACTAAAAATGTTAACTTAGCAACCGTCAATCAATATCAATTAAGTAAACGTGCAGGTTTAGTGTACAGCTCACACTCTTAAGCTTTAGCCCTCGTTATGTGATACTTCTACTTCAGTGATACATCGCCGTTGGCGGTTTTTATTCTATAATGGGGTGCTCATCTTCGGTGCATAAAAAAATTAACTCTTCACGGCCCGATATATCGACCAATATTTCCGATCAACAAAAAATAATTATTAAGAATACGTGGAACACGGTCGACGAGAATCGAACAACAGTTGGAAAGCAAACCTTTCTAAGGTAAGAATTCTAGACAGTAAAACAAACCGTAAGAAGGAATTCTCGCCAATAAATCATTTGCCCCAGAAAAAAAAGCGTTTATATAGTTATGGGCATCAGAGATATTTTCATATGTATTTTTGTCTCTGCATACATACGATTAGCTACATCTACATATATATTGCATGCTAATTATAATATTTTGAAGAAGTTAAGTCTCAAAATAATAGCGCAAATTTCCGGCAAAATATCTGAGAACATTTAAAATTAATGTTGTTTCACAAAAGCCGTGACACAATTCAATAATATTTTGGTGAAAAAAAAAAGGAAACAAAAAAAAAACTGAACACAATGTAATGAGGGGTGACAAGGAGTGTTCATAAATAACATAATGTAGTAGATATCAGACATACACGAAACTCTGGGAAATGGACTACATGCTGTTTTCGATTAAAGCTGTATAAAAGGAAAACACATTTCAAACAAATTGTTTATTTACAACAGTAGGACATTTCTGGATGCAATGGGAATAAAATATTTTTTCAAATTACGAATTCCATTTTGAGTGCAGGTGTATTATTATATTTATAACAAAAATATATTTCAACCTGCGTAGTGGTTTGTTATTTTCTTCGTAAGAGGAAGAAAATATCATTTTTTCGTGCGGGGACCATTTTTTTTGGCTTGCTCGATGTATATTTTGCATCCGTGTTTCGAATAAAAACAAACACTGGCTTGTGTTTTTAATTTTTGAGAAATCAACAGTCGTGTTACCCTGGGTTCCTGTGCTAGAGAATATTCTCGCGTTCTCATCTCTCTCACATTACACGCTTCTTATGTCCCTTTTATTTTTGCCGCGAGAAAGGCTAATCGCGAAAGCGTACCGCGAGAAAACCTTTGATAGCCAGAGTTCAGTCGTGTCAAAAGATTTTGTCGTTCCGGCAAAAGTTTAATAGTTCACCCTTCATACACCCCTTCTAAAGATAAGATACATGTTTGATATTTTTTCACCTCATTTTCCACTAAATAAATTACAGGACATGTCCACAAAAACATGGATTTATTAGTCGGGATGGCTACAAGCCAAGCCCGACTTATAATTGGGTTGTGTGCTTCTCGTTGTTTTCAAGTGGTTTGTAGCCTGCGGCGAAGTGTTAAGCCTGGTTCGCACTAGCGACATAACGGCGAGGTCACGCAAATTCAAAACGCGACGTACATCGATGTTTTATGCCACCAGTGTGAACAACACAACATAACGACGTAATAGGAACATAATGACATAAACACAAGGACATTAGGAAAAAACTGATCTTTTCTTTATGTCATTATGTCCATGTCGTTATATCGCTAGTGTGAACCAGGCTTTAAGCCTAGTTCACACTAGCGACATAACGACATAAGAACATGGACATAATGACATAAAGAAAAGATTAGTTTTTTCCTTATGTCATTATGTCCATGTTATTATGTTCCTTTTATGTCGTTATGTTGTTTTGTTCACACTGGTGACATAAAACATCGATATACGTCGTGTTTTGAATTTGCGTGACCTCGCCATTATGTCGTTATGTCGCTAGTGTGAACCAGGCTTTAGTGATGTCATACCTATTGACATAGCAACTTCAAGCTCATGGATGAATTGGATTTATTTACAACATAAGAAAAAGGCTAATGACAAAACGAAACATATCAAGTAAGAGGAACTTACATTATTTGGCGAGAATTCCATTCGATACTGGCCGATTTCCTTTTCTTTTCTTTCTTTTCGAGCAACAGATAAATGAAAGTATTAAAGTAATAAAGTTGAAGTTGAAGTTAAAGTTGACTTTGCATCCACGAATGATTGCGAAAGACTGATTAAAGTTTCAAATAACGCATTAAACGTGCGTGACGGATCACCTTGTGTGACCGGAAAAGCGACTAAAACAAATTATAACAATTGAATTAGTTCTCGTCCGTTTAATAGGGGCACTTACTAGACCCTTCAAGCCCGACTTCGCTACTCTAGGAGTTCTTGTTCTGGTATCAAATTATTAACGAACTTAACCGACAGTTAATTCTGTGCGATGTCATTCAAACTAAGAAGTATTACTCTGAGAAAAAAAGGATTTAAGAATAACAATACGCTTATTAATCTGTTCATTTATTTTTTCATTTCTTTTTTACAAAAGAGGATGTCACGGAAATTGCCTTCGGGGATGCTAATCATAAAATACATAATGTTTGTGCTATGTTTGTGTCATGTCATCAGGGGTTTTTTCTGAATCTTCGCTGTTACGAGTGAAGGAAATAAGGGTTTATAAGCTGTTCATTTCGCAAAAAATATTGCTTTTTACGTATTTTCTTAAAGCATCACTCAATTAAATTATGTAAATAACGACTCGTGAAAATTAGTCGCAATAATTCGCGATGTTGGATAAAAATGCGTTTTCGTGCGCTTGGCGCCTGCTAAATGTATTTGACTCGAGTTCTGATTGGTT
Source organism: Cladopsammia gracilis (assembly GCA_022457155.1). Lineage (NCBI taxonomy): Eukaryota > Metazoa > Cnidaria > Anthozoa > Scleractinia > Dendrophylliidae > Cladopsammia > Cladopsammia gracilis. The sequence goes on from JAJGOT010000007.1 coordinate 2,814,807, forward strand.
CATTGGATTGTCTCCCTCTGTTTTGATTGGTCAGAGTAATTACTTTAGTTTTTGTTTTGCGACACTCAAACGAAAACCGCTCTATTCGTATTGACCAAAATTAAAATCGGAGAGGCAGTGAATTAATATTTAAATGAAGCTTTTTCGCTCGGTCTCGGTCAGTTTAAGAGAAGCAATGTCATGGTGATTTTGAGGTTTTTGGATCAAAACTGCCCCAAATTAAACTAAATACCCTTGTCGTCCACAAAGTGCTTATTGAACACTAAGAGGAAGATATTAAGTGAATTTTCGAAGAGAAAATAGACCATAATCAGAGTGTTAGCGAGTGTTTCAAGGCAACCGATAAACTTGAAAAAATCCGCCAAATTTTTGCAATCTTGTTTGGGGTTATTGTGGTTAAACTTTATTTGACAGGCTACAGAAGCTTCAGAACCGTGCCGCTCGTGTTTTAACCTTTTCTAGCTATGACGCCGACGCCAACTGCCTAATTAGACAACTCGATTGGAAAGATTTGGGCACACAGTTTCAAATACAGAAAACCTTTACAAGTGGTTTACAAGTGTTTAAATGGTCTTGTATCTGAATACCTGTCCTCTAAATTTGTTAAACGAAATGAAATACGCTATTCCCTGAGGGACTCTGATAACAAACTAGTCGTCCCGTTCCCACGAACTAATTACATGGAAAACAGCTTTAGTTATAGCGGAGCAGTTCTCTGGAACAGCCTACCCTGTGATATGAGAGAAATGAAATCTCTAAGTCAATTTAAACGATCAGCTTATCTGAATTTTTAATTTAAACTACACACGGCATTCATGAAAAACAGGTTATTTAGATTAATTGTAGTTAGCTTTGTAATTTGTTTAGGCTAGTTAGGTTAGCTAGGTTAGGTTCCTGATGATTTTACCGTGTTACAGTTACAGTTCCATCCTGGCCATCTGCAGCCCAAGGCACTTATTTTTACTCTTAGAGCATTAGTAAAATAATTTTAAACAAAACCGGAGCCTTATTTTTAATTTGGTTTTTCACTGATATAAAGATGCAGTTTGGCTTTCTTAAAGTAACACTTATAATGGTGCCATACTGTAGCCCCTTTAACAATGCATGTCCCATTTTATCTGTCCAGAGTGTTTGAAGTAAAACCCGAGTTGAAGACCATGTTTCCAGGAGGCAAAGTTGACATTGAGCAGCTTAAATCGGCACGGTCTTTGTACGGCCACAATAAAATACTGATGAAATGTCTTGAAAATGCGGTGGCTTCTTTGGATGACAACGAAAGTTTTGTGACTTACCTTGTAGAACTTGGTCGGCGACACCAGGTCCGGCCTCTTAAAGCTCAGTACCTGGAGGTGAGTAAAATCATGGATACCCCAGGATGGATGGGGTGGGGTACATTATGTACTATGCTCTATGCCCACCCATTCTCAGCACAGCCTTCCCATAGCCAGCACAGCCAACCCATACCCAGCACAGGCTGCCCATACCCAGTACAGCGAACCCATACCCAGCACAATCTTCCCATACCCAGCTCAGCCAGCTCAGCTCAGCCAACCCAGCCATACCCAGCACAGCCTAACCCTAAATCTAAGCAAAAAACGAGTGGTTATTGTTCTTAATTCTTTTTCATTATTGTTCATTACTTTTTAGGTAATACACGAAGCACTGATGTTTTCATTAAAAGAACTCTTTCAGTCGCAGTGGACAAAAGAAACATCAGAAGCTTGGAGCACATTATTCCGATTTATGTGCGAAAAAATAATAACAGGCCTGAATGATACTTAATCTTTTCACTTCGTTCTACCTCTTTAACTAATCAGGAGATCGATTGATTTTCTATTATTATGCTGTCCAAAAATAGTTCTGACTTTTTATATTGTGTACAAATTAAATCCAAAAGCATGACCATTCAAATGAAAGCTGTTATTTGGCAGTACTGTCCTGTACAGTGGTATTGTTTATTCACGGTACTACAACAACAACAACAAAACTTTATTATACATTGGTGTCACTAGCTCGATTTTGATTGGCTATAAGCACGCAGCTAATTATTGCTTGCTGTTCCTTTTCGTCATACCTACAGACAATGAATTTTATATATGTAGAAGTGGCGTCATACCTACAGACAATAGCTTTATGCATGCAGAAGTGCGCGCTCTTGTCTTTACAAGTGCAGCTCAGGAATATGCATAATAAAACAATTATTGGATTCGGTTTTCGCATGATAGCGATAATTATCAAGGCCTCAGTTTGTGTTATCCGCCTCAACCTTCGGCTTCGGCAGATAACACAAACTTTGGCCTTGATAATTATCGCTATCATCCGAAAACCGAATCCAATAATTGTTAATTAATAAACAAATAAAATTACAAAAGTATTGCCCGCAGCTAGCAAGGCTATTCGAGGCGGGACAATACATACAAAATGTACTTTGCTGTACAAAATGGTTATAACTTGTGAGTCTGTGGATAAAATCCTAAGATGCAACCACGCAAATGAAAACTGTTGAGAACATTACTCTTCTTATACTCTCCTAAGTTTACAGCTGATGGAAGGAGCGAGTGAGCGAGCGAGTGCTTATTTGCATATCTGTCTCGGTTCCCGATAACCTGTTCATTACGCATGCGCGTATTCAAGGGTTAAAAACAGGTAGGGAAAACTGCCATTTAAGTATTATAAAATGGGTTTTTCAAAATATATCAATATTTCCTAACAAATCATTTAAAAATAGTTGAAATGTATTTAATGCATTTCAAACGTTATAAGCGTATGAATATGTTTTAAGTATGTTCTTTTTTTTTAAATTTAAATTCCGATATACACTGTATATCGTAGAGACTTGTCTAGGACCGGGATACTTACATGAACCTAAAGAAAATGTGGGAGACTCTGACACTCTTTAGTATTTCAGTGGTTTTTGTTGGTTGGTTGCTTGCAATTGACCGTTTTTAAGTAAACACAAATTTCTTTGTAATTATGCAAAGTTGTTTTGAATGAATGAATAAAGAAATAAATAAATGAATGTTTACAGTATAGTTTAAAAAACGTGCAGTAGTGTATTATCAGGTTTAAAAACTCGAGGCGAAGCCGAGAGTTTTTACACCTGATAATACACGTGCTGCGAGTTTTTTGAACGGCTTCAAAAACATTCTTTCAAAAGCGTGTCCCTTCGGAATTAAAACAATTGCGCTTTTGTGCAAAGAGGAAATTAGCATACGAGAAAAACAAGTAGACTAGACTGATTAGCATACAACACATGTGCCACGTCTTCGACGAAGTGACCATTGCTTCCCGGCTCCTGTCGAAAGTTTTGGGATTTTATAAGGAAAACATCTACTGAAAAATGCTATACTAAAGTTGTCAGGTACAGTAAATAAAACGGCTGACAATTTTTTTTTCAGAAGTAGAGAACGAGTAGAAATAAGCAGCTTGCATCTGCGAACCAGTCGCTTACCTGGCAATTTACACGAGGGCGCTGGTGTCATTCAAATAACGGCTCACTTGTTAAACTGTTGTTGGTTATTTATTTTGATGGGAAGATTCCAAATAGAATGGCGAAATACCATATTTCGTAAAACAGTACTGTAGAAAAATATTAAAGTCACCATTTGTTGCACTAAGAATCCTGAACAATTACTACCCATATCAGTAATCTTTATATAAAGATTACGTGTGATCTTAATATAAATATCACGGTCATTTTAAAATCATTCTCATTAAAAATTCAGCGATAATTGCATTGTTTGCCCATTCAGCCCCGAACTCCCCTGTGACTGAAATCAAAGCCGCCACCAGGCTTTTCATAATGACCGTAGATTACCAGGTATAAAGGTTCATACACGTGATCGATTTGCGTCGTGTGATTGGCTTATATGCTCATGAATTATTAATGAGTTTTTGAATACACTTTTAAGAATGAGATCGGACGTCAGCTCATTTTCTGTTGTCATTCAGCCAAAATCTTGCAGTTCAAGTCAAATTTTGTTCATCAGGGGCTTAGGTGGGGGGGGGGGGGGGGTCCTTGGTTGTTGGTTGGCCGCGACCCCCCACCCCCCTCCCCTCCCCCTTTGTGAGATAATTTTAGTAAAACACAGCGTGGATGTCGACATGACAATGTGGTAACTAACCCTACGCCCCAGTTCATGATAATGGAGTCCTTGTAATTAAGACTGATTGCAAGACTGAACCCATAGGACTGGAATGACTGAAAAACAGTGAGTAAAATCCAAGGGAAAATGGTTTCAGTTCGATACAGCGCGGGAGTTCGAGATAGCCGAGCTCTAAACTAGCGGGGATCAAAGATAAGGGTCTCGAGATTACCGAGTGTGAGATAGCCCGTAGTTAATGACTGAAATATAGTAAACAAATCCAAGGAAAATTGTTTTCAGCTAAAGATAGCGGGGAGTTCAAGATAGCCGGGGAGTTCGAGATAGCCGAATCCTAAACTAGCGGGGGATTCAGGACAGTGGTTTAGAGATAACCGAGTGTGAGATAACCCGTTGTTAATGACTGAAATATAGTAAACAAATCCAAGGGAAATTAATTGGTTTCAGTTCGAGACTGAGCGGGGATTTCCTGATAGCTGGACCTCAAGCTAGCGGGAGATTCGAGGTAATCGACTTCTGGGGTTTCGAGAAAACAGAGTGCGAAATATCCTGTAGTAAATAACTGAAATAGTAAATAAATTCAAGGGAAATTGGATTCAAGTCACTAACTCGAATTGAATCCAAGGCAAATTGGATTCAATTCGACGTAGGGGCGGATGGTTGGGGGGGGGGGGGGGATTTGAGATAGCTGGGGTCTACTGTGCACGAACTGCGCTCCGCTGAATGGTTAACAGGTTCACTGTTTATTAGACCATTGGCTTTGTCGTCCCTTGAGTTGAACACCCATTGTTGTAATGCGAGATTTATTAATAAGGATATCAATATATTTACACGTATTTACAAGCGCAACATCGACCATGGCAGTATGATAGGTCCGCAATACGTCCGCACAAAAACACTGATAAGCAAGAACAAAGTATCACGACTGTAAGCCATGTATCATCTGATCTTTTACAAACGCAAACAGCTTGTTCCAGGCTTCTGCTGTCTCTTCCGTCCAGCTGGTTTTCAGCAGGTCTTGAAGAGTGATCATCAAAGCAGTCTGCATGGACTGAAAATGAAAACAAAATAATGTTTGTTGCTCTCTTCAGATAGTTTGACGTTAACATGGAGAAGCCAGGAATTCCGGTTGGAAATGTGATCAAATGGTTGACGTAATTCCCATTGGATAGATTCCTAAATTATGGACTGCCGGTTGGCAGGGGAGCGGAGTGAGTAAGGGGAGCTTAATTTTTTCCGGCACTTTGGGCCTTTTTTGGCGAAATAAGGGAGGTCGAGGAGGGCTGGCCTCCCAAGTCCCTTCTCCTGAATTCGGGGGGGGGGGGGGGGGGCTGGAAGTTTAATTAGTCGTTTTATATTGGCACCCTATTGACACCCTATTAACACCCTATTGACACCCTATTGATACCATATTGACACCCTATTGGCACCCTATTGACACCCTATTGGCACCCTATGGACACTCTATTGACACCCTATTGGCACCCTATTGATACCCTATTGGTACCCTATTGACACCCTATTGGTACCCTATTGACACCCTATTGACACCCTATTGGCACCCTATTGGCACCCTATTGACACCCTATTGATACCCTATTGACACCCTATTGGCACCCTATTGACACCCTATTGACACCCTATTTAAGAGAAAATTGTGTGAACCTATGTAGGTTTTCTTTATAAGGAGCTTAGTAATAAGCTTCTGTCTTTATTTCTTTTCTGTACATGGAAAGTTTAGCATAAGGCTTAGAATACTAGACAGAGTCTAATTTCATTAATATGCCATTATAACCATATCTTTTTCGTTAAAGTACACCTAACCACAATTTTTTTTCTTTTAATCAACTCAATGTACGTTGAAAAGTCGAATAGTGAAATATTTCGGGTGTTTCTTGGTGTTGCGGAAGCCATTGTTGGTTAGCTTTTGTGTTGTGGTGTGGATATTGTTCAGTGTCTTGAATCTTTTGTTTTACGTCATTTGGTGATCACACCATCCGCAACACCAAGAAACGACCAATATTTCTTGTTTTTAATGTCGCGTTAGTGAGTTATAGAGATTTGAATTTACAAAATGCTAATTAGTTGACGTCAAATCAAGACTTAACCATTATTTCTATTTCAATTTACAATACGCAGTTCACAGCTTAAGGATAATCAATTTAAGAAATACTAAATAAGCACTGTTAATAGTCAATTGATTTGTAAAAAATATTACTTGGAGGTGGAAACAAGTTGTTGTACAATATACGAGTTTTGATTTGACGTCATCTTATTAACATTTTTTAAATTCAAACCTCTATAATTCACTAACACAACGTTAAAAACAAGAAATATTTAACTATTCAACTTTTCAACGTACATAGTGTTGATTAAGCGAAAAAAAATCATTTTGGGGTTAGGTGCACTTTAAGCTGGGTGTTTAGGTACAGCTGTAATTTAGCTAATACAGTTTAAAGGAATCCTAACGAAGGATCACAATATCAAAAAAGGATACTCATTTTGCCTCCACCACTCAACCGGACACACGAGAATGATGATATATGGGAGCGTGGGCCAGCCAAGCCAACGTGCAATTTATTTAGTTTCAACATATGTACAGATATCAACTGTGATTATAGGAAGAACAAATGCACTAAAGCCGGTTAGAAAACCCCTAAAAACCAGCAGGTGGAGAAAACGGGGAACGTGTGTCCCCGACCAACGCAGTGGTGCCATCCTTGGGGTTTTAGGGTATCCTATTTTAGAAACGTGCATTACACTAATAAATAAAGATCACCATACGAAGTATGTAGACACTTGAGAAGGGTAAAATCTAGTGTCTATATGATGATATCAAAAGAAAACTAAACGTAAACCTAACACGGCGAAGGCTGACCGTAGAATGTCTCACCCTCCTAACGGCTGCAAATTATGAATCCTAATCCCATAACTCGCTGCGCGCCTGCTACCCTCCCCCAGACTATGCTAATCAAGATCATCACATATTACATTATTTGAGGACCGAGCACCTCAAAAACCATACCCCTTGGGGCGGCACATGCCGATACAACTTATATATGGGAGTATTCCCCCCCCCCCCTCCCCGGGCCGTAGTGTTAAAAATCCAAAGAAAGATATACTTAAGGTGAGCTTTCAGATTGACTTACGTCCAAGTATATTGGTTTCAAAGCTCGAGTTTTATGTCTCCGTCCAAGTTCATCTAAATATGCACCAAAACTCACAGCATCATCTAACGCAGATACGGCATTTTCCACAGCTTTCATCACCCGTTTGGAATGACCATATAACGCGCTCGTGTTTTCCAGCTCTGAAGGATTGACGTCTTTAAATTCTGGAAAAAGTCGCTGGTATTCGGGATTTTTTTCAAAAAATCTGCAAAAAAATGAAAGTATATTATTGGTCGGCAAGTGAGAATTATAGTCAGACGTTTCGGGGATAACTCCTTCATCAGGGTTTGTGTTCTCACGAGACAAACGCTTTAATATGCTCGTGCTCGCGTTTGTCTCCGGGGAACAAAAACACCGATGAAGGGGTTATCCCCGAAACGTCTGACTGTTTTTGATACAGGTTTTTTTAGCTATCATGACAAACAATTCTGATTATTATCATCGCGTTCGAAGAACGCAATCCTAATTTCGTGTTGGTTGTCCTGTGGTTTATGTGCAGTAAAATTTGAGATTTTTTGGTAGACGGTCTTCCAAATGGCCGCCCCTATTGGTTTTTTTTTTTCAGGGGCTCATTTCCGCCGGAAATTCCTTCAAACACGTCTCCATAATCTGTGATTACTGCTAGTTTAATTTGAGTGCTACGCAGCAACAATATTTTTTGTGCTAAGTGAGAATTATAGCCTGCAGTTATTCGGAAGTTGGCAAATGCCTGGCTCGGAAGAAATGGACGTTTGAAGGTGGTCATGGCTGCCATACAGGTTATGGGCTATAACGGATTCCTATTCCTGGAAATGAACTGGTTAACTTTGTATGTGATTTACAAAATCACTTAAATACTAAGATGGGGTGGGGGACAGGGGATCAAAACCTCCTGCTTCCCGTATCCCGTTCTCCCGCCTCCCGTCCCTTTGTATCCCTTTTTCTCCCGACTCCCGCCTTGTTCGTTCTTGTAGAGAATTTCGACAGCTTGTCAGACACTGACACACGTGTACACGTGCCATGTCATCTCATTCATGACCTATGACGTAACCGACTTGAAAAGGTTTCCAATTTCACCGGAACTAATGCTGTTTTTTTTTTAGCCCGAGCTGGCAGATGGCTCACTGGAATCAGCCATATTTGCTACCAACAGAGATGGAATTCATGGAAGGTGGTGACTAGAATGGATACTCCAAAATCAGGTTGGACACCTTACTGAGACTTATATAACGGAGTAACTGGTTAGCTTTCAGTTGGGGTTGGGGTTAGCATTTTATATGGTTAAATTTAGGACTAAGCAACCCGAGAAGCTAGGTGGTACAGTGGTACGGTAGGCTATGTAAGCCTAAGCCTAGCTGAGGTCACAGGTTCAATCCTGAGTGGGGATATTTTAGATTTTCTTTTTTACACTTAAAAGTGTCGACATTACGTTATATAATTCTCAATAAGTGTCCGAGGTGATCAAACCTGATTTTGGAGTATCCATTCTAGTCACGACCATTCATGGAAAGCATAATTTGAGTGGGAAACCACTGATTAGTGGTACTGTAGACACTAATGTGAGGGTGAGCCCTCAAGTTGGTCAGTGGTAACACAAAATAAACGCTTTGGTGACGTTTTTGCTTGTGTAAAATTGTCAAAGTGTCACCTGGAAGCTGATATTTCTCTGAAATTCTACCAAATTTTACTCATTGTGTAAAATTCGCGAGATTTTCTACAATTCTTTTCGGTGTCTAAAATTCTCAGCCTATAGCAACATAAATCACAAACATGGCTGACAAGAAACACTAGGCTTAGGCTCGACTACCAGCCGCTGTTCGGGAAATGAGCCCGCGCTCCTCCCCCGAAAAGACGGCTGGACGCGTGAACTTGTTATTGTTAATTTCCTCCAATCAGAAGCTTGCCTGCTTAAATAGAGCAGGCGAATAAATTATTTATTGAGAGCATAATTTCAAAATGACGGATGTGAGGGAGTTGTTTGATTTGGCGTGTGATCGTGTTGTAGAGAGATTTAAACCTGAAAATCTCAACGTTTTACAACGGAGAGCGCTGGAAAGCTGGTTGACCTTGAAGATTTGTTCGTTATTCAACCTACGGGATCAGGAAAGTCCCTTATTTTCCAATCCGCACCAATGATTTTCGATATTGTGCAAGAGACGAGTTTTAAGTCCATTGCTGTCGTTATTTCGTCCCTGACTTCGCTAATAGAAGATCAAGTAAAATTCCTAAAATCAATAGGCATTGTTGCCGAGTTTATTGGCGAAGATCAAAAGGACGAGGAGGCGAAAAAAGCCGTTGAAAGGGGAGACTGCGAGATCGTCTTTGGATCACCGGAGTCATGTGTTGTGATAGATGGAGGAAGATGTTGTCGAGTGAAGTCAATGAAAAGAGATTGTGCCTCATTGCTGTGGATGAAGCTCACTGTATTTCACACTCATATACATATAGACTTATTGACAAGATCTGGCGCTACATCACTTGTGTTTGACATATCCGGTGATCAGTAGCGATGTATAAATTAAATTTTGAATTTACGTCACAGACACAATCGGTGTCCCACGCGTCCAGCCGTTCTTCTCGGGGAGGCTCAGAGACCGGACGCGAGAAAGCGGCGGAAATCGAGCCTACACTAGGCTGTGCCCATGAGTAGCGACAAACACAGGTTTGTGGGTTTTTCTTCTGAATAAACGTCATAAAAAGTATAAAAGGTTTAGTTTCCAAAAAGAGAACGTGGTGCTGCGTCGATGAGGGTTGTCCAATACTCAGACAAATTTATGCATAGCATTGAATTGTATTCTATGACTATAACAAGAGTATTCATTGGACAAGTATGGCGTCGGTGGAAAGTAAAACTCGAAAAATTGATTTTATCAGTGAGTTGATAAGGTAAGTTGGCCCGGAAAAAGAGATTCAAAAGCTTCCGTTTCAAGCGCTAGCCCTATAACCGTTGAATTTCTGGAAATATATCCAATTCAGCGGGCCACGTATTCTCGGGTTACAATTTACATGCTACGATCTATTGCGGACCTACATATATTATACCCATAATTCTATTAGAGCTTGATTAAAGTTTGTTCGCTTGTGGCGACAGAATCACAAGCGATTTCGTGTTTTGTGGTAAACTTGTTTATATAGTAATTTGAAGAGCTAACTGCCACACTATTTTATATTAAGGTCAATTTTCTAACTGATAGACTTCGATACATCCGCCTGTAATTTGTACAACCCCGATTTTTCTGACGCTGCATTTTCGTGCGGTTTTGTTGTGGAGTATGCTCAAAACATTTCAATTTTTTATTTACATCTTTTTTTATTATTATGATCACCAATGGAAATTAAAACACTCCAAAATTAATCTCGCTATTTGCATAGAGAAGCACTTCGTCTTTTCGACAGAAAAAATAACAGACCAGCTGCTAGAGTGGTCTGCAAAAAGGTTTTGATAAAAAAAAAACGAAACTTCTCGGCTGTTTATTTTTAGTCCGAACAAATGATCACACTTCATTTGGAGTAGATCGCGGTCTTTTTTTCATCATATGCTTACGGTTTTCGGAAAATCTTGTACACTAAACTGACAAACGGCAATTTTTTCTATGCACTGTTTGTCTAAGAATATATTTTAATTTTACTTTCTGAAAAGAAAATTAATTACCGTACTTTGTGTTTTTCTTTCTTATATAACATGTACATCCCATCTTTAAGCGTGTAGCAAGATATTAAGCTTTTCTTGTTTTAACCCAAATGTTGAAGATATTAAACTAATAAAAATAAAAATAATATAATAAAAATCACTAGCATTATTTAAAGCCACGCATCGATTTGTGTGTGTTTTTTTATCGGTTGCGTTTTCACTAACATCCGTGACAAGGTTTTGAAAACATGTACATTTTTATTTATTTATTTACTTATTCATTGTTTGTATAGATATTTTGTGGAAAAAATATTATTACTTGAAAAGTGCAGTGCCTTTCTACAAAAACAACATGCAACCTAGAACATCCAGTGAGATCGAGAAAGAAATGTTTTAGATAGCGGTAATACTAATAAAAGGAAACGAGACGGATAGCGAAGGGATTCTACCGGTAAATATTTTTAATCTACACATATTATTTTGGTAATATGAATACTATTTTTTACTTCAACGTCTTGATAAAGATCTTTTAAATGTATTTAACCAAAACATTGCTGATTTGGAATCGACGTATGGATGCGTTAGTTTTTTTGTTTTCATGGTTTTTTTTTCTTGTGATTATTCATTACTGACATGTTTGAGATCTATGTAAACAATTGCACCTTTTACTAAACTACTGTAATTACTTCAAAGTGAAAAAAGGAATCAAAATTTATTAAAATTATGGTCAATCATTTTCAGAAATATTTACGTATTGCTTGCTGGGTAAATGAACAGATTGTTCGAGGCAACATTATGGGGCAAGGAGTACTGTTTTTTTTTGGCCTTAATTCTTGTGTTAATGGAAATTATCACAAGGGATGATAAAAGCATTAAAAGAATCCGCCCTGCTATGAATACAAAACGGTTATTTAAACAGTGAATTTAGCACATTCAAAACCATCACCTCCAAAAGAGGAGTATCATGTCCGGCGTTCGTTAGATTTTTTTTTTTATTTAAAGGATGAAGTAAATTAGTAGCTTTCAAGATCGGCCATTTGCAAGCTGAAAATAACAATTGTTTGATTTGCCTAAAAATCATGGCATTTGGATGGTAGTTATGTTTACATAAAGCCTGTTTTTTAAACTGTACTAGTAATATGGGCATAAGCATAAACGGAAGTGAAAACGAACATTGATATATATAAGCATAAGATCGATCCTTTCTCGAGATCCTTATGCTTTGAACATGCTTGCGCTTGTGCTTGTTGACACCTTTGTAGCCAGCTGAGGTTGTTCATTTCACTGTGACTTTTTTCAAAGTACTTTATTCAATAGACGAACCCGACAAAAATATCCGTCGAGAATGCTGAAATGAACACCTCAAAAATCAATACAATATGAAAAAAGGAAAACAAAAGCTCAGTAAAATTTGTATTTTTAACCTGGCGTTTTTATAGTTGCCGCAAATTAATTAATGTTGGTTATATAAAAAATCGCTACCATCACACTGCACAGAAAGGTTTGAAAAGTTGAGAATTTTTTCTCAGATCATGAAAATTAACTTTCTCTTCGACTCTCAATTGTGAATGAAATTTTGCTAATTTTGAAGTGGCCTTTCTGACTTCATTATATTGATGATTCTATTCAATCTAAGGAGTCAATCTATGAAGAGGAGTAGATATTGCTGATACTTCATCTAATAACATGAAGCCTTTGATTGCAGCTTATACACTTACTTTAGAAACGTCTTCTTTCCCACAGAGTTCTTATGAATTTCCACAATCTCCCACGTTTCACGGACAAGGTACTTTTGAGCTACAGAAAGTTGAATTAAGGCGACTTTATCTTTGGACTTGCGAGAGGAGGATGACCCACATCCCATGTTCCAACGAGGTTGGTAGCCTTTATCACCTGTGATAAAACCAGAAGAGTTTCAATTTAGAGTTTTCCAAGTAAATATCGCCTTTACAGGTTGTCATATGACAGACCTGTCGCTTCCTTTGTTCGCATGAACACGATTGTTTCCTTGAGCAGATTAAAGGTAAATTAAAAATATATATGTATAAAAAATAATTGCTGATTGAAAACACTGACAACGAAAACGACATACAGCTAGCATTGTTTGCCACGCTCTGCATCGGAAAATTGCTAAGTGCTTTTCGATGAACAGTCCTACTCTTGTAATTAATTTATAAACACGAACCGGAATTTATTCCAAATACAAGCGTTGCTGATTTCAGTGGGTTAAGATCATTTCCAAATCCAAAACACATGTTTAGGTCGTTTAGGCCGAATCACCAATTAAAAACCTGATATTGGCCATTCTTTCGCGTTGGGAACGGCAAGCTCCAGGTTAGTAAAAATCAATTTGTTCTGTTAAACTAAATATCGGCGATTTACCATCGTATATTCACAATCGCACTGAAATTCGGGTTTTCGATTTTGCGGTTGTAGGTATTTTAGAGATCAGGTTTTTGCGTTTTGTACTTTAAATCCCCAGGTTTTCGGTTTTGGTATCCAGCGATTTTTTTTGTTTACCTTTTTAAACATTCACTTTTCTTTTTCTCTTTTCAACCTTTTATAAACATTCGGTTTACGCTTTTCTCGACCCACTGTGGGTTTTAGTATTCCCATAGCGCCCGGTTTTGTCAGATATTTGCATTTTACTGTCGGATTTGCGATTTCAATCAGTGTCGGCAGTTTGGGGGCTTTGATCAATAGATTTTGTGGTTTGTTTTCGTTGATATAAGGCGCGGTTACATGGACACTTTTACCGCGGTAAATGCTATAGCTCAGAAGGAGGTCGGACACCTTAGTGAGAATATATAATGGAGTAACTGGTTAGCTTTCAGTTGAGGTTGGGGTTAGCAGTAGTAACTTACAGTTAAATTTAGGTACGGTAGGCTATGTAAGTCTCAGCCTAGCTGAGGTCACAAGTTCAATCCCGAGTGGGGTTTTTAGATTTTCTTTTTTACACTTAAAAATTTATTGTGTCGACAATAATTCTCAATAAGGTGTCCGACCTCCTTTTGAGCCGATAGCAGGTAGATTCTACCGAAATGACTCTTTTTTCCGAGGCAAATTGCGTCTTAACTTGTTCACGTGTGACCGAACTGACCACTGCTACATTTCCTGAGATAACTTTTACCGTGGTAATCTCCATGAATACATGAAAAGAACAATGATGCGATTTTCGTTTGTTGATAAGAGGAAACCGCAATGAAATTACGGAAGAATTTACTCTGGTAAATTAAATTACAGCGCATGCCTCCGATATTGCTTGTATCGCTTGTGCCGTCCCAAAACCATATCGGATAGGCTTTCTGTTCACTCTTGAAAGGCTGATTTCCGTACAATTTTTGCGCCGGAACAAAGCTGCACCGCTCCGATCTTGAAAGTGGATCGTCATGTATCGGAAGCGGAAGTTAAAAACTAGGAATGAGGATTGGCACCTACTTAAAAGATAGCCGTAATTTTCAGGTCGTTTCTAGCCCCTTCTATGTATTGCAACTGAGCGCTTTTCTGAATTTCAGTTCTGCATCATGCTTGCATGGGTTTAACCGCTTTGACTCACTAAAGAAGAAGAGGACAAAGAATAAAGCTTTTACGGATGTTGAAAGAAATTACCAATAGACCCAACAGAAGGAGGTTTTCGCGTGAAAGAGCTTCTAGTATCAGGCCTGTTCGATGTCATAGATGTCATAAACCCCGTTAATGTCTGTTTTAACCCTATTCAGAACGGGCTTTTTTTTTTTGGTCTTCTGGGACCGGAGGGGAGGAGGGGGCGAAATTCCCCCCCCCCCCCCCCCGCCCTCCTCCTCCGTAACTTCAAGAATATTAAAGCTATAGCTATGCAACTTGAAAGGTTTGTAGTATGTCTAAAACTGTACTGTCTAAGGCATGACACGGAAATTGCGTCATCATTTTCAATGGGCGCCATCTTGGTTTTGCCATCTTGGATTTCCATCATGTTAGAAATCCAAAATTGAGTCTACAAAACATAAAGAAAAAATGCTTAAACGATCTTAAATTGTAAAACGTACTACAAGAAAGTTAAAAAAATTCTGTTTGGACTTTAATTTAAACAGAAAATTCAAAATTTGGGTAAACATGCTTGCCAAAATATGGTTGCCATGGACGAAATTCAAACCAGAAGGCAGATTAAATGGTCAATAGTTCGACTAGTAGAACTGGTCAATCTTCTACAGAAACAGTGTTGCAGTAAAAAAATATACAACGGCTCTTAAAATTTGAATTTTTTTCCTCCATTGGATGTGCAGGATTTATTTTATTTTCTGTTTTGTATTTGGCTTAAACCTCCCCCCCCCCCAACCCCCGCTTAACTTTTCTTGTGGTCCATCTGTAATAACAATATGAAGTATACGTTGTAGTCAGTCTTTTCTATGTTATGATATATGATAATGAATATAAAACCGGGAGAATAAATATTGAATCAAGGATGGAATTGGACTATAGCATATACAATGTAGGTCCAATATAAATTACTAAATACCTGTCAGTCTGAGTTTGGTGAGCAAATGGATAAATGCTTCTAAATTTAGAAACATTTAAAGAGGTCTTTAAAGTCAAAGCAGACACTTTCCCCCCCTCTGAATAGGGCAATTAATACAAGCCATTCCAATGGCGCCCTAGGCCGTCCGGTAGTCTGTTCCAATCGTTTATCGCATGGCATTTGAAACAGTAATTACCCCAGGAGTGGCGCGATTGGTGCTTGTACAATTATGACATAAACATTATTCAACCTTGGCTTTTTGGCATAATGGGAATTTCAAATTGATGGATGACTTTATTCGTAGCTGAGTTTGTTAAAAGCTGAAAACATGTTTCTATCAGTTGAAATTTTGAAATCATGGTTCAGTTTTGTTAACAATTACATTATTATAATACTAGTGCGCCAAAATTACTATAAACGATCTTTGGCTGGATGCCCATGGCTTGGATGGAAGTGGGTGCTGCTTTAACAAATTGGCAATTTTTCCCAGGTGCTTCCCGTTTTTTCCAACATTTTCCCTTCGAGAAATCCCTTGATATTTGCTTCTTGGTGTTTAAAAAGAATTTTGTGTGAGTGAATGGTCAAATATAATAATTACTGAAATGTTGAAATTCTGATGACAATAAATATCAGTTGCCGGTATATTTATTTACTAGTTTGTTGCCAGGGATATGATATCAAACACAAATTTTCATACATTCTGAGTAAAAAATCCTAAATGAAATATGGTAATTTACAAGGTTGGAAATTATAAGCATTATAAAATTGACCACCACCGAGCACAATCAATTTTTTTAGTATTTAAAGTAGATCCGTACGAATGTACTGTTTGTCGCGAGGAACTCTTTCGTAAATGCTTTCGCTATATACGAACAAGGTTCAATAAACTTGATGATGTTTGCAGAACACTTAAGTTGCCCGTAGATTTTTCTTTCCCGAAGCATGTGTAAAAATAGCACAAACTGGAGTCATCCGATTCATTATATTAACAGCATGCAAATTTAAAAAATACATCTGTACCAATCAAATATGTACTTTTCTCGCTAACAATTACCGAAATCTATTTTGAAAATAAAAGAATTTGTTGAGTGCTAGTTGGACAACATTAGCGCTGTTTGGTTTATTTAAATCATTTGTTCCTTTCTTCGGTCGAAAAGCAAGTTCAGGAAATTTATCAAGGAACAGTTCCAAGGTGAAAGAGTAAGTCAAAGATTTTACTGAAGTCAAAGATTTTACTGAAGGAAAGTTATATTAAGGTGCGTCAAATAAAGCATGTGGTGACAGGAAGCTCGTTTACATAAGATAATGCATCAACTTCCTTCAGTACACTTACCACACGTTCTGTTGTTATACGCAGACCTAAAGAGCTGAGGAATCGCTAGTATCGCATCGCATCTCATTCGACATGGGATGTTCGTCCTCCGTGAGTCAGAAAGGAGCGCATCACCTTTCTCTCCCATTGACAGAAACACAGAAATCCCTTGTGAGAGAAACATGGGAAACCGTCGAGCAGCACAAAAACAATGTCGGGAAGAAGATGTTTCTAAGGTAACCAATGTTGAATTTGATGATTAAGTGCCGGAGTTTGAACGGACTTCAACATGCAGTGGATCGTCTAGAAAACGAGTAGATAAATTTTCATTGCGCATCACGACCTTATCTTTATCAGTAAATTGTAAATATTTTCATGTTGTCTTTCCACGTACGTTATGCCGAATGCAAATACACTACATCGACTTTCTGAATATGTTAAAACAAAATATTCCCGTTCACGTTCTCCATAAAAGACAGACTAGTCAATTGTCTGCAAAAGACAGCTAAGAGAAGCATCAAGATGCATACCGCACGTGCAGAACCGTTATGTTGCTAGGGACGTTCTCCATGCCTGAGAAGTCCGGTGGGTGGCTTAAATTCGGGAATAGATATTTAGTCGTTTTCCAAAACGCGTACATAAGTTGTGTTTCCCATTTTATCGCTTCGTGATGAAATGGAACAATTAAGTCGACCATACCTCCAATCTTTGTTTCCGTTGTATATTCCACATGTGTCAATTGAAAATGATCCCTAATCGAACTTGCTACTATGATTATGAGCAAGAGAAAATAATTCGGCTTATTTTCTCTTGGTAGGAGTCACCTAAGGAATATTGACATAAATATGAACGTCAAATTGCTAGACATATTCAAGAAGGATTTTTTGTCTTTCTGCTGAAAGTTGTTATTATATCGTGGGAACTGCTTGATGTTAATTGTACCTGTTACAAAGACGCGTATGTCTGCCACATGCATGTACTTAGAACTAAAAATTTCTTTTTTTCCATGTTTACCGCTTTTTTTTTGCGGATTTGTTTTTTTTTTAATAGTGAACGATAACACAATAATGCTACGAAATTATCTTCTCAATTCATTTTTACTACAGAGAAAAATAAAGCACTAAACGTGAGGCTATTTTTGAATAGTAAATAGACAGCAACAAATGGAACAGGTGAAACTACTGTGACGCCATAAAAGATAAGCCAAAAACTGTACTGACTCTTGCCAACTAATAATACTAAGTAATAAAAAGTTTATCGTACTGCTTGGGTATCTGTTGTTATATAAAATTTATTGAACGAAGCATTTTGATGGAGAACAGAAACGAACAGGGGAAACCAATTATTTTTGACACATTTCAAGTAAGACAAATACTGTCAATATTGCTAAACGAATGTCGGTACATAAGTTGGTCTCGCGAGGCCAAGCTGGGGGATATTAATTGTAGAATTTGAATATCTAAACATAATGTGTTTGATATTTTTCAGAGATCGCTTAGGCAAATATTCAATTCTGTTGTTTCTCCCAAGAATGTCCAAGTTGTCCTAAAACCGTCAAATTGTCCTAAACTGTCTTGTAAAATATAAAAAAATAATGTAATAAACAGCACCAGCTTTCCTTTTGGATGGGCTTCATGCAGTTTAGAATAAATTTAATTATTTTTAAACAATATGATGAAAGCGATCAGAACGAATATAGCTAACCTCATAACTGTTTGAAAATCTCTCCTAGCCCTCTACAAGATTAAGGATGAAATCCAAATTCAACTTTTAACTAACTTATAGGCAAAAAAAAAAACACTACCTTATCTAAATTTATTCACACTTTGTCCTTTACCTTAGGCTATGTCCTGGCGGATTTTAGGTTTTGTTTACTCAGACTGTGCCAGAACTAAAACTGAGCATCTTAATTCAAACACGGAATGTTCTTAGAACACCATGAAGAAACTATCAAGTGAATTCTTGAAGAAAGAACAAACCATAATCAGTTTTAAGCAAACTCTCCAAAACACATTGAACGAACATGAAAAACTGGGCCCAGTTTTTTCAAGTTACAATCCCTTTCAATCCTGGCCATCGGCAGTCGGAGACATTTGTTTATAATTTCGGTGTACTCGTAGGGTAATTTTAAACAAATTGGGGTCATTATTTTATGGTTTCCATTAAGGCAAAAATTACATGGTTTGGCTTTAAGCGGAAAATTAATCATGTACTACCATCCGTCAAATTTCCCGAAAACAAGTCATAACAGTCAAACATGTGTATGTTATGACTGGGTGTATCACAGAAATGAATCCCACTCAACGGAGACACGTATTTCTACCGGAGCTTTCGCGGGCCGAAGGTCCGCTGCGGAGCCGCATACTCATAGAACCTATGCCCGTCATTTTTCATGGTCATGGCTAGCGGAATGTTTCGCGGGCGCCCGTCCGTAACATGTGTGCCCGAGCGAACGAACGAGGAAGCGAGCGTTGGGCAGGACCAGTTCGCGGGCGCGTATGACGTCGCAAAACATGCGCGTTTGACGTCACGCAACATCTTAGACTTTAGCTAATGTTGAAACCAAAGCGAGGCTTTGTTTTTCGCGCGGCTACATGGCCGATGTCACGTCACTGCTGTAGTGACTTTTTCTTTGTGTTTTCGTTAGTTTTGGAGAATTGTTTATAAAACGTATCAGTTTCTTGAATTTCATCAAAGACAGCTCGGCCTCGATGCGCTATAAAAAGTACGCGTTTTGCTTTTAAACATAAACTTATGGAGATTTGAATAAAATTTTTCAAAAGAAGATTGTGTTGTCTATTTTTATGTGTTTGTTCATTCATAACATTGGTTGAAAAGCGATTTTATGTAAACAAAACAAGACTTATAGTTCATTGGGTTTTATAGTTCTATCTTCATTCGCGTCGCCTTATGCAAATATGTTTGTGTATTTTTTGCAATTTTGATTTCCAAATCAGTTTCTCGGGCAATTTTTGATATGCAACAGGTGTATTTTATTCAGAAATTAGTCAAACTAGTTATTCTATACCGAGAAAAAGTTGTTTTGTGAACTTTTGTAAGGTCTAAATGTACCGTGCAGACGATCGCGTAATACTGTTTTTGAGAATTGCTAAAATTGAAAAATAGCCCGGTCGTCAATCTTAATTCTTGTGCTTCCGACCTTTCATCTAGTTAAGCTAAGCTTATCATCGCCTTTCTGTTCAGAGAGTTACGCTGTTAGGCTCAGCCTATCTATATATATCAGTATTGTTGTGGATACATTTCTAAAAGGAGCTATTTCATGGCGATTTTCAGGTTTTTGAGTCAAAACTGCCTTTTGAACACTAAGAGGAAGATATAATAATAATAATAATAATAGTAATAATCACTTTATTTAAGTGTCAAGGTATTTAGCGCGCGAGCACTAATTGGGGACACTAAATATAGAAACAAATATTGCAAATAGAACATAACATTTTAAAAATCCCAACTGGCAGGAGGCAAACCAGTTGGCTATTTTACAAGCGAGGCCGAGGAGTTGGACTCAGGACTACCGTGAAACAACTCCATCTAGTGGTCAGAGCGGGACTTGAACTCGGGACCACCGGGTTTCAAGTCCAGCGCCCTAACCACTCGACCACGCTGCCTCCCTAGTGGACGAGTGTATTTTCGAAGAGACAATAAATCATAATCAGAGTTTAGCGTGTTTTCCAAGACAGAAGCGTTATCAGACCAGACATCTTTCACCCTAGTGTGACCACAAGAACACAAGCGTAAAACAAGAGGACTGAGGCAGCGTGGTCGAGTAGTTAGGGCGCTGGACTTGAAATCCGGAGGTCCCGATTTCAAGTCCCGCTCCGACCCCTAGCTGGAGTTGTTTCACGGTAAACCCGAGTTCAACTCATACTTGAAGATAACCAACTGGTCTGCTTCCTGCCAGTTGGGATTTTTAACATGTTATGTTCAATTTGCAATATCCGTGCTCGTCCACTATAAGCAACATTTACATTTTTTAAAACGCGATAAAGATGCACGCGTAGTTATCATTATACTTCTCATTGTACTTTTTTGAACTTTTAGATTTTTTGAGAAAAATCCCGAGTACCAAAAGCTGTTTCCTGAATTCAAAGACGTGGATCCAGGAGAACTTGAGAACAACACCGCCGTGTACGGTCACGCCAAACGAGTCATGAAGGCTGTTGAGAATGCTGTCTCCTCATTGGACGATGCTTTTAGCTTTGCTGCTTACCTGGAGGAACTGGGAAGGAGACATAAGGCCCGCGCATTAAAGCCAATATATCTTGATGTAAGAAACACTCAATAGTGACCAATAATGGCTTACTCTGGGGATGTATGCGTAGTCATATTTTTCGACAGAAAAAGTATAAAAGACTCGAGTATGTAGTTTACTGTTAAGGTGGCTCCATATAGTTTTTGGCGCGCAAGGCATGGACACGAAAATGGCGCGAGCGCGCGTTTGTTTATTTTGATGAAGTCACGAAAATAAAGAGGTCTTTACAGTAAAGGTGATTTTTCGTGCAGTGTATATGGAGCCACCTTAAAGGGGATTTTGACGTTTTGGGGTCAAAACGCTCCAAAATCAATTCTAAAAACATTTATCGGCGACAAATTTTTATGGAGAATACTAACAGGAAGATATCAGGTTATTTTTTTTTTCGAAGAGAGAATCAACCATAACCTTTCTCAAGGCACAACGCGATAAACCACAGGACACCCAAGAGAAAATCAACCATAATCTGAGTTTTGGCGAGTTTTTTAAGGCGCAACGCGATAAACTTGTAAAATTTCGCCAGTTGCAATCCATTTCCATCCTGGCCATCTGCAGCCCAAGACAATTGGCTACTCCGAAAAATACCATAACAAGAGGCTCCAAGCAGCCTTTACTCATGCGCATGCGTAAGAAAATTTCATGATATATTTAAAACATGATAAGAAGATGTCCGACATGGAGAAGAGTTACTCCTTTCAGTCAGTCATCGTTCCTGAAAACCAGGTTGTTTACTATTGAATGTTGTGGGCATGAAAGCTGTACCACAATGAAGCCAGTGATTTTTCTAAGTCTTATATATACCAAACGTGAACGTAGTAATGTATGTAGGGTTGTAGGAGATTCTGTCGTGACACCTAAGTAACGCTCTTTTACCGGAAGTGAGAGTAGCCGGAAGTCACTAAACAGGAAGTGTAAATGGCAAAGACGTCAACCGGAAGTGCACAATTTAAAATATGCGTGCATACATTTGCATGCAAAATCGTGACACAAAAAATAATAATAACAAGAGGCTACTGTTGTAGCCTACACTCATGCGCTTGCGTAAGAAAGTTTTACCGTTTACCATATTTTAAATGGGTCACGCACCCCTCCCCACTTCAACGAATTTTGCGTGACACACATTGCACCATCGCTCAAGACATGTTGATTGAAGCTACCAATTTTTCTGTACATGTACTCGCTTTGAATATTTAATTTATTGATTCCTGATCAAACACACACACTTGTCTAATACTTCCCAAACCGTGAATTATTTGTATTACATTGGGTTATTCCAGAAAGAATCCACCACCCCCCCCCCCCCCCCCACCGACGGATGGCAAGATTTTTTTACCCCCCCCCCCCCCCCAATCCACCCGGATTTCCTGGTCCGCTAGGTCCCCCTCCCGCCTGGATTTCCAAGCCCAGAGACCCTCCTACTGACCGGATTTCCAATTAATGTTTGGAAGCCCAAAATATACAGGTAATGACAAAAAAATACATGTAATCGCATTCAGAAGCTTCTGCTTTTATAATGTCAAAACTGTGGTGATGAGTACAATAAATTGGTGAAACATTTTAAAAATAAATATTGCGTGACGCATCATGGAAAAAAAACCCTGTTATTTCAAGACCAAATCGAAATGAAATTTTTCTATGAAGCTAGTTCCTTAAATAACTGCTTTGATTTTGCCATTAGTTTTTTCCAGGCTTCGTTTCATGCAAATTTTGTGTGCCTGTGAAATGTAATTCGATCGCGTGTGAAATGTAATTCGATCGCGCGGTGTTTCTTCATGACCATGAATCGAAAATATTTTTTTCTAAAGGTCAAAACGTTTTAATGCAACTCACATTTCCTTGAATGAAAATGTCTTTCCCTTGAATAAAAGAGTTAAACGCTTCTCAGAATTCCCTGATTTTCAGCTTCCGGAAGGCTTGGCGATTTTTTTATCCTAATTGCAGCGCGGAGCGTTTGTAGCGTCTGCAAGTTATATTTATTTACTAGAAATACGTGTCTCGCAGAACCTCGCGAATCTCGGGGGAGGATGCACTGCAAAATTTTAGCGATGTGGGCCTTTTTGAAGTTTGCGAGTGCTATCTCCCAAAATTAACCTGTTCCCTTTACATACTTCTGTAGCTGCTGTTCTATGTACTGTGTATCAAATAATTGCTAATTCAATTCACTATTCGCTTGTTATAAACATCACAAAATAAGAAGCGATTTTAGAATACCTAGCAGCCACTTATTTACATATCCCTAAACGTTTGGTAGAACGAGGTATTTGAAGACAAAAGAAACCATTTATATTCGATGACATGCAAATAAGTGACCGGGTAATTTTTTTTTGTCTATAACTGGTACGACTACTCCGAATAAAATAGTATTGAAAATTGCCGAGAAACTGATTTGGAAATCAAAATTGCAAAAAATACACAGACATCTTTGCGTAAGGCGACGTGTGTGAAGTTTAATAGAACTATAAAATTCAAGTCTTGTTTTGTTTACATAATATCATGGAAAATTTCTCCAAAACTATTAAACGAGAACACAAACTAAGAAAACGTCAACCACAAATTAATATCAACATAAATTCTCACCGAAAAATGTAATTTCTTTTATGGTATAAAGTCCCTTAGCTGCTTGAAAATTCCAAAACTCCGCTTCTTCGAAAGAAACATCACCCCGCATGCATTGAGAAAAACGTATGGAGTTCCTCGAAGCAAGATTTCGTCGCTTAAAGAAAGCTCTCCTGTTTCTCCACTACAGCGGCTTCTGAGTATTCTTTAAAGCTTTCTCTTTCCATTTTGAATATTTTGGATGTGTGTTATTACTCCGACAAGACAAAACTATGGTTTTGAAAACAAAGCACATGCCGAGCGCGGCAGCCATTTTTGTAGAATGTTTATGTGACCTGACGACCCGGTTAGCAATAATATATGCGTGCATAAATTTGCATGCACAAATGTGACACCAAAAAAAAAAAAAAAATGACGAAGAAAAACGAAGCCCATTTTATGACCTCATAGCGCTTCGCGCATGAGGTAAAAATAAAAATAACAAGAAAAACGGAGCCGAAACCTTACCTCATGCCGCTTCGCGCATGAGTAATAACGTTTTATGTGCATGCTCAGCCTCATTGGGGTGTAATTATTCAAGTCTCCTTTGTTAGAATGGCACAATGGAATTCAGAGTACATGTAGGAAAGCTAGGATGTAGCATTGTGTAGTCGCATACAAATGTGCACCGTATGCAAATTACCACGAAGTTGAAGCATAGCACGTGCAGTTCGTGCTGAAAACAGAAGAAATCGGAAAGATGAGGCTTACATCAAGCACCACCCAAACTTTAAAGAGTATTATGGTAGTTTTAATAGTTTCTGGAGTGGGCAATTATTTTACTCCTACAGCACTAGTAGAATAATTTTAAACAACACTGGACCATTTTTGGGGTTTTCCACTGATATAAATAAAATTATGTCTTTTAGGCTTTTTAAAGTAACACTAAAAATGGTGATAGAGCCCCTTAAAAAGACATATCTCTCTTGAATTTTAATTTACAATTTCTACAGGCAATGCAGGAAGCCCTGATGATTACAGTGAAGGAGCTACTGAATCACCAATGGACGCATGAAACAGAAGAGGCCTGGAATAAACTATTCCGTTTCATTTCAAGCACAATGATAAAAGGTCTGCAGTCACAGTAAACAATTTGTCCTTCCGGGAAATAGATATGTTAGAAGCACCCAACGAGTCATTTCAGTGGAAAGCTGTTAGGAACGCCTTAGTCGTCTTTAAAATTCGTAAATAAGTAACGGTTATTGACCTGGAGCGAGGGGATATGTGATATATTCCCCTCGTAGCGTACCCGAGAGTGTAGCCCGAGGGAACGCCACGAGGGGAATATATCACATATCCCTGAGGGATAGGTCAATTACATGCTTATTTTTCACCTTGTGAGGTTTTCTAAAACAAATAAACTATTAATTTTTTGGAGAGTAACATTCCGTTCAATTCAAATGCAAAAAAGCATGATTCCGCAAGGCCGCATTGGGATCACGGCACATGACGGTAAACATGTTTTGCTGTTGCCAAATTTGCATTGAGCACGTTGCTTCGTTATGAGTAGAAGGAGGGAGAGAGAGAAGAAAATGTATGAACAGTACTCGTGGTCTCGCCATGACCCAACTGCCCACCTTCATCTTTCAAAGATCAATGGAGTGGATGTCGATGTGTTTTCCAAGGGAAACCGGCGAAAAAATATTAAGGTTCAAGCGTAAAATGAGGCGTCATACACTATTGAAGACCCGAAACCTGAATCGCGGTAAGATACCATCGAATAATGTTATCAATATTTCGCTTTTTGGTCGCGACCCGGCAAGTTAATTATGTAGGAATAAGATTGATGAAGTTGTCTTTTTATGTAAACAAAAAATATTGACTGATGATAGTGTGTTTTCCTTGTTAAGCCCTATTTTGTCTTCCCGTTTGTGTTATTCTATTATTAGGGGACTAAGTCGAGGGGAATATGTCGGGGGAACATGCTGAGGGGAATATTTTCCATTGTTTCGCTATTGTTATCAGCTATTGTTTCAGCCCCGCACTCCCCAGTTACAATCAAAGCCGCCACCAGCTTTTCAGACAGTTTTTCACCCGAAAAGAACAAAGAAAACCGAGCCAACTGAAAAATAAATTCGATTAAACACGAAGTTCGGGTATAAAAGGAGCCATTCTCACCTCAAGTCGTCAATCAACCACTGAAGCATTAACAACTGACAAAAAACATGCGTCATTACTAAGACCATTGCTAACACAATTTGGAAAAAACTTTGTGAAAGTTATAGCAGAAGTCTTTATGAACTTCTATTTCTTTTTTTGATTAGGTAAAATCTTGGTTTAATTAGATTTTTGAAGCAAATTACATTTAAAGGACGCGCAAGTTAACCACGTTTTGTGACTTTTGAAAGACGCCTTAATTTGCATTTCACACCCAAAAGTTGCAGAATGGGGGAGGAGTTAAGCCTTTTATACCGGAACTTCGTGTTTGAAGGAACACTGTCATCGTGTTTTCATGATTATGGCCAGACGCTTGCTTTAAGCTTACTTTATTATCTTGAAATTGGAAGAAACCATCGCCAAAAGTGATAGAAGCAAAGAAATATGAACTAAACAGACAAAAATAACGGCTAGAAAAGACAAAATGTCACAAGAATGGCAATTTCGATTTCTTGACCGCCTGTCATTTAATCAAATTTCATGAACTGTAATCCACTTCAATCCCTGCAATCCTGCACTTTATCTTCAAACTACTGCTTTTGTTTTGCTCTATAGAATCTTTATAGCCAACCAAGTTGTATATTTGGTGGTATTTGGCGACATAACGTGGAAATAAGCTAAGCGAAATTTTGTTATTTGGCGGTACAGCGCCCCTTTAAAAACTAGAGTTTTCGTCAGCTAGGATTTTCGGAAAGAAGGAAGCAGCTGATAAATTTGGAGGATACGATTTCTTTCCTTACAATTTTCTGCCGGTGAAATATTCAGAATATTCAGCTGAACCGACCGAAAAGCTTAAACTGTATTATATTTCGACTCCATTCCAAGCGTTTTCCTAAATATTCATCGTTGGGTGCCCTGACATGTTCTCTTTTCATTTTAAATCAATAATTTCTACAGGCATGCGCAATCCTGGAATCATTTCTGTGCGCTGTAAGAGGCATACCCAAACACCAGTGGACAATTCCAATTTCATTCTGATTCCAGTTCCCATTCCAATTCTGATTCCGTTTTATTTCAAGTACACTGTTTAATTTAAGGACTGCACTCATCGTTTACAGGATTATTTTCGTCAGGAAATCTAATCCTAAAATCTAAACTGATTCTAATATTTTAGGTATTTGACGTGACAGTTTTTTTTTGGCTTTTAATGATGCGCTCAAAACACTCGGCTGGCCAACTTTACCCCAACGGCACCTCGTTATTAATAATAATAATAATAATAATAATAATAATAATAATAACTTTAATATTTTTGAGCCCAAAATACATGACTGTGTATATGATCTAATGCGCTGTACATTAAAACTAAGCAATTAAATAAAATTATTAAATAGATAAAATACATACATACTACTAACTTTATCGAGATTAAAACTATAGATTATAAGCTTATTTGAAAAAGTGTGTTTTAAGAGTTGACTTAAAATGATCAAAATTGTCCTGAGCTCTGAGTTGGTTCGGTAAAGAGTTCCACAGAGCTGGCGCGGCCACGATGAAAGTTGTCTCCTGTTGTCTTCGGTGTTGTTATGGCTGGTGGCGCAAGTAGACGTTCATTGTTGTAGCTTAATTATAACAGATATATTGTCACTTTTAAGTATATTCATCGGACTTGTGGATTACAGTTTTAATATTTTGAAGGAACAGTGGCATTCATAATTATAATGCTGTAGTCGAAGGAACGATTTCGTGTTCAACTTGTCAGAAGAAATTAACTTTGGGAAGTATGGACTTTATATAAGGCCTTAAGAAGGTATGGAACGCATTAGCCACTTCTTTTGAACGGAAATGAAATCATTCCTTCTTTTTAATAAGCAACGTATCAAGAACAAATTTTTCTATTTACAGGGCCTTACTGAATAACACTTCGTGTGACAATTATTTGCTTGAATTGCATTGCAATTTGTCGTAAGTAGAGTGTATAGGTTAGAGTTCTACTTATAAACAACACTTTGTGGAATGGAAATGTATTATATATTTAACTGATAGATTCTTTAATAAAAAATAATTTATAGGAGATAACGCTGTTAAAGAAAGTTGTCATTTTTTATAGCAGATAAGCCGGCAATTGAGACAAAAAGCAACTAAAAGGCAATAAATTACAAAATCCTTAATTTCTAAGAAATTCGCCGACATCCCAGAACAAATTTAATTTTCGACTGATGATTTGGAATGATCGTAAACAAACCTTTTTTACCACAACAGTTTGTTAATGTATGGCCGTATGGAAGCCTACATATATTTGAATATCGCCGTTCGGCGAGTCTCCAGAAATTGTAGAATACGTGTCATTAAGCAGTTCACTTCCGTTCTCAGTTTTATATCCTTGACTATTGCAGTCGCTATTAATTTACTAAATACTGACCCAGCCAATTATCTTCAAACTTGATGGGTAGGCTTGTTTGGCAAATAACTGAATAAAAATGCTTTATTTTTTCCTACCCTATTTAACTGCAAAAATTTTGGTTGAACTTTGAAATTGTTTGTATCTTCCTTCGCCGATTGAAAAGCCAAAAACACGACATTTTAGTGACCTTATCGCCTACTGACTTTTCAAATTTGTCAAATTATATGCCGTGAAACATCACAAGCGTATTGCACCCTCTGACAAAATGTTTTCTGTGATCTTTGCAATTTTTTGCATCTTTGCTGGGCGAAGGTTTTCACTATTTTTCGGCTCATGGACTTTTTCCAGCAGAATTCTTGCTGGCTGGAAAACTATTCTGTATATACATATTTTTAATTACCATTTTTGCGCTGGCTGACTTTAGAAAGGATTCGCAAGAAAAAACTGTGCTGGCTAACTTGAGCAGATAGAAAAGAGACGGAAAGATGGTTTTTGTGAGGAGATAGACTAGGAGATGTTTGGTGTCGGTCACTTCGTAGTGACAAATTTAAGCAGTACTCGGAGACACCCGAACAGGTTTAAGTTCGAGACGACGGCAGTACATGTACAAAAGCTTCAAATCTTTTCCCATTATTGTTTCATTAGTTCCCCAGCCCTTTTTGGTAACTTGTTATTATTGTTTTTTTTTTTTTTTTTTTTTTTTTTTTTTACTTAATATTCATTTTTTTAATTGCTGGCTGGGAATTTCCCTATGTGTTATACTGGGAAAAAGGAACAGATATGTTTTTCCCAGCAACGTAGAAGAACACCTGAAAATTCTTTTATATCATTTATTTTAATTTATTTGAGTAAAATAGTGCATTTTACCAAAGATTGTTCGTTGGGTGCCCCAGACTTATCGACTTTTCCTCTGGACTCTCGGGCAAGATTTTGAAATGCAACTACTAGTATTACTCTTATTTTCATAATTTTTTTAAAATGGTGAAATGCGAGAAAAGCGTATAACACATCGTGTGATTTTTTGTTGATGTCAAGTTTAAAGTCATTAACTTAGATTGAAGTCAATAGGTTATAATTGTTTTCGTAGTTTGAATTGCGGGGAAAAATTTTGTGAGCTAGAAAGAAGGACTTTAACCTCCAATCCCTTAGCTTTTGAAAAGAGAAAGTATAAAGCAAAATTAACATTTATGAGAAGAGTTGTGGACCATGAAAATCAAAATATTATCCGCCACTTTGGAAATATCTATTTTTACCTTATGCATTGGGAATTGATTCTCTTTCTTAGTTTCACACTCATGACGAACTGAATACATTTTAAAGGTAATATTTACATGTAAAAATGCTAAACTTTAATCGATGGGTACAAACCTCTCTTGTTTTAGTTGCAACCGCTCGTGTGTTCTCACAGACTCTTATGAGAGCCGAAACTCGCGCTTCCAGTTTAATCGCCAACCTGCTCCGCTCACGCGCGCTCTCAGAGGTTTTCGTGATTTTAATAAACGAAGGTAAAAATCAATGACTTGTCAGTTAAAAATTTCCCATGTCGCAATTAAAAATTAGGCCTTGTGAAACGCATTTTGGATACGGAAACGTAGAAAAAAATCACCGATTAAAGCCACCTTTGTAGCCATTATCTCCGATATATATTTCGCAACTGCATAATAATATAGAATAAGACAAGGTCTTCCGCCGTGGTAGACTTCCATTACTACATTTGCAAGGCATCTCATAAATTTAAAATGCACCTCCTAAGTTTTTCATAAGAAATCCTTTTGTTGCAACTTTGAACTTCGTGTTAATTTTGGAATCATATACGAGTCTATAATTCCTCACAATAATGAATGAAAGATACCGAAATGTCATGAAAAATACATATTTAAAAAGGCTGACAAGGCGAAAGATAAACATAGAAAAAGAGAGGAAAATAAACTTACCAAGACATTTTCAGCAGCTTTGGCGGTCTTTTGTCAAATGTGTGACACCGAGAGGTGCTTAAAATAATATACTCCGCTTCTTCGCATTGTTTTTATAGCTCATTAACAAACACAAAGACTTGAAACGCCAGCGAACGGAACGCCGACCGCGAAGTCTTCGATAATGTGAACACACCCGCATGGAAGGTTTTGAGCAAATCAGAAACGGAGTCAGTACTTGTCTGATTTTCTGAAGAATTGAAAGCAAAAATGATAACTAATGGGTTTTGTGAAATTTAGATTTTAAACGAGTTTAATTTGAAAAGATTGCAAATGGAGAGTTGATTCTTTGGAATGAAGTTACACACCCATTCAAACAGCAGGACCGGGAAAAAGGATAAGTCCTGCTATTCAATACCAACTGCGAATTGACAGTTTTCAAGAGTCATTAAAAGGCCGCACTTAAAGACTGACATGTTTCATGATTATATCAAATTTACAAGTGAAATTCTCGTCAAACAAAGAGTATTTTGCGACATCATTATATAAGAGAACCGCGCGAGGAAAAAACGAAACGCAAAAAGGCATCCGTCTTGAAAAAAAAACGAGAACTGTAAAGTGTACCCTACGCTCGATATAAATATTGCTTCCTTTGGCATTGGTCTATGTGACGAACGTCACTAAAAGTGAATGGATAATAAACGAGGCCGGATCATCCACAGAGCTTCCAGGGAAGAATGATTGGAAATTACTCTTTTTTCTTTAAAGGTGCCGGCTACAATTAAAAAATTTCAAAATTAAATTCTTCGAAATATATACAGAGCTTTCATTTGGACAAAATTTGAACACCTCTGGAGAAAATTTTTTACCCACAATATAGCTTTATATCATGTACATTTATGTTATGAAATGATATTCTCAAACTCATTAATAATTCATCAAGTTACAAGCCAATCAGGATACCCCAATTTGGTCAGGTGCATATGGTTTGAAACCCCGATGAAACACTGGACAGAGGCCTTTCCACGATAGTTTGATGAAATATCAAACTCTAGAGTTTCATAAAACGTCAAACCCATGTGGTACAGGGTTATCCTAATTTAAATATTAATGACACAAATACCGAATTGAATAGACAAGCTTTAGTAATCCCAAAAGGCAATTACAGAATATCCAAAACCAACTGAGCAAAATAAATATAAATTGCTTTCCTTACGTTCATTCAATGCGTCCATTTCTTCAATACGAGCAGAAAGCGACATAATCTTGGTAAATCATAGTCCTTAAACATTCCTCCCGAATCTCAGAGAACGGGAACTTGAACCGTCCGAGTAGTTTGCCATTCATTAAAAATGGATGTTGCCCATTTGTTTTTTTTTTTATATTTCGTTGACGGGGAAATAGCTTTATCGACTAAATATTCTTCTTCGACAACCGTTTTGGCCTCGCTAAACCGAGACGCTTCTGCTTCGCACATGGTCTCATACCAAATGGCGAAACACAACAAGCTCAATAAAATTATGCACGTGACGGCATTTGAAAAGGACAAAGCCAAAAAAACTAACAGTGAATAATTCTGTATTGTTTCATTTGAGAAGCTGTATCAAAAACTCGTGCTTCGGGTTTCATCAGGGGTTCCAAACACCTCGAAACAATAAAAGCACTCGGCCGAAGCGGCCTCGTGCTTTCATCTGTTTCTCGGTGTTTGGAACCCCTGATGAAACCCTCGCACTCGTTGTTGATATATTACGTAACACTATCAATCTACAATTTTTCATGAACAATTGACCAAAATAAGTTAATAATTAACTTAATAATTAATAATTAACTAATCTTGCATACATTATATAACTAAATTTATCCATAATGGGTTTCTGCCCCACCCCATCATTTTACTGACTATTTCAAGCAAATTCAATCAAACGTGGTAGGTAGTTAGTGGATGTCAAAACGCACCAAAAGTATAGAGGGATTGTTTATAACATGAATTTCGTTTCCATGCTTACCAAACAAACAGCTAATAAGCATAATTAATGTTAACGTGAAAAACATAAAAGGAAGGAACATTTCGTCTGTTCATTTTATAGTTCACATACAGTAAACAGTAAAGGAATTATTTTACGATTTCACTTAAAATTGCAGGATTTCGCCGTTTATCGGAATTAAACGATTTAACTTCAGTGGTAAATAAAATAAAAACTCTAGAAATGAATTGCACTATTTATTATGGGAAAATTGATATTAAGGGTTATCTACAACCTGCAACAACAAACAACAATAACAATTTTCTTTCATTAATATAACAATATTTTCAACATTGACAACCCGCAGTAGCATAGCTAATCGAGGCGAGTTGTCAAAAATAAGAACAAAAATTAACATTAGCTCCTAGTAATATGACTGAAAGGAAAAACTTATTATATATATTATGGTTTACTTAATATCGTAGATTTCAGTTATAGCCACTGCTTCACAATTTTATTCAACAGAGTGGGCGAGTCAACATAACTGTCTTCGGCGTCGAAAATTCGAAAGAGGAGATCTCGAATTTTTTGTTTAAAAGCAGTTCTCTGACATAAATGCGATAAAAATTAAAGCCGTAACTTACTGTCGCTTCTACAAAAAAATAGTTTTAACCCTATTCAGAACGAGCTTGTTTTGGTCTTCTGGGACCGGGAAGAGGAGGGGGCGAAATCCCCCCTCCACCTCCTCCGTAAATTTAAGAATATTCAAGCTATAGCTGTGCAACCTGGAAGGTTTGCTTTACGTCTAAAACTGTCTAAGGTATGACGCGGAAATTACGTCATCATTTTCAATAGGCGCCATCTTGGATCCGCTATCTTGGATTTCCATCATGTTAGAAAACAAAATTGAGTCAACAAAATATAAAGAAAAAATGCTTAAACGATCTTAAATTGCAAAACGTACTACAAGACTTCGAGACAGTTCCTCCCATTTGTTGCTGCCGTTTCTTTTATGTTGTAGTGCTGCTATACTTCACAACTGTATTTTTAATGCGTTTGAACACCAATTCCAAAATTGTCGTAGAGAAATCCGAGGATGTGAAGGAAGGCTGTGCCAGTAAGCCCCGAAACTAATTTGATTGTTCCAGCAGCTATGTCCAAAACAAAAATAATATTCTGCAAGGAACATATTCCATAGACTTGCGTAAAGATGCAGTTTTCTTCAGTTCCATCGGCAGTTCCTTCATGACTAGTGCCCCACTAGTCATGAAGTTAAAACAGTTAAAACAGTTTAAAAAGTTAAACAGTTAAAACTGTTGTGGATAAGGGATCAAAGGTCTTAACCTTGAGATCACAGCTGTCGGTAAAAACAATGCTGCCCCCATAACCATACAGCTTCTTGATTTCCTGGCATGAATCCGATGCATTCCGCAAGAACAGCTCGACATTTAAAATTGTGAGGTTACAGCAATATAAACCACTGGCTGTACCAGTTGCAGTCAAGTATGCGGACTGCCTCAGCACGTACAGAGATTCAAAACCTGACAAGTCATTTGGGGTAGTTTATCTGTCGCAACTCATTGCCAGTTATTGTACTCTAATTCCACTTGCATTATGCGTCTCTGCTCGTCATCTGCACACAAGAGAATCTCCTTACTTGCTGCACAGATTGAAGTTGGTTTACGTAAAGGTGGGTTAAGCTGAACAATTCCTGCATTCTCAACTTATTCAGCTAAAGCTCTCAAATGTGTCGTGAGCCGCTTCCGTAGAATTGGCATTGTACCCTCGAGTGACAAACCGAAACGACTCATCTGTAAAAGTAAATCAGCTCGCGATTTGAGGCGTTCAGGCTTTAAAAGTACTTCACCTCCCAAGTCAATGAAACGAATTGCAGAAGAACCTCGCTCAGCAACGAAAACTATGCCGTTTGTAAAGCAAAGGTCTCTTGTATATTTGAATATTTCTTTCCGTTCATTAACATCAACTGGTTGATGTAAACGTAATATCACAAGGCGAGACTTTCGAGAGTCGAAGGCCCACTTTCAAGTGCAATTGGTCTCTTGCATACACCACTTTGGTTTGATTGCCAGACGCGATATTTTTCAGGAACTATACTGTACAGGGACCGCGAAGCAAGGTGAAAAGTGGGAGGGCTGACAATTGAAAATAATATTTCCATATTGAAAATCGAATAAAGGAATAAAATCATAGTATTTGATTCGCAAAAAAGTGGTGGGGCCGCGGCGCTACCAGCCCCTCCTCCTCCGCGGTACTGTGTGGATGGCCAAACGTATCCCCTTTAATACAGAGCGTCTAGTAAGGAGCACTATTGGTTCAACAGCCATCCGATCTTTTAACGTTAAAAACGTTCTTGATTGTTCTTTATGTATCTGTTTTATTTTGGCAAAATGTACCTGTTTTATTTTTCCAGAATGATCAACGCATTCTTAAAATAACCCAGCTTGATTGGATTTTTCGTTACTGACCTGACGAGATAGCCCTGCTTGCACTTATGTATAAAAATTATATTACAAGTGATCCTTATTTTATAGGTATTTCTAGCGAGAAAGTGGTTTTCCGGTAAAACACTTGTATTAGGTAATTCCGTAAAGCTGAAGTAAATTCTAAACCAAATTCAAGTGGACTTTAATAATGAAATCTGGTTCCTACTTGTTTGATAAGCAGAAGCACAAGAAACATAAGCGGCCATTTCCGAGTTGCCTTTAGCCTCTCTATCAAAGCGAGGCTAGGTGCGAAACCTTTCATATGAAAATGAGTTTTTATTCACATGCAAATAAAACTTATTTGCATGTTCCTTTATGATCGGTTGAAGACACTGATTAAAAGGACAGTTAAATGGAAATTTGTGGACATTAGAAGGTTAGAGAGCTCTGAAAACAAAAAAAGTATTTTTCTTTACAAGTCGAAATCTCCAGTTATAAGTCGAGATCTTAAGTTATATAATTATATATTTAAAAAAAACGAAAAAAGATTATTCCAAGATTGTTATCAGTTGTCAGTTAACCCTGGTACAAATGTCAGTTGTCAGTAAACCCCATCCAGACCCTCCCAGCAACGGGAGTTTGATTAAATAAACACTTTAAGGGCTGTTTATTGGTAATTTGGAAATTTTATCAAACTCATAATAAAATCCCATACAAATCCTTATTTCTTTTTGTCATTGAGGACTCTCACTATGAGTCTTGGCACCCTGTGTTCTAACCCTAACTGAATTGTTACTTACAAGATTCAAGTCCTAGCAAGTATTGCATTAACTATCATATTACAACTTACAATGACAAACTTTTTTGCGGCTAAACAAGCATCTTACACTGTGTATTTGACTGTAATAAGGCATTTTTCACTGACAGACTGAGAGCATCTCTTTGTTTTCTTTTGTTTTAAAATTAAAATCCATGTATACACTGTAAATTCAAAAGATCTGTTTCGGCCCCAAAGTGCTGAATCAGCTTTGAGTTCTTAAAGCTAATTCAGCCCTTCATGGGGCCATTTTTGACATTGGGGGGCCTGATTCAGCCCACATTGTTGCACTGTTTTGGTGCTATTGGGCCAAAACAGCTCCATTTTAGGTCCAGAACAGCTCCCTGTTAGGTCCAGACAGCTCCATTTTAGAAGGGCTAAATTAGCCCCCAAAATAGTACCGTACTTTACTCACCGAAACAGCCCCAATTTTGGGGCTAAAAAATAACTTTTGAATTTACAGGGTACACTTACCACACGTTCTGTTGTTATACGCAGACCTAAAGAGCTGAGGAATCGCTAGTATCGCATCGCATCTCATTTGACATGGGATGTTCGTCCTCCGTGAGTCAGAAAGGAGCAAATCACCTTTCTTTCCCATTGACAGAAACACAAAAATCCCTTGTGAGAGAAACGTGGGAAACCGTCGACAAGCACAAAAACAATGTCGGGAAGAAGGCGATACTAAGGTAACCAATGTTGAATTTGATCATTACTGCCGAAGTTTGAACAGACTTTAATATGCAGTGGATCGTCTAGAAAACGAGTAGATCAGTAAATTTAAATTATGCATCACGACCTTATCTTTAACAGTAAATTGTAGATATTTTCATGTTGTCTTTCTACAGATGTTTCTACGTACGTTATGCCGGATACAAATACACCGCATCGACTTTCGGAATATGTTAAGACAACGTTTAAGTCTAAATAGAAACGTATAATATTTACGTTCTTCCCGTTCACGTTCTCCATAAAAGTCAGACTAGTCAATTGTCTGCAAAAGACAGCTAAGAGAAGCATAAAGATGCGTACCGCACGTGCAGAACCGTTATGTTGTTAGGGACGTTCTCCTTACCTGAGAAATCCGGTGGGTTGCTTAAATTCGGGAATAGATATTTAGTCGTTTTCCAAGACGCATACATAAGTTGTGTATCCCATTTTATCGCTTCGTGATGAAATGGAACAATTAAGTCGACCGTACCTCTTGTTTGCGTTGTATTCCACACGTGTCAATTGAAAATGATCTCTAATCGAACTTGCTACTATGATTATGAGCAAGAGAAAAAAATTCGCCCTTTTTTCTTTTGATAAGAGTGACCTAAAGAATATTGACATAAATATGAACGTCAAATTGCTAAAAAAAACAGAATACATTTTCAAGAAGGATTTTTTGTCTTTCAACTGAAAGTTGTTATTATATCGTGGCAACTGCTTGAAGTTAATTGTACCTATTACAAAGACGCGTATGTCTGCCACATGCATGTACTTAGAACTAAAAATTTCTTTTTTTCTGTCTACCGCCTTTTTTAAATAGTGAACGATAACACAATAATGCTACGAAATTATCTTCTCGATTCATTTTTACTATAGAGAAAAGTAAAACACCAAACGTCCGGCTATTTTTGAATAGTAAAAAGACAGCGACAAATGAACAGGTGAAACTACTTTGACGCCATAAAAGATAGATAAGGGGGTGTCCTTGATACATTCACTAATTATGTTAACACGGAACGCTGTGACATCCATTCGCACAACACTAGGCACAGTAATGATCTTTTTATAGAAAAAATCAAGTTAGAGATTACAAAACGTGCGTTATTTTATAAGGATGCGTCACTTTTTAATTCTTAAATTCTTATTCGTAGCAAGTTTAATATAGTGTTTTATAGACTAAAATTCATAATTTTTTGTCCGTAATTATATATGTAAATTTTCTGTAAATTTCTTATTTTAGTTTTATTTTACAGGGCCCACACTGATAACAGTTGTATAACTGACGTGGCTACCCTGTTTAAATATTTGTTATTATTATTTTATTGGCACACTACTCAGCAAAGTTAAGTTCTTATAGCAGCTGGTAAAGTAATGGTGCCGAGCAACAACAAGTTGCCAAGGAACACCAAAATGTTTCTCTTTCCTGTCCTTTACATTTCCAATACTTTTCTTAGTATCCTTGCTGATCCCAGCAATGCAGATTTCTGGATTAGGGTAATTGATGTGTCTACTCCTATACCCTTTAAGTTGCCCTTCAATCGCAATGGCACTGTTCCTAATGCCCCCACTACAATTGGTACAACTTTTGTTTTCACTTCCCATATTCTTCTTAATTCTCTGGCAAGATTTTGGTACTTTTCAATCTTCTATTATTATTATTATTATTATTATTATTATTATTATTATTATTTATTATTTATTATTATTATTATTATTATTATTATTATTTTGTTGTTAAGCCAAAAACTGTATACTCTTGCCAACTAGAAATATTAAGTAATAATAAGTTTATCATACTGCTTCGGTATCTGTTGTTATATATATAAAATTTATTGAAAGAAGCATTTTGATTGAGAACAGAAACGAACAAGGGAAACCATGTATTTTTTACATTCAAGTAAGACATACTTTCAATATTAATATATTAAACGAATGTCGGTACATTAAGTTGGTCTCGCGAGGTCAAGCTTGGGAATATTGTAGAATTTGAATATCTAAACATAATGTGTTAAATATTTTTCAGAGATCGCTTAGGCGAATATTAATTTCTGTTGTTTTTCCCAAGGAAATCCAAGTTGTCATAAAACTGTCAAATTGTCCGAAACTGTCTTGTAAAATATAAAAAAATAATGTAATAAACAGCACCAGCTTTCGTTTTGGATGGGCTTCATGCAGTTTAGAATAAATTTTATCATTTTAAACAATGTAGTGAAAGCGATCAGAACGAATATAACTAACCTATAACCGTTATCAGACTAGACATGTTTCACCCTGGTGTGAACACAGCGTAAAATAAGAGGAGGCAGTGTGGTCGAGTGGTTAGGGCGCTGGACTTGAAATCCGGAGGTTCCGATTTCA
Organism: Cladopsammia gracilis; assembly: GCA_022457155.1. Taxonomy (NCBI): domain Eukaryota; kingdom Metazoa; phylum Cnidaria; class Anthozoa; order Scleractinia; family Dendrophylliidae; genus Cladopsammia; species Cladopsammia gracilis. The sequence goes on from JAJGOT010000007.1 coordinate 2,853,073, forward strand.
AGTCTCGCTCCGACCACTAGCTGGAGTTGTTTCACGGTAAACCCGAGTTCAACTCCCGGCCATACTTGAAGATAACGAACTGGTCTGCTTCCTGCCAGTTGGGATTTTTAACATGTTATGTTCAATTTGCAATATCCGTGCTCGTCCACTATAAACAACAATTACGTTATTTTTAAAAGGCGACAAAGATGCACGCGTAGTTATCATTATACTTCTCATTGTAGTTTTTGAACTTTTAGATTTTTGGAGAAAAATTCTGAGCACCAAAAGCTGTTTCCTGAATTCAAAGACGTGGATCCAGGAGAACTTGCGAACAACACCGCCGTGTACCGCCACGCCAAACGAGCCATGAAGGCTGTTGAAAATGCTGTCTCCTCAATGGACGATGCTTTTAGCTTTGCTGCTTACCTGGAGGAACTGGGAAGGAGACATAAGGCCCGTGCATTAAAGCCAATCTCTCTTGATGTAAGAAACACTCAATAGTCACCAATAATGGCTTACTCTGGGGATGTATACGTAGTCATATTTTTCAATAGAAAAAGTATAAAAGGTTCGAGTATGGAGTTTACGTCTAAAGGGGATTTTAACGTTTTGGGGTCAAAACGCTCCAAAATCAATTCTAAATACATTTGTCAGCGAGAAATGTTTATCGAGAACACTGACAGGAAGATATCAAGTGAATTTTTCGAAGAGTGAATCAACCATAATCTGAGTTTTAGCGAGTTTTTCAAGGCACGACGCGATAAACTTGAAAAATTTCGCCTGTTGCAATCCATTTCCATCCTGGCCATCTGCAGCTCACGATAACTATTTTACTCCTAGAGCATGCGCACTAGTAAAATAATTTTAAACAACACTGGACCATTTTTTGGGTTTTCACCGATATAAAGATGTCTTTTAGGCTTTTGAAAGTAACACTAAAAATGGTGACAGAGCCCCTTTAAAAGACATCTCTCTTCAATTTTAATTTACAATTTCTACAGGCAATGCAGGCAATGCATGGAGCCCTGATGTCTACTCTGAAGGAGCTACTGAATCACCAATGGACGCATGAAACAGAAGAGGCCTGGAATAACCTATTCCTTCTCATTTCAAGTAAAATGAAAAAAGGTCTGCAGTCACAGTAAACAATTTGTCCTTCCCAGAAATAGATATGTCATTTATGAAGAAGCCGTTGTCAAACGTGATAGAAGCAATGAAATAAATGAACTAAACAGACAAAATGACGGCTAGAAAAGTCAACATTTCACAAGAATGGCAAGTTTGATTTCTTGACCGCCTGTAAATAAATCAAATTTCGTGAACTGTAATCCACTTCCATCCTTGTAATCCTCAGTGCACCTTATCTCCAAACTACTGCTTTTGTTTTGCTCTATAGAATCTGCGTATATTTGGTGGTATTTGGCGATATAACGTGGAAATAAGCTAAGCGACATTTTGTTATTTGGCGGGTTAGTGTCCCTTTAAAAACTAGAGTATTTTCAGAAAGAAGGAAGCAGCTGGTAAATTTGGAGGATACTATTTCTTTTCCTACAGTTTTCTGCCGCTGAAATATTCAGCTGAGGCGACCGAAAAACTTAAACTGTATTCTCTTTCAACTCCATTCCAAGCGTTTTCCTAAATATTCATCGTTGGGTGCCCTGACATGTTCTCTTTTCATTTTAAATCAATAATTTCTACAGGCATGCGCAATCCTGGAATCATTGATGTGCGTTGTAAGAGACATAACCAAACACCAATGGACACATACAATTCCAATTCCAATTCCAATTCCAATTTTGATTCCAATTTTGATTCCAATTTTGATTCCAATTCTGATTCCAATTCTGATTCCAATTCTAATTCCAATTCTGATTCCGTTTAATTTCAAGTACACTGTTTAATTTAAGGACTGCACTCACCATATACATGATAATTTTCGTCAAGAAATCTAATCCTAAAATCTGAATTGATTCTAATATTTTAGGTATTTGACGTGACAGTTTTTTTTTCTTAATTTGCTGGCTATTCTTCATCTACTGATGCGCTCAAAACACTCGGCTGGCCAACGTTACCCCAAAGGAACCTCGTTAATAATAATAATAATAATAATAATAATAATAATAATAATAATAAAAATAATAATAATAATAATAATAATTTTTCTTTTAATAATATAATAATATATAATAATTATTAATCTACTAGAATGCTAAAAATATTCATAATTACAATCCATAAAATATCGTAAAAGTGTTACTAAAAATAATAATAATAATAATAATAATAATGATAATAATAATAATAACTTTACAATAACTTTAATATTTATAAAGCGCAAAATAAATGTGTATATGATCTAATGCGCTGTACATTAAAACTAAGCAATTAAATAAAATTATTAAATAGATAAAATACGTACATACTATAACTATATTGTGATTATAATTATTCAGTATTATTATTATCATTATTAGATTATAAGCTAATTTGAAAAAAGTGTGTTTTAGGAGCTGACTTAAAATGATCAAAATTGTCATCAGCTCTGAGTTGTTTCGGTAAAGAGTTTCACCGAGCTGGCGCGGCCGCGATGAAAGTTATGTCTCCTGTTGTCTTCCGTATTCTTATGGCTGGTGGCGCACGTAGACTTTCATTGTTGTATCCCAAGTTGAATTATAACCGATATATTATCACTTTTAAGTATATTCACGGACTTGTGGATTACAGTTTTAATATTTTGAAGGAACAGTGTCATTCATAATTATAATACTAGACGAAGGAACGATTTCCGTGTTCCCCTTGTCAGGAGAAATTAACTTTGGGAAGGGTGGACTTCGTATTAAGGCCTTAAGAAGGTATGGAACGCATTAGATACTTCTTTTGAACGGAAATGAAATCACTAAATAACACTTCGTGTGACACAATTTGTTAGAATTACAGTTTGTCATAAGTAGAGTGTATAAGTTAACTGAGTTCTACTTATAAACAACACTCTGTGTAATGAAAATGTATTATATATTTAACTAGATAGATTCTTTAATAAAAGATAATTTATAGGAGAAAACGCTGTTAAAGAAAGTTGTCTCATTTTTCATAGCATGCAGATGAGCCGGCAATTGGACAAAAAGCACAGTAAAAGGCAATAACTTACATAATCCTTAATTTCTAAGAAATTCGCCGAAATTCCAGAACAAATTTAATTTTCGACTGATGATTTGGAATCATCGTAAATAAACTTCTTTTTACCAGCAGTTTGTAATTGTATTGCTGTATGGAAGCCTACATATATTTGAATATCGCCGTCTGGCGAGTCTCCAGAAATTGTAGAATACGTATCATTAAGCAGTTAACGTTCTCAGTTTTATATCCCTTGGCTATTGCAGCCGCTATTAATTTACTTAATACTGACCCAGCCAATTATCTTGATGGGTAGGCTTGTTTGGCAAATAAATAAATGAATAAAAATGCTTTATTTTTCCCAACCCATTAAACTGCAAAAATTTTGGTTGAACTTTGAAATTGTTTGTATTTTCATTCGCCGATTTGAAAAGCCAAAAACACGAAATTTTAGTGACCTAATCGCCTACTGATTTTTCAAATTCAGTTCGTCAAATTATGGCCATGAAACATCACAAGCGTATTGCATTAATAAATTAAATTAATAAAAATAATAATAAAATGATATAAATTAAATGGTCAATATTTCGATTAGTAGAACTAGTCTTCTACAGGAACAGTGTAGGGAAAAATATAAATACTAAATACCTATCAGTCAGTCTGAGTTTGGTGAGTAAATGGTTAAATGCTTCTAAAAATTATAAACATTTAAAGTCAAAGCAGACACTTTCCCCGCTCCGAATAAGACAATATGTCACTATGTCGTCCGGTAGTCTGTTCCAATCGTTTATCGCATGACATTTGAAACATTAATTACCCCAGGAGTAGCGCGATTGGTGCTTGAACAATTAGGACATAAACATTTATTCAACCTTTTTTTTTGGCATAATGGCATTTCAAATTGATGGATGCATTTATTCGTAGCTGCCTTTGTTAAATGTTTGTATCAGTTGAAATCTTGAAATCATTATTCAATTTTGTTAACAATTACACTATGCTTGTGCGCCAAAATTACTATAAACGATCTTTGGCTGGATGCCCATGCCGGATGGAAATGGGTGCTACTTTAACAAATTAGAAATTTTTCCCAAGTGCTTCCCTTTTTTTCCAACATCATTTCCCTTCGAGAAATCCCTTGATATTTTCTTCTTGGTGTTCAAAAAGAATTTTGTGTGAGTGAATGGTCAAATATAATATTTACTGAAATGTTGAAATTCTGATGACAATAAATATCAGTTGCCGGTATATTTATTTACTAGTTTGTTGTCAGGGATATGATATCAAACACAAATTTTCATACACTCTGAGTAAAAAATCCTAAATGAAATATGGTAATTTGCAAGGTTGGAAATTGTAAGCATTATAAAATTGACCACCACCGAGCACAATCAATTTTTTTTTAGTATTTTAAGTAGATCCGTACGAATGTACTGTTTGTCGCGAGGAACTCTTTCGTAAATGCTTTCGATATATAGCAGAACACTTAAGTAGCCCGTAGATTTTTCTTTTCCGAAGCAAGTGTGAAAATAGCACAAACTGGAGTCATCCGATTCATTATATTAACAGCATGCAAATTTAAAAAATACATCTGCACCAATCAAATATGTACTTTTCTCGCTACGAAGTTCCGAATCTATTGTGAAAATAAAAGAATTTGTCGAGTGCTGGTTGGACAACATTAGCCCTGTTTGGTTTATTTAAATCATTTGCTCCTTTCTTCGGTCGAAAAGCAAGTTCAGGAAATTTATCAAGGAACAGTTCCAAGGTAAAAGAGTACCGTATTTTCTCGATTAAACGCCGGGCCCCGAATAAACGCCGGGTATAATAGGGGTAGTTGTAAGAAAACCCCTCAAACGTTTATTCAGTTGTGGTATAATAATTCAAAGGGGACAGACCGCAAATAAATGTGGCTACTAAATATATCTGAATTTCGTAACTGTTCATCAGTAGGATGCCCAAAATGCGTGCAATTCCACAATTGGTTTCGTCTCCATTAAATCCTATACCAATTGCAGAACATTTTAGGAGGAGCCACCCACAGTGTGAGCACAGTTACTGACAAGACATATCAGTAAGGAAAACAACGCAAAATAAATGTAGTACGTTAAATAACGAACTAAGCACACACGTCATCTAAACAAGCTAAGCACACGCACGACTCAAGGAAAATTGCGCGCGCGCGCACCTGCATTAACCTGAATACAAGCAATATAGATAAACTTAAGATTTAAGGGCAAGGTACACGTCTACCAAGAAAAACGAATAATAACCCTTTCTTAAAAAATGGCGGGCGAGAAAAAACTGCTGATTCAAAGAAACGCCGGGTCCACTAGGCCAAGTTTGAAATAAACGCCGAGAGCGTTTAATTGAGAAAATACAGTAATTGTTATAAGTCAAAGATTTTACTGAAGGGAATTATATTACGATGCGTCAAATAAAGCATGTGGTGACAGGAAGCTCGTTTACATAAGATAATGCATCAACTTCCTTCAGTACACTTACCACACGTTCTGTTGTTATACGCAGACCTAAAGAGCTGAGGAATCGCTAGTATCGCATCACACCTCATTCAGTCGACATGGGATGTTCGTCCTCCGTGAGTCAGAAAGGAGCGCATCACCTTTCTTTCCCATTGACAGAAACACAGAAATCCCTTGTGAGAGAAACATGGGAAACCGTCGAGCAGCACAAAAACAATGTCGGGAAGAAGGCATTTCTAAGGTAACCAATGTTGAATTTGATCATTACTGCATGCCAGAGTTTGAACAGACTTTAATATGCAGTGGATCGTCTAGAAAACGAGTTGATAAATTTAAATTGCGTATCACGACCTTATCTTTATCAGTAAATTGTCTTTCCACGTACGTTACAAATATACACCGCATCGACTTTCTGAATATGTCGAAACAACGTTTAAGTCTAAATAGAAACGTATAATATTCACGTTCCTCCCGTTCACGTTCTCCATAAAAGTCAGACTAGTTAGTTGTCTGCAAAAGAAAGCTAAGAGAAGCATCAAGTTAACAAATTGACGTCAGTTGTTTATGCGTCTGTCCTCTTATTGATGATAAAATTCGTCATAACATTGTCAAAGTGCTGTGGATCCACAGCAAACTTTGACAATGTTATGACGAATTTTATCATCAGTAAGAGGACAGACGCATAAAAAACTGACGTCAATTTGTTTTTTTTTACAATAACAAAAACGCCAAAATCGTAAAAAACCGGATGAAATGAAGAGTGAACGCAAGGTGAACATGACAAATTGCTGAGTTTTATTGAAATTGACGCAATCATTGTCAATAAGTTTTCTCGCTTTCTCACTGGCTAACTGATAACAATAAAGAAATTTCATTGGCTAAAAAATTGACAGGACGACATCTTGCATAAATTAAAATTTTATGTATCTGTACTCTTATTGATGATAAAAATTGACCAATCAGCATGCGTGAATAACTTCAGTTATTGTAAAAATGCATATCGCATGTGCAGAACCGTTATGTTGCTGGGGAGGTTCTCCTTGCCTGAGAAGTCCGGTGGGTTGCTTAAATTCAGAAATAGATACTTAGTCGTTTTCCAAAACCCACGCATAAGTTGTGTTTCCCATTTTATCGCTTCGTGATGAAATGGGACTATTAAGTCGACCGTATCTCCAATCTTTGTTTGCGTTGTATTCCACATGTGTCAATTGAAAATGATCCCGAATCGAACTTGCTACTATGATAATGAGCAAGAGAAGATAATTCGACTTATTTGGTCTTGGTAAGAGTCACCTAAGGAATATTCACATAAATATGAACGTCAAATTGCTAAAAAAAAATAGGAGACATATTCAAGGAGCAGACATATTCAAGAAGGATATTTTGTCTTTCAGCTACAAAGATGCGTGTATGTTTGCCACATGCATGTACTTAGAACTAAAAATTTGTTTTTTTTTTGTATGTTTACCGCTTTTTTGCTGATTTGTTGTTTTAAATAGTGAACGATAACGCGATAATGCTAGTACGAAATTATCTTCTCAATTCATTTTTACTATAGAGAAAAGTAAAACACCAAACGTGAGGCTATTTTTGAATAGTAAATAGACAGCGACAAATGAACAGGTGAAACTACTGTGACGCCATAAAAGATAAGCCAAAAACGGTATTTTTACCACAATTGCCGCTAAACTCGCAATGTGATTGGTCGACGTGAGTGGTAAATGAGAGTCCAGACAACGGTGCTGACGCTAACATCACGCGCGCTTGAAAAACACCAATCAGATTGCGAGAAAGTTATAGACAACGCTTGCTCTTTCTTTGCTGTCACGTTTTGTAACAAGACTTCGATTTTTTCCTGGTGTTTTCTTCTAAATATTGTTGTAAAAAACAAATTTACACCGGTTTTCCGTGGTGTGGACTCTTATTTACCACGATTTACGTCATCACATGGTCAAAATTTGTTGCTGACTCACTCGGCTGCGCCTCGTGAGTCCACAACCATGTATTTTTGACACATTAATTTCAAGTAAGACGTATACTGTCAATATTGCTAAACGAATGTCGATACACCATTAAGTTGGTCTCGCGAGGTCATGCTGGGGGATATTGTAGAATTTGAATATCTAAACATAGGCCCCGTCCACACGTATCCGGATATTTTTGCATCCGCAACTTTTTTGTTGCGGATTAGAAAATATTCGCGTCCACACGTAGCGTATTCGATTCGTATTTACCCATCCACACGTATCCGTTTTCGCTCTAGTACCCAGGGCTCCTCTTCAAATGTTGTCAACAGAGAATACGCAAAGGCCAAGTTCAAAGCCAAGTTCAACTGAAAACACGTTATTAGACTGAAATAAGTTCAAGTATAAGTGAAGCGAAAACATTTCGGTCGACACTGTTGAATATTCGCGCGGTTAAAGACTGGATCCGATGGCTGTTACGTCACCGTATTAAAAAATGTATTTTCCTTCGGAAGTTAAGCGTGAGCATGTTAGTCTGCACGGTAACACGTTTGTGTTAGCCCGAAGGGTCTCAGGAGACCCCACTAATGTATATAAGCAGTGTAAGCGGTAAGGTTTTTATCACGTGTAAGCTTCTCGGCGGTGGTCAGTGTGGATGTAGTTTTTAGTTGTTCGTTATGTCGGAAGGCAAGAGCACAGCACCCCACAACGAGAGCAGCGACACAGCATAACGCGAGCGTAATACTGTCGACGACGTGTTTGAACGTTTTAAAAAATATCTCGACGAAAAGGTGGAAAGCGTTTCGTCCGGCCTCGCGAGCCAAACTACCACGGAGACAAAGAAGCTAAGCAGAGTCGCGGATGTCGTAAAATTAAAATTTTCGGGAAACATGGACCAGTTTCTCTTCAACCCCGAGCTCTCCGGAACCCTTGACGAAGTTAACCATTTTTTGGACGGTGAGAATACAGAAATAGTAAGGGAGAAGGTTGCCGAGCTAAAGAAGACGCTCCAACGCCGGAAGAAGGTCATCAAACTCGCCTATAAAAGCGAAGCTGGCTGGCTCGCTGTCAAGGAATACCAAACAGAGGAGCTCGTCAGCGACTCCGAAGACGAGAAAAGAATTCGCAAAGTACAGGAACGGGGGGTGAAGACAAAAAGAAACAGAATGGTGCAAAAAAGCCGGACAGGGACAGAAGTTCGTTTATTGGCGCTTCTCGCTCGCATGTTGGTGATGACAGGATTCTTTTTCGAGGTATTGCCCTTTCCCTTTCTTTGTATTACAGTATCAGCATAGCAGGCAAGTGTTCGCACTATGCCTGCCTTACTATTGTGGTGGTGTATTCTATGCGTCAGCGAATGATTTTCCTTCGTACGAACGTAGAGAGGTAGAAGGAAAATATCCGCATTCGACCGTCCACGCGATGCCGTACTCGTAGCGTATTCAGAAATTTCCACTCTGGAGAGCGGGTTCAAAAAGTTGCGGATTCGTAAGCCGAATTCGCCGGATTTGTGTAGACGAAAGACCAACCCGCAACAAAAAAATTGCGGATTAAAAAATATCCAGATACGTGTGGACGGGGCCTAATGTGTTTGATACTTTTCAGAGATCGCGTAGACAAATATTCATTTCTGTTGTTTCTCCCAAGAAAGTCCAAGTTGTAAAATATAAAAAAGATAGTGTAATTAACAACACCAGCTTTCCTTTTGGATGGGTTTCATGTACTTTAGAATAAAATTTATCATTTTTAAACAATGTAGGCCACGTCGACACGTATCCGGATATTTTTGAATCCGCAACTTTTTTGTTGCGGATTGGCCTTCCATCCAAACGCATGCGGCGAATTCGGCTAACGAATCCGAAAGTTTTTGAATCCGCTCTCCGGAATGGAAATTTTTGAATACGCTACGAGTACGACATCGTGTGGACGGTCGAATCCGGATATTTTTTAATAAGCTGACGTAACAGTATCGGATCCAGTCTTTAACCGCGCGAATATTCAACGAAATGTTATCGCTTTTATTCAACGAAATGTTATCGATGTGTTCAGTTCTGCAATGAGCCAACAACACGGTTATCATACGCGAAATGGTTACATGCCCAAAGTCAGTAGGCCAAAAGCCACGGGACAGAAACAACTTAAAACATATTATAAAGCAATTAACGATTGAGCCTTCCTGCCGAGTGAGCTCAAGAGACTGATGCCAAAAACGATTTTTAAACAGAAACTGAAACAGTTTTTATTAAACGATTTTGAATTGTAGTTAGTATTTTTAATCTTAGTTCTAGCTTTAAACCTTAGTTAGTCTTAGATTTAGCCGTATTTAGTTTGTTTGATGTATTTTTGACTTTCATTTAGAGGACACTCCTAAAAAGCATCATTAGGTGATTGGAGGCCTCCTCTTAAAATATTTTATTATTGTTATTATTATTCGATTCTCTCCAGTTGCCGGATGTTCTACTGGGTAATGTTTTGTTATTATTATTATTATTATTATTATTATTATTATAATTATTATTATTATTATTATTATTATTATTATTATTATTATGTAGAAATAAAGTGTATGTATGTATTATACTACTTGGACATATTTCAAGTCTAAAAACGTGTTTACAGTATTGAACTTGGCTTTGAACCTGGCCTTTGCGCATGTTCTGTTGACAACATTTTAAGAGGAGCCCTGGGTACTAGAGCGAATCCGGATACGTGTGGACGGGCAAATATGATTCGAATACGCTACGTGTGGACGCAAATATTTTCTAACCCGCAACAAAAAGTTGCGGATTCAAAAATATCTGGATACGTGTGGACGGGGCCATAATGAAAGCGATCAGAATGAATATAACTAACCTATAACTGTTTGAAAATCTCTCTTAGCCCTCTACAAGATTAAGGATGAAATCCAAATTCTACTTTTAACTAAATTATAGACAACAGAAACACTACCTTATCTAAATTTATTTACACTTCGTCCTTTACCTTGGGTTGTGTCCTGGCGGATTTTAGGTTTTGTTTACTCAGACTGTGCCAGAACTAAAACTGAGCATCTTAATTCAAACACGGAATGTTCTTAGATTACCATGAAGAAGGTATCAAGTGAATTCTCCAAAACACATGGAACGAATATGAAAAACTGGGCCCAATTTTTTCAGGTTACAATCCCTTTCAATCCTGGCCATAGGCAGTCAGAGACATTTGTTTATAATTTCGGTGTACTCCTAGAGTAATTTTAAACAAATTTGGGTCATTATTTTATGGTTTCCATTAAGGCAAATACATGGTTTGGCTTTAAGCGGAAAAATTAATTATGTACTACCATCCGCTCGAATTTCCCGAAAACAAGAGAATAACACGACTCATAACTTTGAAAGTGTCTATTATTGTTACTTTGTGTGTATGTATCACAGAAATGAATCCCACTCAACGGAGAAACGTATTTCTAGTATTGTTGTGGATACATTTTTAAAAGGAGCTATGTCATGGTGATTTTCAGGTTTTTGGATTTTTGAAATACCTATAGAACACTAAGGGGAAGATATGAAGTGAATTTTCGAAGAGACACTAAACCATAATCAGAGTTTCAGCGAGTTTTCCAAGACAGAAGCGTTATCAGACTTGACATGTTTCACCCTAGTGTGAACACGAACACAAGCGTAAAACATAAGGACTGACAAGCGTAAAACAAGAGGACAAATCCGGAGGTCCCGAGTTCAAGTCCTGCTCTGACCACTTGCTGGATTTGTTTCTCGGTCAACCAAGTTCAACTCCCGGCCATACTTGAAAATAACCAACTGGTCTGCTTCCTGCATGCAAGTTGGGATTTTTACCATGTTATGTTTCTGAACTTGCAATATCTGTGCTCGTGCACTATACGCAACATTTACATTTTTTAAAACGCGATAAAGATGCACGCGTAGTTATCATTATACTTCTCATTGTACTTTTTTGAACTTTTAGATTTTTTGACAACAATCCCGAGTACAAAACCCTGTTTCCTGAATTCAAAGACGTGGATCTAGGAGAACTTGAGAACAACACCGCCGTGTACGGTCACGCCAAACGAATCATGAAGGCTATTGAGAATGCTGTCTCCTCATTGGACGATGCTTTTAGCTTTGCTGCTTACCTGGAGGAACTGGGAAGGAGACATAAGTCCCGCCCATTAAAGCCAATCTTTCTTGATGTAAGAAACACTTAATAGTCACCAATAATGGCTTGCTCTGGGAATGTATACGAAGTCATATTTTTCGACAGAAAAAGTATAAGACTCCAGTATGTAGTTTACGTCTAAGGTGGCTCCATATAGTTTTTTGGCGTGCGAGGCATGGGCACGAAAATGGCGCGAGCGCGCGTTTGTTTATTTTGATGAAGTCACGAAAATAAAGAGGTTTTTACAGTAACTAAAACGTTTATTGCGCGCATTTCATACGGTGAATTTTTATAAAATTTGACAAATTCATGGAATTTTCTTTGTTCTCGATCTCAAAATAGGCAACAATTTTTGTACATACACAAACCCAATAAACGTAATAAACGAAAAGTGAGTAAATTGCCGAAAATTATGTCCCGATTTCTTATGGTTTTGTTGGATTATACTTGTAATAATGTTGTATAATAATGTTTCTTTTGTTACACCAAAAATCGCGAATATTTATCGTGTAAAAACCGAGAAAATCCGTTGAGAGGTTTGTTTGCCTTGAACAACAAACCCAACAATTCAATCATTGGTTGCCTTGGTAACGAGCCAAGACTGCCAAATTAGACTTCTCCATAAACGAGAAAGCCTAACCTACGTGTATGTGTATATTATGCCTAGTATCGTAAAACAAAACTATCGAAAGAAAGCAATAAGATCGTTTATTACACGACTAAGACAGTCAGAGGGCCAATAACTGAAATCAACCAATCAGAATGTTCGATTGCCGGTCCAATATTCTCTAAGTATTGGACAGCGCACTGTCCCGAATGATCCCGCGCGATCCTCCCGCCGGCAGGAGTCGTGTAATAAATCTCTTATTAACCAAGCTTGCTCGGGACCGAACAAGGAGAATATCGGCCCTAGGTCTTTTTTGTACAGACCTCATTGCGCTCGGTCCGTACTGTCAAGACCTCGAGCCGATATTCTCCCAGTACGGCCCTCGCGCTTGGTCAATAAGATGTCTGTATATTTTATTTGGAAGACTGGGCAATAACTACATGGAGCCACCCCAATGGGGATTTTGACGTTTTGGGGTTAGAACGCTTCAAAATCAATTCTAAGTGCATTTGTCAGAGACGAAATGTTTATCGAGAACACTAACAGGAAGATATCAAGTGAATTTTCCGAAGAGAGAATTAACCATAATTTAAATTTTAGCGAGTTTAAGGCACAAGGCGATAAACCACAGGGAACCCAAGAGAGAATCAACCATAATCTGAGTTATTGCGAGTTTTTTAAGACACTAGGACATCCAAGGGAGAATCAATCATAATCTGAGTTATTGCGAGTTTTTTTAAGACACAAGGTGATAAACTACAGGAAACCCAAGGGAGAATCAATCATAATCTGAGTTATTGCGAGTTTTTTTAAGACACAAGGTGATAAACCACAGGACATCCAAGGGAGAATCAATCATAATCCGAGTTATTGCAAGTTTTTTTTTTTAGGCACAAGACGATAAACTTGAAAAATTTCGCCAGTTGCAATCCATTTCCATCCTGGCCATCTGCAGCCCAAGACAATTATTTTACTCCTAGAGCATGCGCACTGGTAGAATAATTTTAAACAACACTGGACCAATATTTTGGGTTTCCAGTGATATAAATAAAATTGTCTTTTAGGCTTTTTAAGTTAACACTAAAAATGGTGACAGAGCCCCTTTAAAAAAGACATCTATCTTCAAGTTTAATTTACAATTTCTACAGGCAATGCAGGAAGCCCTGATGTCTACTCTGAAGGAGCTACTGAATCACCAATGGACGCATGAAACAGAAGAGGCCTGGAATAAACTATTCCGTTTCATTTCAAGTACAATGATAAAAGGTCTGCAGTCAAAGTAAACAATTTGTCCTTTCCGGAAATAGATATGTTAGAAGCACCCAACGAGTCATTTCAGTGGCAGGAAAACTCTTCGGAAAGACTTAGTCGTCTTAAAAATTCCTGATATGTCGTGTTTTCTTGATTACGGCCAGAAGCTTGCTTTAAGCTGACTTTATTATCTTGAAATTGGAAGAAACCATCGCCAAAAGTGATAGAAGCAAAGTAATATGAACTAAACAGACAAAATAACGGCTAGAAAAGTCAAAATTTCACAATGGCAATTGATTTCTTGACCGCCTGTCATTTAATCAAATTTCATGAACTGTTATGCACTTCAATCCTTGCAATCCTGCACTTTACCTCCAAACTACTGTTTTTGGAAAGCACTTGAACGGATTGATTAGAGGGCCCAACAGGAAAATGGGTCACCTTATTGAGACTTATATGACGGAGTAACTGGTTAGCTTTTGGTTACAGTAAGGAGTAGCAGTTTATATGGTTAAATTTAGGACTAAACAACCTGAGAAGCTAGGTGGTACGGTAGGCTATGTAAGCCTAAGCCTAGCTGAGGTCACAGGTTCAATCCTGAGTGGGGATTTTAAGTGTCGACATTACGTTATATAAGTCTCAATAAGGAGTCTTGGGCCCTCTCATCTATTCCTTCAAGTGCTTTCCGTTTTTGTTTTGCTCTATGGAGTGTTTTCACATGACTTCACGGCGGCCATATTGGTGTCCCAAGCTAATCCTGTGGGGATTGAACTCTTTTCCAATGCAAACACTTTGTTTTGTTTAAATAGATTTGCATAGCTGCAGACCACGTGAGTGAACTCTCTATAGAATCTTTTTATCCAATTTAGTAGTGTATTTGGTGGCATTTGGCGATATAAAGTGAAATGAGCAAAGCGAGAATTTGTCATTTCTGCGGGACAGCGCCCCTTTAAAAACTAGAGTTTTCGTCAGCTAGGATTTTCGGAAAGAAGGAAGCAGCTGATAAATTTGGAGGATACTATTTCTTTCCCTACAATTTTCTGCCGGTGAAATATTCAGCTGAGGCGACCGAAAAGCTAAAACTGTGTTAGCTTTCAACGCCATTCCAAGCTTTTTCCTAAAGAATTCTTCATTTGGGTGCCCTGACACGTTTTAATAAGTAATTTCTACAGGCATGCACAATTCTGATTCCGTTTTCTTTCAAGTTAACCGTTTAATTTAAGGACTGCACTCACCGTATACAGGATTATTTCTGTTAGGAAATCTAATCCTAAAATCTAAACTAATTCTAATATTTTAAGTATTTGAAGTGACAGTTTTAGCCAGTTTTTTCTGTAATAATAATAATAATAATAATAATAATAATAATAATAACAGGAACTTTAATATTTAAAAAGCGCAAAATACATGTGTATATGATCCAATGCGCTGTACATTAAAACTAAGCAATTAAATAAAATTATTAAATAGATAAAATACATACATACTATAACTATATCGTGATTATAATTATTATTATTATTATTATTATTATTATTATTATTAGATTATAAGCTAATTTGAAAAAAGTGTGTTTTAGGAGCTGACTTAAAATGATCAAAATTGTCCTCAGCTCTGAGTTGGTTCGGTAAAGAGTTCCACAGAGCTGGCGCGACCGCGATGAAAGTTATGGCTCGTGTTGTTATGGCTGGTGGCGCACGTAGACTTTCATTGTTGTGTCTTAAATTATAACAGATATATTATCACTTTTAAGTATATTCACGGACTTGTGGATTACAGTTTTAAACATTTCAGTTTCAGTTTATTAAGTTTAAAGGAACAGTGACATTCATAATTATAATACCAGACGGAAGAACGATTTCCGTGTTCCCCTTGTCAGAAGAAATTAACTTTGGGAAGTATGGACTTTATATTAAGGCCTTTAGGAGGTATGGAACGTATTACTTAGAGAGGAAGATAGCGAGAATACGTCGCGAAAATGTCTCTCATGATAATACATAAACGCTGGACACTTCTTTTGAACGGAAATGAAATCATTCCTTCTTTTTAATAAACAACGTATCAAGAACGTTTTTTTATTTACAGGGCCTCACTAAATAACAATTCGTGTGACACAATTTGCTAGAATTACAATTTGTCATAAGTAGAGTGTAAAAGTTAACTGAGTTCTACTTGTAAACAATCCAACACTCTGTGTAATGAAAATGTATTATATATTTAACTAGATAGATTCTTTAATAAAAAATAATTTATAGGAGAAAACGCTGTTAAAGAAAGTTGTCTCATTTTTTATAGCAGATAAGCCGGCAATTGAGACAAAAAGCAACTTAAGGGCAATAAATTACAAAATCTTTAATTTCAAATAAATTCGCCGACATCCCTGAACAAATTTAATTTTCGACTGATGATTTGGAATCATCGTAAACAAACCACAGCAGTTTGTAAATGCATTGCTGTATGGAAGCCTACATATATTTGAATATCGCCGTCTTGCGAGTCTCCAGAAATTCCAGAAAACGTATCATTAAGCAGTTGACATTCTCAGTTTTATATCCCTTGGCTTTTGCAGCCAGCCGCTATTGATTTACTTAATACTGACCCAGCCAATTATCTTGATGGGTAGGCTTGTTTGGCAAATAAATAAATGAATAAAAATGCTTTATTTTTTCCTAACCTATTTAACTGCAAAAATTTTAGTTGAACTTTGAAATTGTTTGTATCTTCATTCGCCGATTTGAAAAGCCAAAAAAACGAAATTTTAGTGACTTTATCGCCTACTGACTTTTCAAACTTGTCAAATTATATGCCGTGAAACATCACAAGTGTATTGCACCCTCTGGCAAAAATGTTTTCTGTGATCTTTGCGAATTTAAGCATCGTTGCTGGGCGAAGGTATTCACTATTTTCCGGCTCATGGACTTATCGCCTTTTTCTCTGGACCCTTAGGCAAGATTTTGAAATGCAACTACTAGTATTACTCATATTTTCATAATTTTTTTTTTAAATGGTGAAATGCGAGAAAAGCGTATAACACATCGTGTGATTTTTTGTTGATGTCAAGTTTTAAGTCATTAACTTAGATAGAAGTCAATAGGTTACAATCGTTTTGGTAGTTTGAATTGTGGGGAAAAATTTTGGGAGCTAGAAAGAAGGACTTTAACCTCCAATTCTTTAACTTTTGAAAAGAGAAAGTATATAAAGCAAAATTAACATTTATGAGAGGAGTTGTGGACCATGAAAATCAAAATATTATCTGCCGCTTTGGAAATATATATTTTCCTCTTATGCATTGGGAATCGATTGTCTTTCTTAGTTCATGCACGCTCATGACGAACTGAATACAGTTTAAAGGTAATATTTGCATGTGAACCATGCTAAACTTTGATCGATGGGTACAAACCTCTCTTGTTTTAGTTACAACCGCTCGTTTGTTCTCGCAGACTCTCACTGATGAGAGCCCAAACCCGCGCTTCCAGTTTAATGGCCAACCTGCTCCGCTCACGCGCGCTATCAGAGGTTTTCGTGATTTTAATAAACAAAGATAAAAATCAATGACTTGTCAGTTAAATATTTCCGTGTCGCAATTAAAAATTAGGCCTTGTGAAATGCATTTTGGATACGAAAACGTGGAAAAAAGTCAACGATTAAAGCCACCTCTGTAGCCATTATCTCTGATATGTATTTCGCAACTGCATAATAATATAGAATAAGACAAGGTCTTCCGTGGTAGACTTCCATTACTACATTTGCAAGGCATCTCATAAATTTAAAATGCACCTCCTAAGTTTTTCATACGAAATCCTTTTGTTGCAACTTTTAACTTCGTGTTAATTTTGGAATCATATACCTTTCTATAATTCCTCACAATAATGAATGAAAGATACCGAAATATCATGAAAAATACATATTTAAAAAGGCTGACCAGGCGAAAGATAAACATAGAAAAAGAGAGGAAAATAAACTTACCAAGAAATTTTCAGCAGCTTTGGCGGTCTTTTGTCAAATGTGTGACACCGAGAGGTGCTTAAAATAATATACACCACTTCTTCGCATTGTTTTTATAGCTCATTAACAAACACAAAGACTTGAAACGCCAGCGAACGGAACGCCGACCGCGAAGTCTTCTATCATGATTTGAACACAACCGCATGGAAGGTTTCGAGCAAATCAAAAACGGAGTCAGTACTTGTCTGATTTTCTGAAGAATTGAAAGCAAAAATGATAACTAATGGGTTTTGTGAAATTTAGATTTTAAACGAGTTTAAATTGAAAAGATTGCAAATGGAGAGTTGATTGTTTGGAATGAAGTTGCACACCCATTCCGAACAGCAGGACCCGTGAAAAAGGATAAGTCCTGCTATTCAATACCAACTGTGAATTGACAGTTTTCAAGAGTCATTAAAAGGCCGCACTTAAAGACTGACATGTTGCATGATTATATTAAATTTACAATTGAAATTCTCGTCAAACAAGGAGTATTTTGCGACATCATTATGTATATTAAGAGAACCGCGCGAGGAAACGCAAAAAGGCATCCGTCTTGAAAAACGAGAACTGTAAAGTATACTCTCGATAAATATTGCTTCCTTTGACATTGGTCTATGTGTCGAACGTCACTAAAAGCGAATGGATAATAAATGAGGCCGGATCATCAACAGAGCTTCTGGGGAAGAATTAATGGAAAATAGTCTTTTTTCTTCAAAGGTGCCGGCTACAATTCAAAATTTCAAAATTAAATTCTACGAAATATATACAGAGCTTTCATTTGACAAAATTTGAACACCTGGAGAAAATTTTTTACCGGTCAGCTTGATATCATATACTTTTATGTTATGAAATGATAGTAACACTATAAATCTACAATTTTTCATGAAAAAAATAACCAAAATAAGTTAAGAATTAACAAATCTTGCATAAATAATATAACTTCATTTATCCATAATGGTTGCTGCTCCACCCCATTATTTTTCTGACTATTCAAGCAAATTCAACCAAACTTGGTAAGAGGATGTGAAAACGCACACAATTTTTAGAGGGATTGTTTATAACATGAATTCCGTTTCCATGGTTACCAAAGAAATAGCTAATTAGTATAATTAATGATAACTTGAAAAATATAAAAGGAAATAACTTTTTGTCTGTTCCTTTTATAGTTCACATACCAAGGAGAACGTGTGCCAAATTTGGTGTCAATCCATTAAATACCTAAGAAAAAATTTGAGTGGAGGCAGATGGAGCATGCGGAATGTTGTTATTTTAGGTTAAGTTTTCCCAATGAAATAATTCACACCAAGAAACACAGAAAGGTTGTTATCATGAAGAATCTCACTCAAGAAAGTGTGCATGTTTTGAATGAAAACATAAGTTGTTTGTGCATGTTTTCCAGTATTTAAAATTGTTTTCTTGGATTACTTTCCATTTCCTGTTGTGTTAGTGAGGTCAATATAAGCACCGGCTTTATATGTGATTCCCTCTTTCTGGACTCTTTCTTCCTCTGCTTTCAGTTTACTTTGCCTGATGGCCTGTCTGACCTTCTTGTACTGGTCAGACACTCTCATCTTTGCCTGCTGAACCCTCTGCTGGTCTCTCCTGATGCTACCGTTCAACAGTGTGACCACCAACAGGAATGCAGCTCTTGGCCATTACAGCATGTTTTGATGTGGCACCATTGCTGAAACATGCGCGTCATACAGAGCACCTTCATGGGTGTTCCATGTTTCTTTAGCCACTGAAAATGGAATATTTCGTATTTCACATAACGGTGCATGACCTCTCTTCCAAGACCTGTTTCTGCCGCAACATACACAATTCTGTTGATGTCTCTCCTTTGATTGGTCCTTGGACACCGGCCCATCAAATCAAGTTTACCAGTTCTGAAAAATTCTTTCAACTTACAAGAAGAGCATGTGATGTAGAAACTGGGGCTCAAACCATAGCGACAATTAGTGTCGTCAGTTATCTTAACAGTGTCTGTAAACAATTTATAATTACAAGTCGTAAGACCTTTTCCGTGTAAGTGATTAACTCAGTATAAAAATAACAAGTATAGAGGATGTCATTTCGAAAATGAAAAAATTTTCTTCCTAATTCTTACCTTCACACTGTCCTGATGATGAATGGATTCGAATAAAGGTGTTACGTAAGCTGGAAATAGCAATAAATCTATATGCCTTGGCATCCATAAGACCACTATAGTCTTCTTCATCACTTGAGAAGTCTGCATCTTGCTCTTCGAACTTTTCCTCGGCTGCAGATATGGGTGTTTCGGGAAGACGATCTGCCACAACATCTTCGTCATCAACGAAAGTGATCGACGTGATACCCGGGGTAGCCAATCGATGAAATCAATATCAATCGATATCAATTAATCGATTGATATTGAAAATCGATAGCTAATCGATAGAGAAGATTTGTGTGACCTTATCGATTGTCATCGATTATCAATGGAACGGGATTCAGGGGACGATTGGATAAGGATTTTGGAATGATGCGTTTAGTTTAGACCGTTTTTTATCGAGTTTTCGCGTCTGTTTATGAATCCGTTACCATGGAGACGAAGCAACAAATCTCAACAACACTTAGAAAATTTCATATTTTCCTTCGGGTAAAAAACATTTGAATTGGAATTTTTTAAATCAGAAATGAATCCTTGATTGTCAAAGGTGATGCTGGAGGCTGAATTCAATATTAAGCAAAATTTTTTGGAATTGACCAAAATTTGACCAGGATTTCCAAAATTTGACCAGGATTTCCTCACTCTTAAAGCTATTAAAAACAAGGTGAAAACCAACTACTAAGTGGTCTCCATTTGAGTAGTCGTCGGATTATGAGGAAGGACTCACATGTTAGAGTCTGGCTGAATTGGGAAACTTTGCCAGTTTAGCCGCGAGAGAAACATGAGTTTCGGACACAAATCTGGCTGCCCAGACGCAAGGAAACCATATTGAATCAAATCAAAAACATTCTTGCTGCGCAAATTTTGCTTCCGAAACAAATGTTTCCTAGTTTAACCACATTAGAGGAAATAATGGTTCCACAACAATGTTAGAACTACATGTAGCTACATGTCTTGGAGAGTTAAACCGTCGTTATGGATTCGAGAAAAAACTCGTTATCCCAGATTTACCGTGAAAATGCTGTTTTAATTTGATTGTGAACCGTGTTGATAAAGCTACGTATCAAAATAAAAAAAGACTGCGATTTACTTAAGTTGTGTTTCTTGAAAGCAAATAAATCAACTCTTCAATTTTAAATAACAAAATATGTCTCCATAAAAGCTTTTATTTAATCTGACATTTCGCTTATTTTGAAGTATAAAAGAAAACGCATACAATTTTTAAATAATAATATGTAAAGTTTTAATTTACTCCGATGGCCATGATGTGTTTTTTATAACAAATATTTGCAATTCAAATACAGCAATAAAACCAGGTATGTTTATTATATTCGATTTCGTTGCCTGCTTACTTATGTGTATTCAAGAGAAACCCAGGAAATGAAAAGATCAGTTTAAGGACAATTTTAATTTTAACTTAAAAGTTAACATATGGGAATCTAAAATCTCAAACACGGTATTATTAATACAGCCAGGCTGGATGTTATCTCTTTCCTTGAAAACGTTGAAATAATAAAGACACAAAAAACGTCATTAAGATGTGAGAGGTTTCGGGATAATATCCTGAAGACAAGCATTAATTATCTCAGGCTAAAACACTGAGTTAGGAAATCAAGTAATAATCCATGCAAATAAACTGTGCGCCATGGTTGAGTAAGGGCTGGTTTCCATAAGCGACGGAAGCGATGGAAGCGGAATCGGATTCGCAAGAAAGTTACGCTCCAATGAAATATCAAAACGACGGAAACGGATAGTAAGCGACAGAAGCAAAAGTGGAGTCGGAAAAACGGAAACCTTCGGATCCTTTCGATTTCGATTCCGTCGAGCTTCCGATTCCGATTCCGATTCTGATTTTTATTTACACTAGAACGTAAGGCTCTTTACGCTTCCGACTCCGACTCCGCTTCCGACTACGTCACTAGTGGGACTGAGCCAGCCCTAAAAGCTGTGTTTACGAAAACTTAAAAGTCAGCCATATAAATGGTTGGTATATATCCAGACGTAATGGCTCGATTCAATCGATATTAATCGATTGTTATTGGCAATTTATAACAACCGAACTCACAGAGAAAAGTTTTATCGACTGTTATCTATTGGCAAAAATTAATAATAATCGATAAATTAAGTTATGTGTTTCTCTCAAAAGGCAACTCACCGCGGAACTGTTTTAATTAATTCAAGACAAACAAACTCAGTTTCCGACTCAGATTCCAGGCTTTTTTCAACTTTTACAATAGTTATCGGTTTCTATCGGCAATCGATAACAGTCGAACTCGCAACTTCCTTTCTTTATCGATTCTTATCGATTGCTGATAATAATCGATATTAATCTTCAAGCTCTGTCGACTTTTTCCTGCGCGTTCGACGAAGAAAAATGGAGGGCAAACCTTACCTCATACCGCCACGCGCATGAGTGAAAAGCACTCATTCTAGGTTAAGAGCATTCAGCAGTCCTATTCCAATTTGCATTACAACATAAACGTGCAATTTCGAGTATTTTACTTCCTGTCCAGAAATAAAATCTGTAAAAATGGACTGTTGTCGGAGTACTGTCTATACAAAAATAAGGCAGGAGGTAATCTGAACGCCATTTTCCCGCCACTTAACATGGCTTTAACGGAAATATCTCGTTCACGTTTCAAGCATGCAATCCAAAAACTCTATGCTAATCTCATGAATCTATATAATGTGGTGTTTTGTAAATTTTTGGGCCGGGTGATTTTTGGGTATATGTTTGGTAGAAATTGGTTTTTTTTTCCAAAGGATTGGTAAAATTTAGAGAAATAAGAAATATTGAAGATTTAATGAAGTTTTGAAATTAGAATTTGAAGTTAACAATTAATAGATGGACACCAAAATAGTATACTAGCAACTTGGGGTGCTCTTGCGTGGGTATTAACTGTCTGCCGGTGTTCCAAAAATCATTTTCGTTTTCCATCCCTTCTTTAGACCTCTTTTCATTCTCAAATTTCATTCTCAAACTCATTAATAATTCATGAAAGAAAAACAAAGGAAATTAATGTTTAAGGTGGCTGAACACAGTTTGCACGCGCTCTTCAATTTCAGCTTCTTACGTGAGTCAACACGTGCAGAGTTTTGAGAAAAACAATCGTGGCACCTATTCAGCGATCATTTTATTTTGCTCAGCATGGACCGCGATAGTGTTGTTTTTCGTCTTAAAATCAAACAATTTGTTGTTCGTAAAAATGTTTGTTGAATCAATAGATAATTTATAGAACCATTGAAGAAATACATTGCCTTTTTGGTCGTTTTTGTCTTTGGATCGAGTGCGCAGTTGACCAAAAAATTGTGACTGGATATTTTAGCGACTTTCCTCGGAAATGTGCTGATTTCCACGGAACCACTCGTTAGAATTTCACGAGTATGAATATGCCGAACTCACCTGCCATAAAAAATTGCAATCTAACAGAGGAGATTTTTACAAAACGCAAACATATTAAACCACAAAATACGAAAGATCCCTCTGTTAAAATTACAATGAGAATATGCGAATATTTTTCCGAGTTTACTGAGGACAAATGACGGACAAAATCTAACGACTAGATTTTCTGAAAATAAACGAAACCAGATATTGCAGGCTGATTTACAGTCCACCGTGTTGTCATGGAAACACCCTAAAAGCTCAACAAAAATATCAAAATATATAGCTTGTTGCTAAATCGTATGCCTCACCAATTTTGGGCGCCCAGACGTTAGTAGTTTTAAAATGACAATGAATGACGTATAGGTACAGTGAAACTGTGTTTGGAAATCAGTTGAAACACTCCTTATTTTTGCATCTTTAATTTCTCCTTCTAAAATCATTTTGTTCGAGAAGTAATATCAAACATTCGACACAGTATTTCATCAGAGTTCCAAATTCCTTGAAGTGGGTTAAAAAAAACTCGGCTGCACCTTGTTTTTCCACCCACTTCGCGGTGTTTGGAAATCTGATGAAGCACTGTGTCTCATGTTTGATTATTACTTCTCAAACTCATTAATATTTCATGAAAAGAACACAAAGGAAATCATTACCATGACGGAGGTTTTATTCCTTCGTTTTCTCCGCATTTAATATTCAGTTTGAGAAGCTATATCAAACACTCGAAAGAGTGTTTCATCAGGTATCCAAACACCTTTAAGAGGTTAAAAAAAAACTCGTCTACGCCTCGTTTTTCAACCCACTTCTCGGTGTATATTTGGATATCCTAATGAAACACTCATCCTGGTGCTTCATAAGTCGAGTCCCGCCTTAACTGAATGGACGTTCGACTGTACATTGCGTGTTTATGTTTCAGAAATATTCGTAACGATTTGAGGTCTACCATGATATGACATGATATACCGAAAATCCATTACCAGTCTTACCAATGTGCCGGAATATGAAGGCTGTGGATGACTTAGCAAGTATAAAGTTGCACCCTACGATCGAATTTTTAAATTTAATTTTTGTGCATTTTTTTCAGAAGAAATTAATGTATTTGTTTCGAGTCACTTTCGCTGGCTATCTTTTGGAACTTCAGGAACATGCAAATTTAATAGCGGCGGTACAAATGCGAAAAGTACGACCGAAAGAAACCTTTTCCCGTGATCGGATTGAAAAACGGTTTTGGACAGGTTACTAAAAATCATTTCCTTTCTAAAGTGCAAAAAAATACAAATTTGATCGAACTGGCATGCACTTTAATGTTCACGAAGATGAAAAAAAAAAAAAATCGCCAAAAATTAATTGCAAAATTTGAGAAACATTTTGCATTGCGTTGAAGGAAGGGTAAACATGGAGAATAGTAAAACTACATGTCTAATCTTTTTATGGTAACAAAAGCATTTCTGTTGATAATAATAACATTACTAATTAATGCAGCGCATTTAAAACTTGCTAAATACGGCTGAAGGATCTTTTGCCGGTTGTATCAAATAACTTCCGGCTATTCTTGTATTACCAGTATCGAAGGTTAAGGTTGGATTTAAATTTTATGCATTAGTTGATGTAAAAATTAGGGGTTCCCATCAAGGAATACTTAGGAAAACGCTTGAATGATGTTGTACGTTTCATTGTTAATTTTTCCATATCATTTTAGTGCCTTTAAAGGAAACTATATCAAAGCAAATACAGTTTGAGATTTTCGATTCTTTTAGCTGAATATTCAGCGGCAGAAAATTTTAAGGAAAGTAATTTTATTCCGGGGGGTGGGGGTGGTACTCCCATATATGAGCTATATGGGTATGTGCCGCTGTGAAGGGTATGGTTTTCAGACAGTTTAGTCTGGGATAAGGTATAATAATCAGAGATTTTTGGTCTTGAATAGGATATCATTTTCCGCGAAACTGATCAGTTGTGTGAAGAATTTAGTTTAGACAAGGTTTACTGGAAAATGGCATTTAAAAATCGGTACGGCAGGCAGTACGGCATTTCAGTACTGACCCTGTTAACTAATAACTGTGATAGTGAACGAGTTTCTGCAAAATGGCGAGTCTGGAATAGGTCTAGGATAGGGTAGGGGTTTTTCGGTGTTTAGTCTAGAATAGGTTTGCAAAATGCAGCTAAAATGGTCAAGTATAGGTTAAGGGTCTCGGAGTCCCAGCGGCACACCCCTACCCAAACATTTGCAGAGTACCCCCCCCCCCCCGGAATTTTATCCGCCGAATGTACTAGATGTTCAGAACGTTTGAGGTGACATAATTTACTTAATAAAACTCTAGTTTTAATTACGTATTGTTAAGATGACTTAGGCTTTTCGAACAGCATTTCACCGATACTACAAACCCGAAGTTTACCTTTTCAATTGAGCTATGGTAAACACTGGCGTGATGGTTAAGTTTCCTTTTTATCATATGCCGAGAGCTCTGCGTAAGTGGCGGCGCATTCTTTTGGCTAAAGAGTTTCGTGGTCAAAAATATTGTGTCCGTGTAAATTGCCAACGGTAAGATAAAACAGAGGGCGGACACACACAAATTGACAGGGCTTGGCACAACAAACACTTCTAAGATCTCCTAAGATATGGCTAGAATTTGATACGATAAAATACAGGAACTGGCGATGCCGGGAGCAAAAGCTCAAATCTAAAGGTGCCCTGGATAACAAGCGCTAGGACCTCAGAATCGCCCCTCTAATGCTACGATTAAATTTGAATTGACCCCTGATATTCAGATATACACCATCACGTGCATAAAAATTATGGACGGCGTTCCAGAAATCCCGGTGTTCCTCCCAAAGATAGGTTCTAAAAATAACTGAACTGAGATATTGTGTCAGAATGCTGACCATTCGATTTTAGTGTGTATCCCCATTTCTACGAAGAGTTTGACAAACACAAATAATAAGGCTAAGTACCGTGCAAGAGTCGAACGAAGTCGTCAATAGTTTGTAGCCTCCGTGGCAGGCGCCGGGTTATTTTCGAGGACGTACACGCGAGTGGCACGCGCAGGCTTTCAATGGCTGAGCCAACATGAATGGGTAGTGAGAAGCCAACTAAAAGGATTACAATGTCGGGCTGAAAGGACGCGACTGCTTGTTAATCATGCATTAGGGTCTTCGCCACCGTCCTACCACCGATGCCGTACGAGTGGACAGCAACACCGGCGAAAATGTGGAAAACCGTGAAATCCATACCCAAAATATGACAAAAACGGCGGATAAAAGAATAACCTAAAAGCAAACCGGCGGCACAGCTATTACAATTATATAATAAGTATAAAAACGTGAGTTACTTGCCTCAAATGGTTGCTTCACTACAGTCAAGAAGACGTGCACGGTTCTGATGGCGAACGATCGATCGGGGGCAAGCACACAGCAAGACTTGCGTTTAACTGCCATGGCCGTGTCCACTGAATAAACTCTTCACCCTGATTGGTCAAAGAGAACTAACGCCTGCCTGCCTATTGTCCGTAGAAATGGACCTGACATAAAATGACATTATGTTTACTTCATAATGTTCGTTTTTTAACGATAAATTTTGGCTGGTTTCATGTTCTCGCAACAATAAAACCTACGCAAACAAAGGCACTAATGTAGGGCACCACTTATAATAGCGATTAAGCTTGAGGCAGAACATTAAAGATTAATTCCATCTCGGGGTAAAACGTTTCATCTTGAAACAATTCAGTATAGATTTTGACAAAGGGAGCGATCATAATTAAATGTTTTAGGTTGATATTTCCAGTATCTGTCGTCTCAGCACCTAAAAGTTATTCTATTAGCAGCTAAACTTTCATGTCTACGTTCACTTCAACACGCAAATATTGAATTAGCACAAAATGTCAAGGTCGGTATTAACTGGCACAAAAAGGCCGACTTTATTGATATAATAACATCTGCATACGTCAAATTACCGATAACAATTTATATTTTAGACTTTTTAAATGTTACCTACACTGAGGGGTTTAAAATTATACGTTCAGCCCTGCTGTCAGGGCGATAAGTAACTTATAGCATGGGATCTTCAGCACGGTGGTATCGAAACCACCCTAATGCCTTTTGAGGAAATCCTAGAATCTGGTGTGGATCAATAGAACGTTGGTTGGGAAAACGTTATTTTTAAGGTAAGGCACTGAAAATGCTTTTCTTTTAATACTGATACAATAGACAATATTATAAAATTAACACAAAGAATTGTGGCTGGCCTGAGGTACGTTTCGTGTCAAGGGACTCATCAGATAACTTTCTGAATTAATGATGGAAGAAATCTGACCTAACATCGCATTAGCATTCCCAATTGCATTACATAACCAAAATATTTACACAATAGATGATATTATAAAATTAATGTAAAGATATTGTGTGTGACCTGACGTAATTCTTTGTCTTAATTTTAACAATAATAATTAATAATAATTTAGTAATTTATATTGCGCAAAATTTATGAAAATGATCAGATGCGCATTACAATTATCTTCACTAAAATAAAATGATTCAATTGTTCAGTGAAATTGGTAACTTGTTCTGATGAATTTTCGCATAACGTTTTCTTCATTTATGAAAGAACGTCAATTTTAGAGGGCTGTGGCTGAACATTTCTATATGTTTGGACAATCTAAGCTTAAAAATATTTTTATAGCATTCTTATTGTTGTCTGGCAATTTTGAAATCAGGATGTACGTGCAGAATTCAACTACCCACGTTCGATTAAAACATAAGTGCGTCGATAGACTAGAGAAATAAAGGGGCGAGTTTCTAATGAAACTGTGCGCTGCGTGGGTCGGGAAGTGAAAGACTATGGAGTTGATATGGAGTTGATATGGAGTTGATATGGAGTTGATATGGAGTTGATATGGAGTTGACAAATAAAGGTAAATTGGTCACTGTATAAAGGAGATTCAAAAGCTGACTTTTCTAGCGCTACCTCTTCGTCAAAGCGAATCAATTCGACAACTAAATTAGCCGTTTTCCTTTTGGAAAGGAACAATGTTTGGTTGTCGATAACTAATTGTTTTTAAACTTTGTAATTTTTAACATGCTTTACAGACTGGCTGATGTTTTTATTTTCGACAACTTTTTATGATCACGGACGACTAAACAGTTATCGATAACGAAAAGACAGAAAAGGTACCCCTTTCATAAACCTTTCAAATACCTTTCATTGAAAATGGTACCCCTTTCATATAGCCTTTACGTGCGTCTGTTTGATATATTTTGAAAGGCCTTTTTTATAATACTTAAATGGCAGTTTTCCTCTTTTTTATACTCCAACTCGTGTCCCTTTCCTGTACTTCGTGAAATCCCTACCCTTTCATATACCTCCAGCCTAAAAAAGGTACCCCTTTCGGGCGGAGCATCCCCGTATAGCCCATTATAGGGAGTACCCCCTCCCCCCGGGCAAAAACAGTACTATGAATTAACAAGTAACCTTAATGTAGGTGAAAATAAAGCAACAAAACAGCTAGAATATATATTTTGTGGCACTTTTGCTGGATTACTAATTGGCCTATAACAGTAAGTTTTCCGGCTGTAAAGTGATAAACTGGTGCGTAATCATCACGGGTTGCCACGCGACATGGACAAATCCTTCATTTAACAAGTTTAAAACTGAAGTGCAATGTTCCTGGTGCGTCTGTAACCGGCACAGGTCATAGAAAGAGGATGCACGAACTCAGTTATTGATCTCTCACGTTCAAGACGAAGGTAAAACATCAAAAGAGTAAAGGGGTTGGTTTCTAAACAAAATGTGGTACCGCGTCGGTGGAAAATGAAACATGACAATTTGGGTTTTATCATCGGACTTAAGGAAAATTGGTCACCGTAAAAATATTTAAAAAGCTGACATTTCGAACGCCAGCCCTTCGTCAGAGCGAAGGCAAAGGCTTCAGTTAACTTATCGTTTGGTTTATCGCTCAGATGTTTTTTTCTAATACAAAACCTGCAAATTAAAAAAAAAACGATCTTCTCTTGGCATAATTCAATTTTATACACAAACGTATCACAAATATATCTTAAACATATTTTGCCAGGCATTTTATTTTTTTACTAAATATATATTATGACCACTTCAATTCTTTATCGACAGATTTTAAGTTGCTCTTTCTGGTCTGTTTTTACTTGATGTCAAATATCAATATTAACTTAGACTTCAAGGATGTCTAGTTTGAGAGCTATTAATAATTAATAACACATCTGTACGATTAAGGTTTCCTTTCTTCGTTGTTTTTAAAAAGTCGATTTCATTTTTTTAAATCTCATAATCTTAAAATGCTAAACATTTCTTTAAGCAGTTGCTATTATTTTAGGTATTTCTGTGTAATAAGTAACAGCATATTTGAGGTTTATAAATCTCGCTCAATGAAGAAAGAAAAATGGATTTTACAAGGTGCAGTGCCTTTATTTTTGTGAAATCAGCGGCCATGTCAGTTCTTTCTGCAGTTCGTCTTTGGATCTAACGTGAAGTAACTGCTAGTCCTGCCCGGTTTTACTGTGAAAAGCGCCCGATTTAAAAAAGAAAATCCCAAACGTCATTTTATAATCTATATAAATGCAAACTGCATAATCTTGAATAACCTGCGAACAGGTTTTTAGATGTTTTCGCTCCGAAATAAGGGCGCCTGATCGTAGGTTATATCTTGAATGGTCACACGACTGTAAAATTTCATCTACAGAACCAAGAGGTACAGAGTAGACTACATTTTATACACGTCTCAAGGGTTTCCCTCCAGCAAATAAGAAGCAACGAAAATGCTGCTGGCGAACGTAGGATCTGGAGAGATCTAGTAAGCCAAAAATAGCCACGGTTGAAAGGTTAAAACAGTGTTTTTTCAAATTTCAAGCCCTCAAGAGAATATATGAATTAATTACCGAGAGCAGTGCTCAAACATCATCAAGATACTTAATTAATAAGAATTTGTCCACCACATGCTGGTAATTGACGACGCAAGTCATTTTAAAGTGATTTCAAGACCATATATTTCGCATAAGTGTATTGTTCTTCAGGTTCACCGATATTTCAGCATAACATCTACTTTTGCCGCAATTAAATATCAAAGAAGAACTATAGAGCTGATTTTTCAACCAAATTTAACAAAACTGCGGTCTCGATTCCAGTTTCAGCTTTCTGTACCGAATATTTAAACGTCCGATTTGCAATTGGTAAACGACATGAATGCAAGCAATGAAAAGTTTTGCGCGCACATTTATTTCGTGTTTTGTGAAAAAGGCCGAAACTTTGCCATTCAACTTTAGTGTTGGAGATAAGGTGCAATAAAGCATATATACTATGGGACATTGAAAAGGATTTTTGGTTCCGCTTGCTGATCGTATTTTTGTAAGAAGGTGTTTTCCAAGAGTGGTGATCAAATGATATCTTCTCCCTGTATGATTTCGGTACAGAACAGATGCCTTGTTGTAACTATCACTCGCTTATCCTCCCTAATAATATATTTTAATTGGTTTTTCCTTTTGGTTATGCCGATATTTACACTTATAAGGTCAATTCGCATTTCGGTTATTTTGATTTTTACCCGAAATAAACATTTACTTCCTTATTTTTGTATAGCGTTTTTATCCATTTTGAGTGTAAAACATTCATGTTTGGTACCAAATTCATGCCATTCGATAACATTCGATCGCTCTCTTCAAAGCTATGTTTATTCGGTTCTTTTTTATGCTAATCTTGACTCAGTCTAACTCTTAATTCATTTAATTATCAGGCGTTAGTCAATTCAAACATCTTCGTTGTGATTTTCATGCGAAAACACATTTGCACTTCAATTAAAAAAAAAACTCTAAAACCCTAAACACGCACTTAGAACAACTGGACTTAATTTATGGAAAATGTTAACCAATTGCTGGTGAGTCTGTTGATGAAATCCTATGGTGTGACCAATTAAATGAAACCTCTTCAGCAGTACTTTTGCATGGTACCATTTGTTTTTCAATATTTTACAAAATGCGATTCGGGATTTTTCGTGAATTCTGAAATTAATGACTTCCTTGTGAAAATTGAAATACTATTATTAAATATCAAACCTCCATGTGTGTATTACATATTTCGCCAACTCTTCAAGCAATGTGTATGCAATGCAATTTCTTGCATTCCGACTTGTGGGCAAGTCTAACGTCATAGCCTCAAGCTTAGCCGCCATATATTATGCTATTATAATAGCAAAATATTAACATGGATATATAAGTCACGTACTCATCAACAGCTTTAATATAAATTTAATGGGACCATAAGCTCCCAGAGTCAATTATGGAGACATGTAGTGCAGAGACTAACTTTTGAGTCTGTGGACGAAATCTTATGGTGTGACCATTCAAAATGCATGAAACCTCTGGCAGTACTTTTGCATGGTAGCATTTGTTTTTCAATATTTTACAAAATGATATTTGGAAATTTTTCTTGAATTTTTTATTTGTAAGGGGTAGGAGTTAACATACTTTTTAAGCAATACATTTTCATTCACGAGCAAAGTTCTTCATCAAGCAAAAGAACTTTTGATCGGTGCCGCTTTCCTTTCGAGCCGTATTGTGCGGTCTCCATTTGTCTTCGTCGAAATATATTCATTTCAGATATTCTCTTAGTAGATCAACACATTGAGAACAAATCACAGTTTCGCCGAGAAACATTCATTGAGATATACAACCTTTTATTAAGTAAAAAGGCTTACTATAATAGCGGAGCTCTCGCCGGGCCGAAGGCCCGGCTGCGCAGCTCCATACTCGTAGAACCAGAGAACTATAGAACCATAGAACCCATGGCCGTCATTTTTCATGGTCATGGCTAGCGGAATGTTTCGCGGGCGCGTTGTGTGTCCGCCGCTGTCGTCCGCCGCCGTCGCTTAGGGCTATTAACTCGCGGGCGCGTAGACCGTCGCAAAACATGCGCGTATGACGCCACACCGGGATCTTTGCAATTTTCACGTCACCTGGGAAAACACTGCTGTGTTTTAACGGAGAAAACCGTTTAAATTAAAGTCGTTATTCTCCTGAATTTTTTCGCGGTTTGCTACTCAAGACAGGGATACTAATTATGGGATACTCAGAAGCCGCTATAGTGGAAATAGAAGAGCTTTCAGAGATAAAATCTTGCTTCGAGGATGGGAGCAATGCGGGAAGATGTTTGTCACTTCGGGTTTCAGAACTGAAGAAGCGGAGATTTAAACAATTTCCAAGCAGTGGATGGACTTAAAGGTAAAACAAAATACATTTTTCGATGGGAATTTATGTTGATATCAATCTGTGATTGACTTTTTTGTGTTCTCGCTAGTTTTCGGGAGAATTGTTTATAACACTCGCTCAATTAAATTCAGTTGTTTTGATTTCTTTCACCGGAGACATCTGGCTAGTTCTAAAATAGGGAACGGGGAATCGGGGAACGGGGAACGGGGAACGGGGAATCTCTAAAATGGGGAATCTCTAAAATAGGGAATCTCTAAAATGGGGAATCTCTAAAATAGGGAATCTCTAAAATGGGGAATCTCTAAAATGGGGAATCTCTAAAATGGGGAATCTCTAAAATGGGGAATCTCTAAAATGGGGAATCTCTAAAATAGGGAATCTCTAAAATAGGGAATCTCTAAAATAAAGTCTAGTTTCACTTTTATCGCCAGTAAGTCTCCCTCACATCTTCATTTGAACATTAAGGCCCGGTTCAGACGCCGAACTTTTCATGAGCCGAACTTAATTCGAATTTGGACCGACCCAAATTAACAAAAGTACGCCTGTTGATTCAGACGCCGAACTTAATTAGCCGAAGTTAATTCAGTTTGAAGAGAAACAAATCGAAAGATCAGCGATTTTCAGGCAAAGATGTCAGAACACGCAACAGTCGTTATAATAATTTATGCATTAGGTTCGGCTCATGAAAAGTTCGGCGTCTGAATCAAAGCCGTTCCAAAGCCGAAATTCCCGGCTGAGCCAGGCGGAAAGAACGGCTGAGCCGTTCCAAATTCAAATAGCCGTTCTTAACTGATTCAGACGCCGAACTTTTCATGTACTTAATTCAAGGTATTAGGTTCGGCTCATGAAAAGTTCGGCGTTTGAACCGGGCCTAACATTCTTTCTTACACTCATTGACTTTTTTTGGAACATTATAAGGAGTTTCGCTACATCTATAGTCAAATCTTTCTGTGTGTAGTTTAAAATCAGTTTTGTAACGGTCAGTTAATTAGATTTGAGTCATGTCATCAACGACCACACCTATAATGCATCCACCTTCCTGACATTTTCAGGTGTTTGCCTACGAGTGGTAAGGCGGTATGAACCACAGAAACTCTCAAAGGCTGAAACTCTTAAATTGAACCAAGACGTAAAAAAGCCAGTGTTTATTCGTACTACTCACAAGTTCACCTATTTTATTCAGTAATCGTTGAAGAATGCCTTAACACGTTATCAAACACAGCCAACAAGTATACAAGCTTCTAACCAAATGAACCATGCACAATTTTATTTTTTCTTATTCCTAACATGAAAACTGGAGATCACAAAAAACTAAACACGACTGCGAACAGTTTCCCCTTTCTTCCTAAGAAACGTAGGGAGAGCGGAAAGGTATTAATTATGCAAACCAAGGTCAGCGCTTCCGCGCGACACATCTATTTGTCACTTTCTTGCGCCATAGAAAAACTTGAAGAACAAAACATCAAAGTACCCATGTGAAAAGGACTTGCTGGACTTTATAAAGGAATATTTTGAACGCCATGGTCAAAAGACTATAACATGACTACTATGAACATTTGCACGTGGAGGCTAGAAGCACATGGCAGATAAGTGAGAAAATCACCACACGTATTAAAATCACTACCGCTTGGGCTGCCTGTGGTACCGTGTGAAAAATTCGTCTTCCTAGGATAACAAATTCCTTCGTGCGACCGCGCCGAAAGTGAGCACGAACGACGAATGTGAGCACTTCTTTTTTAAGTACACCAGAAACTAGTGAAGGTTTGTGGAAGAAAAAAAAATACAGTCAAACCTGTATTGTCGATGTCCCAAAATTTTGTTCCCATGTTTACTGTAAAAACTGCCTCTTTTAAGCGAACACCTCAATTAAGCGGACATTGAATAAATAGTCATTTGTCAATGTCAAAAACCTGTACTAACCGAACACTTACAATGGAACTCTTGCCACTGAAAATGAAACCCGAGTTTCCTTTGTTCAATTTGACATGTGTTATCCTTATTAGAGTGAAAAGCAAGGAAAAAGACGTTTTGCGGCGGCTCATTGTAGCAATTCAGAATCAATGCGAAAAATGGTAGCGTGATTCAGTTGGAAGGGGGACAGAGATGTTCTCATGTTATCGCAGCATCATCATCAAGGAACCTGCATATCTCAGTGTATTGAGCGAACGTCCTATTCGGACTGCAGAGCACAGAGGAACGAAGGAGAAATACCGTCATACAGACTATGTAGTGACAAAAAGCATTTAAATTAATGACTGATAATTGCGGAGATAAAAAAATACTAAAAAATAATTGCGGAGATAACGCATTTATCCCACCCAAAAACGATATGTCTTGAGTTGCAGAAAAAAGAAAAAAAATATAGCATTACTTAAAAAAAGTTGGCATAAGTAACGACGATTTACACGCTGCGCTTTTTCGTTCCGAGGGGGTTTGCGGCCGTTAACAGTGGACAGATGAATTTTTTCCACTCCCTTTTCAATGCACGTCGATGTTACATAGAGGTAAGCAAACGGGAAATTCCTTGTAATATTGTAACTTTATGTGCCCCTTTATGCCACCCCGCCATAAGGTTTTTCTTGAATTTTTGCAAGATTCCCAATTTTTCCAATATGAGTTAATTTTTTTGGTGATTTTTTCTTTTTAATAAGTGGTATTTTAATTTTTGGATTATTATAAATTCTCAACTTAAAGATATCGCGGGTGACGACGGAGCGCCGCCTTTCTAATCTCGTACAGCCAACTAAAATCAAGATTGGAGGGAATACTCTTCTCGCAGTTCTCGTCCTACAGGTCCTACACGGTTTGGACCAACCGCGGGCATGACGCCGGCACGAGAAAACGCAAAGCGGTCACGTTCGCGAACTTACGCGATCTTGCAGATAAATTGAGCTTTTCTCTTCGGGTGTTAAAAAATGTAACGAGAAGTTGTTAATTTTTCTTTCAAACTTACCGAAAAGCAAAGTGATTTTTTTTTGGGGAGTTTTCGTGTGACGGTTTCGCAATCGAGACCGGATATTTACACTTATGAACCAGACACTATAAGTGTCGCAACATGATTTAGCTTGATTTGTCGCACAATATGAAACAAAACACGGTGAGGAACGGACAATTTAATTTTTGTGGGGGGGGGGGGGGGGAGGGGGGTGAGCAATTACCAAAAAAAAATTCCTGCAGAAGAAATTTAAGAGAAAAAATTAGTGCACAAGAAAGCACGTGAAAAATATTCAAGCATTTTGGTAAAAAAAATTATTGCAAATAGTGATGATGAAAAAAAAAATCACACTCAGAAGAAATTGCCCCAACCCCCCCCCCCTCCCCTCCCTCCTCTTCCGACAAAAATTAAATGGTCATCATCATCATCATCATCAATATTTATTTATACACGAAATCGTATCGTCATTGCATGGTCTTCCTAGGAGTCGTGTGACTTCTAGTTTGTAACCATCTTGAATTTCAGTTTTATCGCGAGCGGACAGCTTTACTTACGGCCCTCGTAACAGCTGCTTTCAAAATTCCCTATTTTAGAGATTCCTCATTTTAGAGATTCCCTATTTTAGAGATTCCCCATTTTAGAGATTCCCTATTTTAGAGATTCCCCATTTTAGAGATTCCCCATTTTAGAGATTCCCCATTTTAGAGATTCCCCATTTTAGAGATTCCCCATTTTAGAGATTCCCCGTTCCCCGTTCCCCGTTCCCCGTTCCCCGTTCCCCGTTCCCTATTTTAGAACTAGCCGGAGACATCTCGGCCTCTTAATGGTTCGCGTTTTGCTTTTAAACACAAACTTATGGAGATTTGAATTAATTTTTTCGAAAGAAGATTGTGTTGTCCATTTTTATGTGTTTGTTCATTCATTACATAGGTTGAAAAGCGATTTTATGTAAACAAAACAAAACAAGACTTGGATACTTCACACGCGTGGTCTTATGCAAATATGTTTGTGTATTTTTTGCAATTTTGATTTCCAAATCAGTTTCTCGGACAATTTTTATAAGCAGCAGGTGTATTTTATTTGGAAATTAGTCGTACTAATTATTCTAGACGGAGAAAAAGTTGTTTTTGTGAACTTTTGTACGGTCTAAATGTACTGTGCAAACGGTCGCGTAAGTCTGTTTTTGAGAATTTCTAAAATTAAAAGATAGGCCCGGTCGTCAATTTTATTCTTGTGCTTCCGACCTTTCACCTCAGTTAAGTTTATCATCGGCTTTCTGTTCAAAGAGCGACGCTGTTAGGCTCAGGCTATCTATATATATTATTAATATATTTACCTCGCGTTATTTCTTAAGCCCGGTTTCCATATGATCGCTACGATCGCTACGATCGTTGCGATCGCTGCGATCGCTGCGATCGCTGAAAAAAATAGTTCAGCGATCTCAGCGATTGATGGTTTCCATATGATCGCTGCGATCGCTACGATCGCTGAGAAAGTGAATGAAGATCGAGGGGACCTGGGTCTGACAATATCATTTCGCATCATTCTTGAAATTCAACACAGCGGCTGTGAATTGTTTTAAAAATTTGATACAAAGACAGTCGTATCTTTGCACTTCTTCCATAAAAAGGGCCAAATCGCACCCTTTGAGTGGGCGTACGCAGTGCATCTTGGTATTTTTGCTGTCGCTGCGATCGCTGCGATCGCTGCGGTCGCTGGAGAGTGGTTTCCATATGATCGCTACGATCGCTACGATCGCTGAGATAGAATCACAGCGATCGCAGCGATCGTTGTCGCTGCGATCGCTGTGATCGCTACGATCGCTGGAGAGTGGTTTCCATATGATCGCTACGATCGCTGAACTTTTTTTTCAGCGATCGCAGCGATCGCAGCGATCGTAGCGATCATATGGAAACCGGGCTTTACACCGAAACAACAAGCAGCGAATGAAACTTTTGCTAAAATTAAGCTTACTGAATTTAAGAGATTTTAGATTCAAAGAGCTTTCGGTCAGCGTAAAGAACGGGACCGCAGAGTAGTGACCACTCGAATTAAAACACAGTAAAATGGCAGAGAATTTCATACTGACAAGTGTTTCGTGTCTTAAAAAGTTCAATTCAGAATCGAAACAAATTGAACCCCAACGCTAACTGAACAGAGCGGCGAAAAGTCTGATAGAATTGCAGCAGGGAGGACATTATGTCTAACAGAAATTCACAGCATAAGGACAATAAACGTTTGAAACATCGTTACCTGTAGTTGATGTGGCTTTTTAGTCCCTTCCCGCATCAGTACCAAATTATCAAACATCGAAGTACGAGCTGAATCGATCGTTGTTGTTTCCAAACTTGCTCGTTTTAGTTCCTACAGCCGTCTGAATCAGGGCGAGATCGTTTCTCTTCAATCCGCTTAAAACAAAGATCAAAAACTTTTCTGAGGAATTATCAAGTCTATCTCATATTCCAGAGGTGATTGCTACAAGGTATTTTCCGAAAATTGTGCTCCTTCATTCACTCCGTGTCGAGCGGTTGAAAAACAAGCTTTCATTCAGCTTCTCCAAGAAACACTGCGACACAACGCGAAAATTTGGCGCCTTTTTTGTTCAATCATGTGATCAATAATTTTTCTCTTTTCTTTTCTTCTCTTTTTTCTTTTATTTTCCCCTTTTTATCTAATATTTCACGCATTTTTTCTCCCAAAGATGCGAATTTGTAGGTATTACGTACGTAGCGGTCATTTTCACTTTCCTTCAAAATGCGAAATTCACCAACATCGTCGGATATATGCCATCTATAGCTACCAAGGCACACATATATCCACCCTGAGAGCTACCGATATCGACAGCGCTATGACCGCTATCACTCGTGGCGGTGGAATATTTCACGGTGTACCACTAGCATAAGTAATATAAATTAAATGGTTGATGAATTTTTTTTTCTACATAGTAATTTCAAGAATTAAGCCTTTATGCTTCCACAATGGGATGTGCAGGATCTCTGCATTCGAAGACTCACCGGGAAATCTATCCTATCTTAGTATCACTGCCACTTTCCGATGAAAACAAAGAGTTCTTGAGAGAATCTTGGAAACTATTGCAAGAACAGAAAGACACTGTTGGCAAGACCATATTTATAAGGTAATAAAAGTAGTTTTCAAAGCCGATCATATGTAGCATTAAACAATTTGGTTGCGGGGTGGTGGAGGAGGGTCTAGGACCGTAGACATCAGTGCAATTTTAATCATGTTCGCAATGTTTTGTTGTTGTTCATTTTATCGCAGACTTCTTGAATTAAATCCAGATCTTCAAGACACGTTTCCGTCATTCAGAGGAGTCGCTCTTGACGAGCTTATGAACTCCCGTTCTTTATTTTTACACTCGAAGCGTTTGATGGCAGCAATGGAAAGCGCTGTTTCTTCGCTAGACGATGGACAAGAGTTTATTGAATATCTTACGGATCTCGGAGAAAGGCATATAGCAATATCGATCAGTGAGAAGCATTTTAAGGTAGGATAAATAGCACAACTTTACTTTAAGTAGTTGTTCTGGTTTTGGTAATTTTTAAAAGCGTAGATAACTGTACAAAACCATTTTTTGGCATTCTGACCGCGGGTTCTGTCCTTTAAAATTCGGTTTAATGTTCCCGCTTGAGCCACGCCCTTCAAGGTTAGCCAAGCGCTTAGAGTCTGGTGGTTAAATTTGAGTTTCTAGTAGTAGTAGTGTGGGCGGCACGGTGGTCAAGTGGTTAGCGCGTCGGACTTTCAACCCGAAGGTCGGTGGTTCGAGCCTGGTCTCTGCCGTCGTGTTGTTTCCTTAGACAAGAAACTTTACTCCACACTGTCTCTCTCCACCCAGGTGTATAAATGGGTACCGGCGACAAAATGCTGGGGGTAACCCTGCGATGGACTAGCATCCCATCCAGGGGGGAGTAGCAATATTCCTAGTTGCTTCATGCTACGGAAACCGGGTTAAGCTCCGGCCGTGTGGGCCATCGTGGCCCGAGTGCGACTTTACCTTTACCTTTTAGTAGTAGTAGTAGTAGTAGCAGCAGAAGTAGTAGTAGTAGTAGTAGCAGCAGCAGCAGCAGCAGCAGCAGTAGTAGTAGTAGTAGTAGTAGTAGTAGTAGTAGTAGTAGTAGTAGTAGCAGTAGAAGTAGTAGTGTTAGTAGTAGTAGAAGTAGTAGAAGTAGTAGTAGTAGTCGTTGTCGTCGTCGTCGTAGTAGTAGCAGTAGTAGTAGTAGAAGTAGTAGTAGTAGTCGTTGTCGTCGTCGTAGTAGCAGTAGTGTTAGTAGTAGTAGAAGTAGTAGTAGTAGAAGTAGTAGTAGTAGAAGTAGTAGTAGTAGTAGTAGTAGTAGTAGTAGTAGTAGCAGTAGCAGTAGCAGTAGCAGTAGCAGTAGCAGTAGCAGTAGCAGTAGCAGTAGCAGTAGCAGTAGCAGTAGCAGTAGCAGCAGTAGTAGCAGTTATAGTAGTTGAGTAGTTGGAACAATTTCCTTGTTGTTTCTTCTTAACGTTGACAACAATTAATTACTTGACCAACGGGCCAAAAAACCCTTTCCTCAACATTGAGAAGGAACGAGAGCTGCGCACATAGACGAGTGACATGACTATAAACCAAGTGTTCCAATTAATTGTGTCTAATATAGCAGTTTTCAATTGAGTGTCAAAAGTAATTTTGCGATTGCTTTGATTTTACATTGCTCCGCTTTGTGATTGGCTAAAACAATCATACGCCACTTTCTCGACCAATCAGAAGTAAAAGCAAAACCAATCGTGACTTGCTCGCACACGTTTTCCCGCGCTTGGCGCCGGCGACATGTCTTTGCTGCGAGTTCTGATTGGTTCATTGGATTGTCTGCGTCTGTTGTGATTGGCCAGAGTAATAACTTTGGTTTTTGTTTAACGACACTCAAGTAAAAACTGCTCTATTACAGTTTAAATATTATAGGTTATGTTTTCGCAGCTTTAACACCTAAAATCTCGAACTTCAAAGTTAAAAGTTACAGGAAGCCAATTAATAGGTAATGTCCATTGTATGACAAGTTTATAAATCACGAAAACCTGGCGTTTACATTTTTGTTTTCTGCCAGGTCATGGAGAAGGCTTTAGTTCTCACATTAAAAGACTTGCTCGAGGAACTCTGCACTGAGGACATTGTAAATGCGTGGAGAGAGTTGTTTGGGTTCATGTCCGGAACTATGTTGGCGGGAAAGGAAAGAGCACATGAAAATCAAAACTCACTGGTCTGAAGCCTACGCATATTATGCACTTATTGACTGAGTGGGAGGGCCGGATGGGAAAATATTTCGGTCGAGGTCATGACGTACGGACCGAGCGCAGCCGAGCGCAGCCGAGCGCAGCGAGGTCCGTGCGCCATGACCGAGAGTCAAATATTTTCCCGTCCGGCCCGACCTAACTCAGTCAATAAGTATTTTATAATATGACTAGAAAGTACAAGAATAGTCGTGCAGTGCGAGGTCACTTGAACTCGAGCGGGGCCGGACGGCTTTTTCCGGACCGGCTCACGTCAACCCGTCCGGCCCCGCTCACGTCACCTTGCGATTCTATTTTCTGTAGGATTGCGTCAGTGGGGCCGTACGGTCGTATTTATAATATTATAAATGATACATATCGACACTGTTCTCAGCCGTTCACAGAATATCCGATACGCAATATGAATGATCGGAGTTTTGTTAACTTGGAATACTACTCTTAGCTACAAGTTAAAACAGGCGTCAGTGAAGTCTCAGGCGCACGCGTGCCTCTCACGCATGCGCCCTGAAAATATAACTCCTTATTTTCAGATACCACGTAGCTCTTTAGAACCTCTAATTTCACGCAGCTCTATTGTTTTCAGGGCTAGGGTCCATTGTTGCGTTGTTTGTTCTATCAAATCAGAAAAGACCTTGTAAGAGCTGCGTACTTAACTTAATTTTCGCAAAGATGCCGCTTTCCATTGCAAACCGGCCTGATATATATTGGACAAGGTGTTTTATTTTCTGCAAACCTAAAGAATTGTCGTTATTTTGCAGTTTTGTTTTCAACAGCGACTCAAGCTTAACCCTATTAAGACTGGGGGGGGGGGGCGCTTTCGAACCCCCCCCCTCCAGTAACATTGTGATAACTCTTACACCGAAATAGCTATGAGGCTGAAATTTTCTGACTTTTCCTAGAATTTATCTAGGGACATTTTGGTATCCATAACATGTCAGTGTGATTAACCATGTTGCCATGGCAACCGGTTTTTGACACATAGGTTTTCAAAATATTAAAATATGGTGAATTTTTTATTTTAAGATCTTGTTTTTTGACTTATAGTGCATTTTCGTGTTAGAATAGTTTTTTCTTGGAACTAGTTCTTGAAAGACATCAAAAATATTTAACATCAAATACTTGGGGGGAGGGGTAGGTACATTTTTGCTCTCTTTTACTTATAGACAAACATGTTGTACTATTTATTAAATAACGCTTCTAAGTTCATTGTTTGGATAATAGACATTAGTTTGATACGTGTTTTATACATTCTGATCCTTTTCTCTTTTAGATATTTTTTAAATTTTAATTTAAACCAAAAAAGGAAATCCAAGATGGCGGATCCAAGATGGCGGATCCAAGATGGCGGACAATAATTTCAAAATTATAGTTTTATCGCCTTTTTTTGCTTTTTCTCGCTTACAAGTGTGTCCTTGTTTGTATTTATTATGTTTTAATATTAAAGAGATGATTTTACAGTTATATTTGATATTTTAAGCATCTGGATGGAAAAATATCAAAGAAACGTCAGAAAAACAAAAATGACGTCATTATGAAGTCATAATTAGGTGTGGCAGGTCAAAACTGGGTGTGAGGTTTCCTTTTATGGAGGTGAACATTGTGTGAAAATTTCATGGTCCTAGCCTTACTGGTTCAAAAAGAAAAATATTTATCCCTGAGCTTCTACAGGGATAAATGCTTGTATTGTATGCTTTATGCTTGTATTGCAAAAAATAGTTAAGGCAGCGGAGACCGCGGAAAATCTGGTAGCGTTTGTCATAAACTAAATAAATATACAAGCCAATATTGAATATTGATATCGCAATTCCTTACACGGTGTGATGAAGTGTACATTATATTGTATGTGTGTTGAAGCCACACAAGAAAGCTAAATGGCTGGTTATTCAACGCGTTAAGACGGTGTCTAACAAAACCGCGATGTAAGCCAATTTCAATCTGGTTCAATAACCCTGATATTTAAAAGTTGTTTGCTGTAATCAATGTCAAGACCGCATATATCACAGACTAGAAAAACATTTATCACGTGCATTTTCTTCGAGTTCTGATTGGTTGATTGGATTGTCTGCGAATGTTGTGATTGGTCATGCAGAGTGACAAAGACACCGACAGATCGGGGTTACTATGGAGTACACTTGCTGTAAAAATATCTTTAATATATTTTTTAGTTTTCTTTCTCGAAAACATTTGCTATTTTATTTACAATTAATACAACGATACAGCACAGGAACGATATTTAAAACAGCAAACGTTACCCCCGGCATTCCATTTTTGAACACAACTTGTTTTCAAAAGGTTTTGCTTCTTAGGTTCACATGCACTACTGTCTCTAGCGCGCTCTGTCCGCTCTTTAGGCCCAGTTCAAACGTCGAACTTCACATGTGCCGAACCTAATGCAAATGAGCAAAATCTATTGTTCTTGCTAATTTGCATTAGGTTCGGCACATGTGAAGTTCGACGTTTGAACTGGGCCTTAGCATGCTCTTTCAAGGGCAACAACATCCCTGGAGAACGTTATAGCTAAAAACTGTATTATTTACAGGTTGCTACTACATTGTAAATCGAAAGAGGCTTCGTACAAAAGATTACCGTAAACCCGCTTTAAGGTTACAGTGTACCTTCAGATCGAAAATTTATTGAAAATTTTTTTTTGGCGTTAAAATAAAGTTTACAGAATGAACTTTCATCCAAAAAAAAAGTATCGAAAAATAGTGAAAATTGACGGAGAAATTACGGTATAACTTTTGTGGGCGGAGTTTGTTTATTAAGCGATATGTTATTTTAAGCGCCGTTTTCTCAAAGTTAATTTTTCGCTTGTTGGGGACACTTTAAAGAGCTACAATTCAAAGGGAATTTGTTCGATTTTCCTTAAATTTGGACAGAAGCT
Organism: Cladopsammia gracilis; assembly: GCA_022457155.1. NCBI lineage: Eukaryota > Metazoa > Cnidaria > Anthozoa > Scleractinia > Dendrophylliidae > Cladopsammia > Cladopsammia gracilis. Next base: position 2,896,432 of record JAJGOT010000007.1, read on the forward strand.
AGGCTAACATATAATCAACAAAAAAGTGTCGGCGAATTTCTTAATTCCGAAAACTTTTTCGTCAAGAGGCATTTCCGTGCGATCATTCCAATTTTTTTTCTCCCCTTTTCGAAAATATTCTGTAACTTTTCACTGCAATTGAATATGGAAAATCGCCGACACGTTTTTTTAGCGCTTCGTGTTCGGAAACCCGAGAACAAATCAAATTAGCAAAATATAATAATTGCTTTGAGTTATAGCGTTTTAAAGCTGATTCGGACGTTCGAATTTAGACGTCGTAAAAAATTCGACAATTCATTTTATTACCAAATGGTTTCCATATTTAGATAGCCAGCTCAATAAGCTTTAATTTGATATCTGGGTTTAGGTATATTAAGTGTAATCTTAAGACGCTAGAGCTGTTATACTGGAGACACCCCCGAAGGTACACTGTAACCTTAAGAACTGATTATTTTACTGAAAACCGTCAATTTGAGGACGCAAGTGCCGTTCTCTAAACAAGTGAAATTCTTGACAAGTGAAATTATGTATACAGACAAAGTGGCCAAAACAATAGAAAATACTCTTCCGAGTTTGAGTCACCAATCAGAAAGCGCGCGAAAATCAATATTCGGTGGTTCGGTACTGACACGAAATATATATATATCATCTTGTTAACCAGCTGTCTCTCCAGAGCCCCTTAGCATCGTTGTGGTTATAAAATTAAACAGGTCTTGCCAGGCTTCTATGACCAGGGATGTACACTCAGTTTGTAGCATATCTTGTAACGTCCACAAAAGAGCTTCACCTACAACCTGAGGGACGGAAACGTAACAAGATTATCAACTTTTACAACATAACAGAGAAAATACCTGATAAGTAACTTAAAGAGGTGTCCGTCTTACAGGGGTGTCCGACTTCAAGGATGTCCGTCTTACAGGGGTTTCCGCCTTAATGGGTGTCCATCTCACAGGAATGTCCGCCTTACAGAGGTTTCTGTCTTACCGGGGTGTCCCTCTTACAGGAGTGTCCGTCTTACAAGGGTGTTTGCGTTGCAAGGTTGTCCGTCTTACAGAGGTGTCCATCTTACAGGGGTGTCTGCCTTACAGGGATATCCGTCTTAAAGGGGTGTCCGCTTTACAGGGGTGTTCGCATTGCAGGGGTGTCCGTATTACAGGGGTGTCCGACTTCAAGGATGTCCGTCTTACAGGAGTGTCCGCCTACAGGGCTGTCCATCTCACAAGAGTGTCCGCCTAACAGAGGTGTCTTCCTTACTAGGGTGTCCGTCTTACAGGGGTGTCTGCTTTACAAGGTGTTCGCGTTGCAAGGGTTACGTCTTACAGGGGTGTCCATCTTACAGGGGTGTCTACCTTACAGGGGTGTCGGCCTTACAGTGGTGTTCGCATTGCAGGGGTGTCCACCTTACGAGTCATTATCTGTAAGACTCTGAAGAAGAAAGGCTGTGCCTTTCGAAATATTGGATATTTTACAAATATAGTCGTTTCCGTACCGTTTATCAGCCTTGCTTTTTCATCAAATCGTTTCATCTCACAGGGGTGTTCGTCTTATAAGGGAGTCTGTCTTACAGGGGTGTCTGTCTTACAGGGGTGTCCACCTTACAGGTGTGTCCATCTTTCAGGTGATTCCGCCTTACATGGTGTCCGTCTTATAGGGGAGTCCATCTTACAGGGGTGTTCGTCTTATAAGGGAATCCGTCTTATAGGGGTGTCCGCTTTGAGAAAGTGGACTGTAGTAGCCAGGAGCCAATTAAAGGAATTTGTTGTTTCTTACCCTAAAATGCTCCTGTGTTATGGACCATGGTTGATGTCTTTGCCCCAAAGTAGTAAGACACTCGATCAACACCTCAGCATCATCTAAAGAACAGATGGCGTTTTCTACGACAGCCATAACTCGCTTGGCATGAAAGTACAGCGAACGGGAATTCATCAGTTCCTCAAGACTCACGCCTTTGAATGACGGGAACGTATCTTGAATATTTGGATGTGTCTCGAACAGTCTAAAAAATAATTAAGCGTTAATAGTACTCAATTAGTGAAGGCCCGGTGGTGTAGTGTGGTCTGAAGGTCGTGGTTCAAGGCCTGGTTTCGGTCGTCGTGTTATTTCCTTTACTTTACTCCAAGTACCAGAGACAAAATGCTGGAGGTAACCCTTTGATGCTAGCATCCCGGCATCCGGGGGGAGGAGGGGGGGGGGGGGGTAGCGATGCTCCTAGTTGCTTCATGCTACAGAAACTGAGTTAACTCTTTCACTCCCAGAGTCAATTATGGAGACATGTAGTGTAGTTCTAACTTTTGAGTCTATGGACGAAATCCTATGGTGTGACCATTCAAAAATGAAACCTCTTCAGCAGTACTTTTGCATGGTACCATTTGTTCCAACTTTTGAGTCTGTGGACGAAATCCTGTGGTGTGACCATTCAAATGAAAACTCTTCAGCAGTACTTTTGTATGGTACCATTTGTTTTTCAATAGTTTACAAAATGCAATTGGAGATTTTTCTGGAATTTTGATTTTTGTCACTCTTGGGAGTTAAAGGGTTAAGTTCCGGCCGTGTGAGCCACCGAGTACTCAATGGTTTGATTAGCGCATTCTTTCCCGCTAAATAAACGCTCCAATCTATATACAAGGCGCCATTTTTTTAATGAACTTTTTATCAATAAAGAGGTTTTTAGTTAAAGCTGAATTACAGTCCGTACTGCGCAATCTCGGGGTTTGTTTTCATTTTTTATTTTGAATTTGTTGATATGTTACACTTCGGTAATAGCATACATGGAGTAAATGGGAGAAACCACATAGTAAACCGAGTCCGCCATTTTTAACGGCCGTTGTGTTTACGAATGCTCGATGAGCTGAAACATCGGTTTGGGAAAACTTTGGGGTTCTTTTACTTGTTATTATCGTTTGGCAAGGATATCTGACGTTAATAATGAAGGAAAAGGTAAGTTTGTCCCGTAATTTTCATTTTCGCTTGTAAACGTTCCTTGTTTGTGAGTCTCGCAAACATTGCCGAGCTGAGATTGCGCAGTACGGACTGTAATTCATCTTTAAGTGTTGTGAAACCAAAACCAAGGAATCACTCTGCCCAATAACAACAAACGCCGACAATCTTATGAACATAAAAAAATCCTCAAAAGTTAAAAGCACTGCTCAATGCTTCGAATTCAAATAATATAAAACACCATCGTTCATCGAGGGAAACATCAAGATTCGATGGAAACAAAATTTACTGTTTCATTAAGCCATTTGTTTTTTAGCTTTCTTCGTCGTGGAAAAAACTCGCCCAGTTTGAAAAACGCACCGAGCTCTCAAGGTAATCATCAATCGCATCATAACGGTCTGATCACGTGCGCTAGCGGGCAACAGGGTCAAGCCCAAATCATACATGGCCTTCCAGAAGGACGTCGGACACCTTATTGAGACTTATATAACGAAGTAACTGGTTAGCTTTCAGTTGAGGTCAGGGGTAGTTAAATTTAGGACTAAGCAACCTGAAACAGTTTGTTCGTCAGATGTCATGTGACCATGAATCAACCAATGAACGCGCACGTTGTATTGTTGATACAAAACAGTTTTAACACCTTGTATAGCATAATAAATAGTACCTAGCCAAAGAAAGGCAATAATGCTCATTAGCTGTACTTATCACATCCCACGCAGACTGAAAGGTTAAGAACCACCTTGCACTGCATATGGTTTGTAGAAAAAATAAAATGTGAAAGTGTGAAATTAAGTACCACATTACCACATTAAAGTACCACATTAAAGTACTATTCAATTAAGTTTTTATTTGACATTTGGTCTCACTATTAGATTTCATCCACAGATTTGCAAGTTAGAAACACAGTAAAATGTACCATGTGTCTCTAATTTTTTGTGGGTTCTAATTTTTGCGATTTTTACGGGTTCATGATCAGTTTCACGATCCTCAAAAAGAAGTTTCCGCAAAAACAATTCCCTCAAAAATTTCCTCCACTGTCGAAATTATATGCAAATATCATCTTTTGCACGCAATGTAAAATCGTGTTGGTACCCACTAAAAACGTCTCTCTCGTTCAGAAAATGTCAGTGATAACTCTGGTAATAATGTATCAAGTGGAACCGTTAAGGCCCGTTTTTACACAGGCGATTTTTTTGTGCAATTTTTGTCGCACTTGTCGATGCAATTTTTGTCGCGCGCAAGTTGCATCTTCAACTGAATCGCGCGTGTAAACGGACGGCTATTTCAGTGCGATTTGGGCGCGATTTGTCGCGCGATGTCGCAGAGGTTTCGAACACGTTCGAAACCTGATGCAACTTGGCAGCGATTTTGGGGAAATCGCAGCAAATATCCGGCGCACCCGAATCGCACAGGAAATCGCCGCTAGTTTACACTTGCGACAAAAGTTGCATTGGAGAGCGCGACAAAAATCGCATCAAAAATCGCATGTGTAAACGGGCCTTTAAGTAGTTTTTGCTGTTGTAGTTATTGCTGATCCATTACCAAAACAATCAGCCACACTAGGGGAAGATGTACATGTAAAAGAGTGAGACTGATAAACGTGTTTTACATATGCATGTTGTTTCACCTGTATTTCTGTTGCATCTACTCAAATAAAAACGAAAATATTGGAATTCCAATTGAGCGCGACTGCCTGCAAATAGCAAAAATTAATTCTTTCTCAATCACAAAAAATACTTTCTTCAAAACACAAAAAAGTTTAGTGCCGCACAGTATAAAATTGTCATCACGGTTTCGCGTAGATCAACCGCTCAAGGTTCATTCTGAGGGCGGGGAAATTTAGTGCCGAAGTGACACGCTTAGCTTACGCTTACCTTACAAACATCGCCTTTCCTGCCTCGGTTTTAACTGGTTCAACAAGTTTCCAAGACTCTCTTAAAGTGTCCTTGGTCTTGGAGGATAAAGAGATGGAGACCGGTTTGACTGAGTTTGGAGGGGAAGGCAACTTTTTCCAAGAAGAAAGATGTTGAGATGATGCGGAGCAACCCATAGCACGAGAAATGAATAATACATAGATCACACATTCAATTCCTGAAAAGAAAAGAAAAAGCCGAAATTACAAATGTGAATAATCTCCTGGAAGAAGCCAAGTTTACAATACATTTGATGATATGAAAATAAAAACCTGGAGTTAAATTTCCCGGTTTGGTCATCTGCATATGCATTTTAGTTTTAGTTGCCTTTGAAATGGAAATTGTTGTCCAGTTCATGTTTTTACAATTGCTAAGCAACATTGTTTCCACAGGAGGTATTTTTAATGAATGGTGAGTGAAATATGGTAATAAATGCCATATCAGATAAATGGACAATGACTGTCACATACAGTGAACATCATGAAGAAGTCATTTTCGAGTGTAATGAGTCCTTTTAAATATTAAAATGCCCATCATGTTGAAAAAAAAAACAAGAGAAAAATATTATGGAAATAATGATTCAGCGCAAAGTGATGTTGGACTTTAGCTAAAGCTGTTTAAATTTAGTGGACTGTCATCAGTGAATTCATCTTTCCCTTTTTTCTTTTTTCAGTTTTCAACCACTATCAGTTTGTCTGAAGTCTGTCAAAAAATTATACCCATGAACCAATTGGTCAAAGTATATAATAAAGTAATGAAGTCTAAATTCTCTGCGGGGCTGTCTTAAGCATTTTGTTGTCCGTTTGAAGCCTGTTAATTGGTGATTCACTGCGTCACAGTCTCTTCAGAAAACAACCCAAGAAATTCATTTATAATTCAATTCATGAAAAAAATTAAACTCATTTTCTACATGTACATTCATTTTATGAAGCAGTTGGCAAGCAAAAAATTCGGCGCTGGTATGCAGGTCCTTAGTAGGGTCGCTCCAGTCATTTCGCTCCTAAAATATTTTTCCGGTTGCTTATTCTTCACCTCTCGATATGTTTATCGAAGAAATCATACATTACCCGTCGAAAAAATCCTCCTTCGATCCTTTTGTAGTATTTTTACCTTATTATTAAACATTACTATAGCTTCTGCAAATGCATAGCTTACCGCTATACCAGCTGCTTTGATTCATTCAAGAACCTTTTTCTTCATGATTTCTTATCGCGGATAAATCAGTAATATTTTTTTCCTCTCTCTTAGTTTTCTTCTTACCTTGCGAGCAGTGGATTCTCCTACGCCGAGCTACACCGAACAAGAGAGAAACCACTGCGAGCATCCATTAGTCCCTTTGATCGAGCCGCCATCCAGCGCCATGGACGAATAAATTAACTAAGCCCGTAAAACAAGTTCTCTCGCGCATGCACTCATCCACGTAACTGCTGCGTTTAAGCGAGCCCGCTATGTAAGAGACAAAATGGCGTCTAAGGTGACGAAGACATTTTTGCCGCGAAACAACGGCACGTGCTACAATTTTCCCGCGAACAACGTCAAATGCATCACGTGGGGCGTCACTTGGCTGCGCATGCTCGATAGAAAAGCAAACGGTTGTTCGCAGTGGTTTCTCTCTCGTTCGGGTCTCGTTCAGTGAAGCTCGGCGTAGGAGAATCCACTGCTCACAGGGTACTTTTTTCTCTTTTTATGAGACAAATCTCTTGGAACTACGTTTCTTTGTAGAAAGAATTGTTTAAATCTATCTTTTAAAAAGGCCTTTCGTGACTTGTAAGCATGCATTAAGACCTATGTATTATCTAGGTAAAATAACTCCATACACTGATAAAGATAAAATATAGTGCACGCTCACGTGACCCTTGAACTACCGTCCGCCATGTTGGAGGACCACTTTGACGGGTTTTCCCTGTGTTTACGTTCCAGAGAGCGGGCAGCGCAAGCGCTTTTAAAATAATAACTCGCGTTTCCCTTAACGTTGTGAATTTAAGTCGTTAAGGTAGCTAATTTACAGTGCTTTTTTGTCAGTTGTGCTAGTTTAAATCTCAAAACCCCTTTTCTTTTGATTCCTAGGGCCGTATTTGTTTCGATCACTTCGATTTGTCGCCAGATATTTTTAAAACTTGAAAACATTATCACAGAGTTGAAAATCAGCTAGACTATTAAAAATCGGTTTTAAACTAGTGTGTGAATTAGTCATGGCTGTGGAAACAAGAGTGACAAGTTTCCGAATACGGTATGTTTTCGTGTTCCTGTTAAAAGTTTTAACAAATTAATTAACGAGAACAAACGGAAAGGTCGACACTTCGTGGTGGAATAGGACACTTGCTAGTCTTCAGTGCTATGCAGGTGTGCGAGCCACACTCACCAAGGCCAGTCATACACCCTGTACAATGTACTGACACATGGTACGAGTTGCGCTAGTGAATCGTTTATTATCTGCGAATATCTTCTTGTATATATCATATCAAGGACACTGGAAACGAAGCTGCTAACCACTAGATTTGGTTGTAGGCGTGAAGACTTCTGTAAGCTTTAATTGTGCGTTTGTTTAAAATCTGATATTATCCTGCACAAGGTTAGAATGGACGGGTGGAATGCTTTCCTCGCTCAACCTTTTTACTGGTATGCATGAGAAGCGGATCGATTCCGATTCCAGATCAAGAACGTTTTTCGAGATATCCACACTATGCCTTGCCTTCGAGATTTCAGCTATTTTTTACAGCATCAGAGGCTCGATTTACCATTTTGATTACGTCGACAGTCCTCCAACATGGCTGCTGGTAATTGTTTGTAAACATTGCACAACCAGGACGAATTTACGACGCGAAAACCTATCGGTCGCGCGTAGTTTCCCGCCTTTTTTCATGGCCTTTAATTGTAAACACTGAGGTTTTTTAAACATTTTTCATGTATGAAATTTCCTTTTAGATTTTGTTACTGTTTTTTTTTATGAAATTTAGGTGAAACATTTTAATAATATCATCATTTAACCCAATCCTCAATTGTTTTGTCCAAGTTGTAAATTAGCTGAACGAAAAGCGTTTGTTGATTCCGTGAGGATTAATTAAGAGTGTCGATTTGGAAGATCAGCGAATGTTTTTGCGTTACTTTGGTGTAGGGAAAGACCGCAGATCGCCATGTGTTGTTTAGAATGATTTGGAAGTGTTAAAATAACTGTTGATTTGAATGGTCACTTTTTACCATCCTTAAAAAAAAACAGGAACACATATAATCGGGCTTAAGATATACAATTTTAGATCGGTTGAAAGGTTTAAGTAAACCGAGCGTTTAATTTACTTTATCAACTTCCACTCTTCAAATCAACGAAGCTGTAAAAAATAGCATTTATATCATTATTCAAGCTTGCTTGATTTTATTCTAATAAAACCCATGTTTTGTAAATTATAAACTGCTATCTTCGTGGAAGAAATATACTCTTTTAAATATCTTTAAAAAACCTCAGATATGATAAAAGAACAAAAACATACTGAGATATATTCTTCACTGAAATTTGACAGATTTCAAATTTCGTTGAATTTTTATTTAATCTAATGTTATTTAAATGTCACCGTCTTTTGGATTGTCAGTCAAGTCTTTTCACGGTTCTCAAACATGAAAATTCATCGCTGAGCAAAATGTCGAATGCTTCATAGTCGGTAAACTGAACAGCCTGCAGATACAAATACTGATAAATTGAAAAAGCGTACGACAACGAATATTATCTTACCTATATTTGAAGTATTAAAGCCAGCGATGAGCCTAAATCACGGCAGTGCCTAATTTAACCATGATCAGGAAATCGTCCGACAAATGAGGCGATTTTAAAAGAAGTGTTTCGTGAGTGTTACCCTGCCTCTCAACAGCTTGACTCTATTTTGCAAGGCAATATTGACATCTCGCGTATTTTGTGGGGCATCTAGCAATAGTCTAAAATAAATGAGTTTTTGCCAATCATCGTGGAGGCCTCATCTAGAAATGTTAATTTACTATTCTAACTTTGATGTTATCCAATAAAAACAAGAGTTGCAAATGCGTTTGATCCTTGACATATTGTCCTTCGCGGAAGCGACGATAAACAGAAAATTATTAACATTTTGACTATTGACAGGACTTTCGGTTAGTCTTTCTGCTGTAAATAATTTTGTGATTCACTTGAGGACGAAAATCATCGTGCGCGATAAAACATTTACTGAATATTTCGATGTAACAATTTCGTTAATACTAAGCTCAATATATCGCTAAAATGAGCAAGCTAACTGACGGAACTATTGGCTTCAATATAGCTTGACAATTGATGACGCAGTTCAATTTTCTATAAGGAATTACTAGCCTTTTCTTCATTTTTCGTAAAAGCAATATTAAACGATGGTCCGTAGAGCTCACGAAAGCGTTTAAAGTTGGGAAGCAAAGAAACTTTCATTTTAAGACATTGTTAGTGGCAAAACATTTTCGTGCAATAAACTGATAATTAAAAGTGAACTCGAGAAACTTGCTCACTGTCCTGCGACAAATAAAGTTGATCCAACAGCTATAGCTAATTGAAGCACACGATTAGGACAATCGAAAATTCATTGTGTGAGAACTAATTGAACTCCATGCTAATATATTTTTTCTGTGAAGTATTTCGAATCATTACAAACACCAACACCTGTGTTTCTAGGTTGACGGTGCCAAGCAACACGACGAAATGAAAATAAATTCGATAACTACCGAGATATATGGCTGCAACTGAGTTGTGCTTGTTATTACGATTATAATTATATTTAAGAATCTAACACAAAAACAATACTTGAAGAAAAGGCGTATAGACCTCTTTAGCTTGTACATTTTGTTTTCCCATTGTAGGTCATGTGATGTTACCCTAGAGAACTGTTTCTTTTAAATTTTGTTTTCTTCACGTGCATATGTATGCATAATTTATGAAAAGACAAAGAACAAATTCCCTTGAGAACATCACATGACCTACAATGGGAAAACAAAATGTACAAGCTAAAGAGGTCTATTGCTTTTATATTCCCTCTTTGCAAGACAGCCCACCATTAAAAGAACGGAGAGAAGTGATCAGCTTTAAAAATAGCCAATATCGCATCAAACAACTGAACTGAAACAATGGACGAAAAGTCGGATTCACCACTGACAAATTTGCTCTGTTTAAATATCCTACAAATTTAGCAAATCACGAGTGAATGTGGGGCAAATGCGTTTAATAATGGCTGCTTTAGTAAGAAAATTACACAGCGTTAATGTGGTCGTGCAAACGCCACCTCATTTGTTGACATTTGCAGCATATTTGGCAGAGCAAATTTGCAGTAAATCAATGTGTTTTAATTTTCGTCCAGCGAATGCAAATTTCGAGCAAGTTTGAAGAATGATATAGAATGATGTATATTGATAAAAAATCTGATAAATCGTATCAATGTGGTGGTCAATTTCGCAAAGTTTACTGACAACGAAAACATTTTTTGTGTGATTTCAAATGACTTCCGTGTGCCGTGGCAAAGCTGGAGTGGAGTTGTTTATTTATTTCTTTTTCATCTATATTGACTGCCTATCAACATTCAAGCAACTTATTCAATTTTCTAAAAGAAAAAAAAACATTGAAACTATCGACAAACGCCTAAGTATAAAATTACTCTCTTATTTCCTCCCTAAATATATTTAAAAGCTCATGATGAAACAGCAAGCCACTTCATCCCATAACCTCTTTTGTTTATCATCAACGTCAGACATTGTTTTCACTGTCGACCTATATTTTTAAATATTACCCCCTAAGTAAAATATTCATAATGATAGATTGAAAAAGAAAACAATGATTTAATCCAGTGCTGCTCCTTCCACCCAAGACAAATATTGCTAATGGCCATTTACACCAGGAAATGGATTGAATGTTTGAATGGGTAAATGAATGAATTACAATCTGAATCAGGCTAATGGGCACGGATTTGCTCGAAATAATATAACACATTTTTTTGTTGCATGACTATATTATTAAAGATCCAACTATTTAGAAAGATATTAGCGGAGTTGATCCGCATCCGTAAGGAAATTCATTGCCTGAAAAGAGCGCCGATCGCCTAGATTTTATCAGTAGGCATAATACACTTTAATTTTAAACCTTTAATCCCAAGAGTGTCAAATTAATATCAAAATTCAAGAAACATCCTCAATTTTTATTTTGTAAAATATTGAAAAACAAATGATACCATGCAAAAGTACTGCTGAAGAGGTTTCATTTGAATGGTCACACCATAGGATTTCATCAACAGACTCAAAATTTAGAACAAATGGTACCATGCAAAAGTACTGCTGAAGAGGTTTCATTTGAATGGTCACACCATAGGATTTCATCAACAGACTCAAAAGTTAGAACAAATGGTACCATGCAAAAGTACTGCTGAAGAGGTTTCATTTGAATGGTCACACCATAGGATTTCATCAACAGACTCAAAAGTTAGAACAAATGGTACCATGCAAAAGTACTACTGAAGAGGTTTCATTTGAATGGTCACATCATAGGATTTCGTCAACAGACTCAAAAGTTAGAACAAATGATACCATGCAAAATAACACTGAAGAGGTTTCATTTGAATGGTCACACCATCATAGAATTTCGTCCACAGACTTAAAAGTCTAAAAGTACCCTACATGTCTTTACTCTGGGACTGAAATGATTCAGATGATGTAACTTAGCGATTTATACAGATTCGTATTTTTTGTTATCATTATACTTATAATTGTAACTTGCATATCTCATAACAGTTTTTATCCTTATATATCGATTATATTGATAATATATACAACCGAGGTACTCTGATATGATTTTTTTTACAGAATAAAGGCTTAATAAGGCTGATAAATAAAGGCGGCTGATAAACGTTAACTTTTCAATTTTACTTTTAGTCTCAAACTCGTTTTATACTCGGACATGGATATGTCCGATAATATTCTCCAAGTGATATCCTCCAATCAAAACCCAGTTTTCTGAGTTATCAAAAACTCGAGTGGCTTCGATCAATAAATGGAATGCATGCATGAAAGACATTATTTGGCATCTTCAGGATGCATGGAAAGGCATTTTTCTGTTTTAACAGAAGGTCACTGCTCATAACAGGACGGCTGTTTTCACTGCGTTTAAGTTTAACATGTTTTTAAACATGATTATGATTTAAAAATCAAGTCAGTCAGGGACGTACGCAGGATTTTGCGGAGGGGGGTTACATCATTAGGCATGTCCCATCTACCCACGCCAAATAGCCAGGTGGCGAGGAAAGGGGAACGTTTTTCTCCAATGTACATAATTTCAATAACGGCGGGAGGGGATTCGACAATTTAAGGTGGCTCTGAACCCCAGCTACAGATTTTTTTTAAACTTTGCCAAAAGTTGCATCTTATCCTATTGATCAAAATTCGACAATAAAAAATGGGGTTCCCCGAGTCATTTTTGAGTTATTAACACTTAAAGCTAAAATTAAGGGTGTTTTCAGCACGTTATACTGTTGCTATAGTAAAATATTGTGTCACAAAAATGATAACACATTGGGCATTCGTTTGATATCATGATTGTAGCATCAACTGATAAAGAGTGGTTATAATGACCCATCAAATTCTAAGTCTTGAAAAGTGCTGGAAACTGTTGGGAGCCACCTTAATTCAGTGTTCGCTCTAGCTTATGGAGAAACGTTTAAGGCTTGCATACATGAATTGTTTTTCTTTAGGCGTGCTATTGTTTCGGCTTTTTCGAATTGTGTAGCGAAATTCCTGCATTTCTAACAGAAAATGACTTTACGCGGGGAAACTTAGCTCTTGAGCGATCACGCTTGCAGCGGAATAGGCATCGTCACAAGCCTCGGTACACGGGAATCTACTAGCAAACGACTGACTTCTTAGGACTCAGCAAACACAACAGAACGTCAGCCAGCATAGGCTTATTCCGTCTCTGATTCTAACCTTGCTCTTAACCTTGATGTTAACCTGGCTCTACGCAGCCTTGAAGTTATTAGGCTGCTGCCTCTTCATCAGTGAGTTTAAACGCAACTGTCAAAAAATGTATATGCGCGTGCTAAATTTAAAATCCCTAATAACTCAAAAAAGCTTGCGTAAGGCGCGCGCACATACAGTTCTACTGAAATTTGAATTCGACATTGAGTCCATTGGGGCGCAGAGTTCTGTGGTTGAATATCAGTTGGGCCTCCCTTTGGCGTCTGGTTTTTTCAGAACGTCTGGTTTTTTCAGAACTCTGCGCCCCAATGGGCTCAATGTCGAATTCAAATTTCAGTAGAACTGTATGTGCGCGCGCGCCTTACGCAAGCTTTTTTGAGTTGTTAGGGATTTTAAATTTAGCACGCGCATATACTTTTTTTGACAATTGCATTTAAACTCACTGATGAAGAGGCAGCAGCCTCGAAACGTCTGAGAAACTAATTTTTAGCGCTATATTTGAAAACATTTTTTAGTCTACATTCACGATAACGCGCTACACAGATTTATGCGCATAACCGACTAATGTTTACAAAATGACTTACTAATTTAGTGCAGAGGGGACAAAGGCACAAGTTTCTCTATTGTTAAAGTTCCTCAACGTGTACACGTTTCTGCTCACGAGGACAAAAGATCTATTTAAAATTCTATATTTTTAGGACACGTAGCGTTCTACATTGTTACCAAAGTTGAGTGACAACCTAGAACACTTGAAAGAAACTACATTAAAAATTTACAGCAGAAGGACTTTGCCGGCTTCCGAAAGCAACTCTAACAATGGACGCTGAGCTTTTTTATGATGAGTCACGGAGACAACTTCTGAAATATTCTTTTCATAAAACTAAGCTATTGAAAACGCACGTGGCGGAGGTTGCCAGCTGTACAACTTGTACACGTTTCTACTTGACTACATTATTTGATACTATTGTTTACTAGACTATGCTTGGGCTTATGTAATATCTTTTTTAAACGACTGACTTTTCTTTCGACTGTTTTAAGAACATTTGAAAAGTCTCTCGTGACAGCAGGTGAGCTTTTCTTTAGGAACATGCAAATTTAATGGCGGTGTTCTTCTCGTGCTCTGATTAAAAAAATGGTAAGAGGTAAGTAAATACACGATTTCCTTTCGAAAGATTCCAAAAATCGACATGTGAAAATTTGATCTAATTAGCACTTTAACTTGCGAAGTAACCAACAATTCAAGAAGTGTCCGGGATATACAGGCGTCTTGAAACAGTACAGGGCAACACACTGTACCTGCTAAATGATTCAGATGATTGCGGTTTTTTCATTAATTAACGTGCCAGCAGAATCATGATTGAACGTACATTGTTGCTGTGTTAAAAATGAAAGTGTCCTCTCCCAATAAGCGCTCCTTGAACTCCCAATCGAGTATTTACGGTAAGTCACTTTTAATTTATAGCTGCAGTTCGTAATTTATTTTCCAATTCAGTGAAGTTTGCCTGCAGATACTGGGACTGTTGAAACAAGCAACCTGCTCATTTTTAGAATGCTGTCTACCTTTTATTTATACAATTAGATAATATAGCTGCATGAAATTTGGCCATCAGTTCTAATAACTGTCATAAAACCGAACAAACGCAGCTGCCCTTGTTACTTGCCTGTAATGGAGATGTCGTCTTAACTTCGAAACTTGTCTCATTTTCATTAAATAAATAAAATAAGACAAGCAAGCTATTAAAATAGCTTACTTGATATGTATTTGTTAGCTTTCTCAAACCTATATGTTTGTTTTCTAGGTATGTAGCTTATGACATTATTTATCGTACGAATGAAATAAAGACCTTTATTATTATTTATTTTAGCCAGATTTTTTCGGCGGTAAGCCTGCCGACAGCAACTTTTAAATTCGCAAAATTAAGATTCGGTTTCCTTAAATTTTCAGCTGATAAGTTTAACTTACGTTAAATATATATTCTGTTAATTAAGGGGGAATCCGAACACAACAAATTTGGCATCTTAATAATTAAACTATCCATTAAAAGACTCCATATTAGAAAAATGACTTTCTAAGAATTAAAATCTGTAAAAGATTTTTATCGTAAGGTGCCCTAATTTTTTAAGGCTCATTCTTAGAATTATATTGTTTGCATACCCGATGAGGAAATTTGCTGAATTGCGTCCGCAACACCGACGGTTCACCACGACATTCACAGACTTGATTCCGAATCAGTCGTCGCTAATTTTCCATTCGTGTCGTCCCAGAATGCCTCGCGCATTGCAAAATTCAACTCGTTTCAGCTCTCTTGGGGTTTAGCACTGATTTCAAAACGATTAGCTTTCATTCATTTGTTAGAGGTACACCTATAGAAAAATGAAAAATGAAGAAAGCCAGTCTCTCGATAGGAATTAATTAGCTTAATCACCGCCTCTTGCTTTGAACCTCGCATGGCTTAAGAGGAAAAAAACCGACTGTTTTGCAGTCTAAGTTTTGGCCTTGTCCATTTCTACGCCGACCGGATAAGCGGAGAAGGCCCTGTGTTGACCTGTGTTGTAGTATACGGACATTTACCATATTTAATTAAACTCAAAAGCTTTCAGTCTTAAGTTAAATAAAGGTTACTATCTTAAGGCGGGGGTCTACCTGAATGCCATTTTTCCGCCACTTACCATGGCTTTAATGGAAATATCTCGTTCACGTTTCAAGCAATCCGAAAACCCTTAGCTCATTTCATGAATCTATGTTGTGGGATGTTTTGTAAATTTTTGGGTGATTTTTGGGTATTTTTGGCAGGAAATAGTTTTTCTCAACGGATTTGTAAAATTTAGAGAAATAAGAAATATTGAAGATTCAGTGAAGTTTTAAAATTAGAATTTGTAGTTAATAATTAATAGACGGATACCAAGTTAGTCCACTAGCAACCTGGGGTGCTCTTACGTGGGTATCAACTGTCTATTGGTGTTCCAAAAATCATTTTCTTTCTCCTGTCCTTTCTTAAAACCTCTCAAAATTTCATTAAAATTCAGGTAACCCCCCCCCCCCCCCCCCTCTTAATTAAAGCAGCCATGAACATTATTATTATTTTTTTTTTTATTAAACTGCGATCAGTCTCTATTTTCGTTTCGCTTGATAAACCATTCCCGCGGAAAACGCGAAAGGAAAAATAGATTTTCGCGAGCGATCACACAAGAGCAAACGACGAGAGCGCTGCTAAAATTGGAAGTGAACAAGTGGCGAAGGACCGCGAACGAAAATGCTGTTGGTATATGTTGGAAATTGGACCTGATCGCAAGTTATTTTGTAACAAATACTATAGCGTCGAGGAAGATCCGTGCAGGTTAATATGACAATTTTTCGGTTCAATTTATTCTGTTTCATAGACCTCTTTCATAATGGAGGCCGATTTATTTATTCTTTTATATGAATGTTAATTAGCCTCACTGGCCTCATTTTAGAGCAAAAATTCTTTTGAATTTTGCACATGTTACCGTGGCCAGTGAGGTTAATTAACATACATATAAAAGAATAAATAAATCGGCCGCCATTATGAAAGAGGTTTATAATTCATTTGCAGCATGAAGTTGATTGCAGCGAAAACTCTCGTTCCCAGGGTCTCTCTTTGGAACAAGTAGGGCAGCCTCGTCATGAGATCGAGAACACCAAGGGAAAAGTTGTCAGCCAATCAGAAAGCGGCGTACGAACTTCAAGTTTTGGTTCGAATGTTCGCGTGGGATGCACAGCCATTTTATTTTGTGTCTTGTAAAGGGATCATTTACCACAAAGTTATTAGGTAAGTTTCCCGTCTTTTCCTTCATTGCTGCCTGTTTATCTTGAAACAGTTGTCGTTTTTATCATCTAGTGAGGAATATTGACGGTTTCGAACTCGATTAACTTTGTTTATTCTCCGTTCGCAGATAAACAGTTGGTCGGTTAAAAGAACCGAGCGTATCAAAGAAATCTTCGAGTTTTGGAAAGGAAAACCATGCCATCCAAACTTCTAGATTACGACATTCTCAGTGAAATAGGGTCTGGTTCCTATGGAACATGCAAGAAGGTCCGGCGAAGAAGTGATAACAAGGTATGCACAAAATTGAGGTTTTTGGGCAGCTGATAACCTCGGACTTTGTAAATTGTTGCAGGCTTTGACACTCGTATTGAACAGAAAATACCATAGACACGACCATATTTAAACGAAGATATAGCTCGGTTTTTAATACGTTATTAGTAAAAAATATGATGCAGCGTTCAGTTCGAAAGTTGCTTTAATACCAGCTCCATATGTTCGTCTCAGTTTTAATTTTGAACATGCATGCAACTGCCAGCAGGCTATCAATTTGTTGAATTCCGAAAGACAATTTCATAGGCATGCCCTTGGTAATTGAAGTGTAATTGAAATGAAGTGCCTGGGATATATGTTCTTTGCTGCTTTTTAGTGGTTTCTTTTGCCCCCCACACCTTACACCCAAGCCAGCAAATAACAGCCAGTCATCTATCTATCTATCTATCTATCTCCCTTTAATTGCCTCCTTCTATTTAATAATCAGACAAATGTCTGGTGAAGAGTTAACAAAATCTCAAATTTCAGTCAGTGGGACATTGGTGGGACCATACTGTAACATGTCTTGTGTGCCAAACAATAGACACAATTGATGGTTTGCAATCACGTGACCTTCAGTCCTGTGGGACTCAAATGACAAAGGCCATGGTGGCCATGTTGGTGACAGAACAAAAGAAGTTCATCCAAATTCTTTTGTAGGTGTCCTCCAACATGGCCGCCATGACGTCATGTGCAAACCAAGAATGTACAATGTAGGAGTGTGAATGATAAAACAGTATACATAACAATGCATATAAAAATAAAATTGTCCAACCAGACAAACTTTGTGTTCAGCCAATATTGCCCCTGGACTGACAGATGACCTGCTCAGAGAAGAAAATTATTTGCAGGCTCAAGGGCCATTTCTCTACAACTTCCAATTAATTACTCATGGCCTCCGTTTTTTCTTATTATAGAGGTTTTGCACGGCAGCCATGTTGCATGGCAGGAACAATAGATTCTTTTTCCCATGGGAAAGAATGTTCTTTCTAATGCAAAACATTTTCATTGTTCCTGCCATGCAACATGGCTGCCGTGCAAAACCTCTATTTTTCTTTTTTTTTGTGTGTCACGATTTTGCATGCAAATTTATGCATGCATATTTTAAATCATGCACTTCCGGTTCATAGCTTTGCCATTTACACTTCCTGTTTAGTGACTTCCGGCTACTTTCACTTCCGGTAAAACAGCGTTACTGAAGCGTCATGACAGCATCGCCTACAACCCTACTTACACAACTAATGTTCACGTTAGGTATATATAAGACGTACAGCCTTCATTCACAAAACATTCAATAGTAAACAACGTGGTTTGCAGGAACGATGACTGAATGAAAGGATAAACTCTTCTCCATGTCGGACATCTTATGTTTAATATATATATCGTAAAACTTTCTTACGCATGCACATGAGTATAGGCTGCTTGCAGCCTCTTGTTTATTGAAAACCTGTCCACAATGGCCACACGTCTACAATAGCCATAAATTGAGGCCAAGGGTCGCTGTTCTGTTTCAGGCAACAGTATAAAGATTGGAAACTTAATTTTGCCAGCACTTGCCATTTAGGCAAGTGACTTTCAGAACTGTGCCAAAAATGTACAATTTGCCCCCCCCCCCCCTCCCCCAGGAAGATTTGACATCATCATCATCATCATCTTTATTTAAAAAACACACTAAATACATCAGGCATTAGCCTGGGTAGTGCTACTTTCCATCACTGGCCTCATACACCCCTAGTAGCTGAGAGCAGACAGCTGCCTTCCCATCCTACTGTATTCTGGGCTATGCCACAAGCACATAAGTGACAGATGATAACCTGACTTAATACTTTGTTTACTGTATTAATACTGCAGATTCTAGTGTGGAAAGAACTTGACTATGGCAAAATGACGGAAGTTGAAAAGCAGATGCTTGTTTCAGAAGTGAATCTCCTCAGAGAATTAAAGCATCCACACATTGTACGGTACTACGACAGAATTATTGATCGTTCTAACACAACCATCTACATAGTGATGGAGTACTGTGAAGGTGGGGACTTAGGAGCAGTGATAGCCAAACACAGGAAAGAAAAGTAAGTCTTAGTGAAATCTATAAAAGTATGTCAGAGCTGTCACTGAGTTTTGAGGTATCTGGCTACACAAGGAAAGTAGGTGGTCATAGACTCAAGATACATGTATTGTAGCCTTCCATGACCATTTACTCCTTTCCAAACATTGATCTGCTGGTTATCTTCACTGCAGTTGCCATAGTAACCAGGTGCTGGCTACTACTGACAGCCCTGGTTAGTGGCTCAAAACTTTAAAATGAGATCGTCACTTTATATTGTCTTTTAAAATGGTTATTTAAGTAAAAGTCAAAGGTTACCCTAAATTTCCAAAACCCTTCTTCCCTCCACTATGGAGGGTGGTCTTTGTCACAAATAAGCTGATAAAATTTTGTGCCCCTCAGATGCAATCTTCAAAGGTGCCAACAACAAAAAACTAACTTGTCAGAATCTGGCCTTCTATTCGCAGCACTAACATTCAAGTTAGGAGAAGTTACCAGTTGTACATTTTGTATCTTGTATCTTGCTACAGAAAATAATTATTTACAAATGTAAAGGTAAGTCTATAAAGCCTAATGGCTCACAACTGCCGGAGCTTAAACCGGTTTCTGTAGCATGAAGCGACTGAGAGTATTACTACTCCCCCTGGATGAGATGCTACTTTTAGTCCATCACAAGGCTACCTCCAGCATTACGTTCGCCAGGACTCGTTTATACTACACCTGTGTGGAGAGAGACAAGGTGGAGCAAAGTTTCTTGTCTAAAAAAAACAACATGTTGGCAAAGACCAGGCTTGAAACACCGACCTTCACGTTGAAAGTCTGATGCGCCAACCACAGACCACCACACCTCCACTATTTGTTGCAGAAAATTATACAAATGTAAGCACCAGACTATAATGATCTAACAACACTAGAAAGCAAATCGAGATCTTTTCTTTCCTAATAGGAGGTTTATAGATGAAGAGTTTGTACTCAAGATAATGCACCAGCTAGTCGACGCACTCCAGGAATGCCATCGTAGGAAGAATGGTGCACATGTCCTACATCGAGATTTAAAGCCAGCTAATGTTTTCTTAGATGTCAATGATAATGTCAAACTCGGAGACTTTGGATTAGCAAGGGTTCTTCAACATGATACCAGCTTTGCCAGAACATTTGTTGGAACTCCTTACTACATGTCACCAGTGAGTTATGAAATTATACCTGTCTAGAATTTACACTGCATATTTCATGATCAGCAGTATTAAACATATACATGTATTGTATATTTTTTTTTTTCTGGCTGATTGTCAGAGGTGAGCCCTGCTGGAACTTCTCTGATTTCTTTTTGTTTTCAGGAACAAGTGAATAAGCAAAACTACAATGAAAAATCAGACATATGGTCACTTGGATGTCTGGTCTATGAACTTTGTTCCTTGTCGCCACCTTTCACTGCACTGAATCAGAGAAGTCTTGAGGCAAAGATCAGAATAGGAAAATTTCGTCCAATCCCTGAGCATTATTCACAGGATCTGAGCACTGTTGTGAATTCAATGCTTAAAGTAAATGTAAGTGTAATTTAATGCGTGATTTGTATCGTAACCATTTCAACCTTTATACCCTTTAACTCACAAGAGTGACAGAAGTGAAAATTCAATAAAAATCCCAAATTTCATTTTGTAAAATATTGAAAAAACAAATGTAGTTACCATGCAAAAGTACTGCTGAAGATGTTTCATTTGAATGGTCACACCATAGGATTTCATCCACAGACTCAAAAGTTAGAACAAATGGTACCATGCAAAAGTACTGCTGAAGAGGTTTCATTTGAATGGTCACACCATAGGATTTCATCAACAGACTCAAAAGTTAGAACAAATGGTACCATGCAAAAGTACTGCTGAAGAGGTTTCATTTGGATGGTCACACTATAGGATTTCATCAACAGACTCAAAAGTTAGAACAAATGGTACCATGCAAAAGTACTGCTGAAGAGGTTTCATTTGAATGGTCACACCATAGGATTTCATCAACAGACTCAAAAGTTAGAACAAATGGTACCATGCAAAAGTACTGCTGAAGAGGTTTCATTTGAATGGTCACACCATAGGATTTCGTCAACAGACTCAAAAGTTAGAACAAATGGTACCATGCAAAAGTACTGCTGAAGAGGTTTCATATGAATGGTCACACCATAGGATTTCGTCAACATGTCTCCATAATTGACTGTGGCTGTGAAAGGGTTTAAACTGTCAGTGGTTACATGTACTTCTTAGAATCTATTATTAAATAGTATACATTGCATTTTATAATCTGCATTTATTTATGTTTTCACATGTAGGAGGATCGTAGACCAACAATAGATAAACTTCTTGGAAATCAAATTTTTCAGAGATTTCAAAGAGAATCCGATGTACAGTGAGTATTAAAAAAAACAAATAATTGATCTTTAATTTATTTACTGACCAGGAGATCTTTAGGAGGATATTGTGTATGGTTATTGTGTATATGTTGCAGGTAAAATCTGTTCTCAGGTTGACTCAGTATTCAAATGAATATATGTAGGTTAAATGTGTAACCAGTATTCAATAGATAGGTTGACAAGCTAACCTTAACTCCAGTACAAAGCTAACTGTCACCCCTAGCACAAAGATACATGTTGCCAATGGTGTGATGGTTATACAGTTTTGTGTTAGAGTTAGCTACATGTAAGGTTACATGTAGCTTTGTGTTAGAGTTAGCTTTGTGCTGGGGTTAGGGTAAGCTAACCTAGACTGAATACTGTATACAAATGTATGTTGTGGTGCAATTTTGTCCTTGGTGCAAATTTTATTTTCCTTTGTTTTTGGGTATGGAAATGTATGATAATGAGTTTTAAACAAATGAAAATAAAATTGCACCAAGGACAAAATTGCACCGCAACATATTACTGGATACATATTTAACCTAGATTGAATACTGTAAACCTGACACTGGATTTTACCTGCAACAGGTACACATTCAAATAAGATCTTTAAAAATATTTTGTCCAATCAGTGTTGTCACACAATTTTATGACATCTGATAATCCTATATTAACATTAATTTTTATATGCCTGGAGCTGTAACTAGAAGATCATATTTTATTAGCAATGTTGTTTGTTTTGTATCTAAAGAAATGATGGAAAGAAAAAGGAGGAGTTCTTGAAAAGATGGGAAAGACAACTTACTGAGAAACAGAAAGAGTTAGACAGTATGTATTATTTATTTATTTAATAATAACATTCCATGATTGCACAGTAAATGTTTGTAAAAATATTTAACTTCAGTTGGCATTATAATGTTTAAATCTTTTTTATGGCATTCCTTTACCAACACTACAGGAAGAGAGAAAATGATTCAAGAAAAAGAAAGAGTTGTGACTGAAAGAGAGGAGAAAGTAATGAGGTATGCTCTCTTATTGCACCGATTATTCGTTTTTCTCCTTCACTTTATTACAGAATTTTACCCTCAAACAGAACAGTTTTGTTTTTGCGCTGTTTTTCCAGCTATTCAGGATTCTGCTCATCTTTTTGGTAAACATATTTTTTTTTTGCAGGGATGAAACCAACTATTACCAGTTTAAAGGGACACTTTCCCAACTGATATATCGTGTTTTCACGATGAAGACCAGTAGCTTGCTTTTAGTATCTTGAAATCCATATAAAAATCACCAAAAGTGCTGTCATAGCAAAGAAATAGGGGACGTTAAAGAACCCACACACTTGTCGTAAAGAGCAGGGCACAGAGTTCCCGGTGTAGTGGTCTGGCCTTGTTTCACGGGTTGGTGCTTCACATAGGGTTAACCTCATTGCACCTTTCCCCGCTTGGACAGATTTGTCCAAAGAAAAATGAGCATGAGTATGAGTATGAGTAAATATGAACCACAGAGACAAAATAAGGGCTAAAAATGTTAACATTTTCCAAGAATGGCAATTTTGATTTCTTGACTGTCTGTCACAAAATCAAATTTGATGATGTAGGTAATCCACTTTATCCTTGCAAACCTGCACTTTATCTCCAAACTACAGTTAGTACTGCTTTTGTTTTGCTCTATAGAATCTTTTTATCCATAGGCAATTAATATTTGGCAGTATTAGGCAATATAACTTCAAGAAAGCAAAATTTTTATTGGCAGGGCAGTGTCCCTTAGATATTGGTTTTGAGACGTCTTTCCATTCTCATACTGTTTTCAGTAATATGTTTTCTTTTAAACTTGCAGAGCTGAAACAAACCATCGTCACCTTGGTTTGCAAGAGGCTGTTCCATCGTTACCAAAGAGGCCATATTTGTACAGTAACTTGGCAATGGACAAAGAAAATGATTTTCTTGTGAAAAGAAAATATGGATTTGATCCTGAAAGTAGAGGGAAACTGTTTGAAGATGTAACAAACAGTGGTTTTGGTGTTGGTCGACATCTACCTGAGCTGGGATTTAGACAAGCAATGAATGTTCCTAATGGATATGTCCGACCAAGAATATTATCTGACTTCAGATAAAAACTTTCTTCTAGCTGCCTGCTAAAAAATTATGTTTACTTGCCATCTTTTAAGTTTTACATCTTTAATTACCATTCTGTCCCACTTTTGCACGTTTATCTAAGCTATTCCAATATCCACATTTTCTTTTGAATTCATAAATTACTGACACATACAATGTACATGTATCCATCCAATTTTGTAACAATTTACTGTATTAACATGAAAGCACACTCTCTAGAGAAGATTACAGATTCCAACCTTTGTTTTTCACTCATTACTTGAGTAACTTGATGTTCACGTAACAATGAATTTATGTATTTTTTTAGAGTAAAATAATTATATTTCATAAGTTGTGTATATTCTGCTATAGGATTTATTGAAACTATTGTAAGATATATTATTGTAAATATTTATTTAGAAATAAAAGAAAGTTAAGACTGGTATTTTGTTTTTATATTTATTATTGTTATTAATTTTCTGAATTGCAAAGCTTTTCTTCTTCAGGTGATAAAATATTATGATTTTATTACTGTTTGCATTACCTTTCTGGAAACCAATAATGGAACTGTTGAATTTAATAACTAAAACTCATCCTCACGGGCACAGGGGCAAGTTGGTGGGGGGAGGGGCCGGGGAGGGGGGGGGGGGGGGTTGGAGATGGTGAAACATTTTCCAATTTTTTCCCCAACCGTGTTGTTCTCCGAGGATGACTAAAACCTAGTTATAACACACTTCAAAAACAACAAGTCCGTTGAAAAGCTTTCTGTTTTATTTACCAAAGTTCACTGATATTATCAGTGCCTCACATCTACATTGCATGAGACAGTTTGGCGGAATCCAAAAGTTTATGTTAAAATTTTGCTTCAGGCATGAATTCTGTTCTTCCCTTAACCTTTTAAGCCCCAATGGTGATCATGATCTAACTTCTCACAATATCACCACACAAGCAACTATATACAGTGGGTCTTGAGAAGTAAGGATTTAATCAACAAAATTATGATTTATAAACAATTTCTCCCAACTACTTCCAAAAGAAATATTATGGAGCCTTGCGACAAGAACAGTGTTTGCATCTGGTTTGTGAGCATAAAATAGCCTGTTTCTATTTTTTTGTTTTTTAATAAAGTCAATCAAGCTTACAATGAAATAATAATTCATAATTTAATTATTATCACCTTATATAAAATGTTTTTAAACCAATCAGCACACTTGCCCTTTTCAGTGGCCATCCTGTTGTATTTGGGGGAAGGAGGGAGTTAGTGCCCTTGGTAAATGTATATTGATAGCTAGCATTAAATCCTCTGTGGCAATCACTTGGGTCTGTCATCCAGGCCCACGCTGAGTCTATTTCAAATGTGATTTAATTCCACTTTATTCCCACACTTAAAACTGGTTACAAAAGCATGAAAGCCTCATGGGTTGTGTGACTGCATGTATGAATCCGGGATGAAGGCTGATAAGTGCATTAAATGTTCAATATGTAATAGATGGTTTTCACTTACATGACCTTCAGTCCTGTGGGACTCAAATGACAAAGGCATTGGCGGCCATGTTGGTGAACATAACAAAAGAAGTTCATTAAAATTCTTTTGCAGTTGTACACCAATATGGCCGCCATGATGTAATGTGAAAACCATCTATACACTGTATATAAAAGCTGGATTTTTAAAGTATCAGTAATGACTGGTATGTTACATCTATATACATCAAATAAACATTATACATGTATACCAATTAATAATACACAAATTATTTTCCTTATCATGCTTTTTTTTTTTACAGAACACAGGTACTACAAATATGTATACTAAGTAAGAAATAAATATTTGAAGAATTTTTGACTTAAAAAAATGTTTTACTCTTTAAATTTTCTCTCTTTATACTCATTTTAAAGTTAAAATATTTCTTAAGACTTAAGAACACAAGAAATTAGACTTAATAATATTGATTGGCTTGATGACAATCTTCAGAAATTAACAATTCTATTAATGTTTGCAAAGCTCTGCAATCTATTAAATTTAATAAAACAGAGTGATTTTCTTTAAACAGTGAAATAGTTACTAAGCTTGTACACATGTTGGCACTATTTGGCACTAATTATTCTTTTGTTTAGTTTTGATTAATCCTAGATTCTGTTTCACGGTCTTAGTAAAATCACTCGAAATGATTAATAGTAATAACTGTTGTTAAAGTGCCACTGCGATCAAATTTTTGATTTTCATTTTTTTTTTTACATCTTTGTATACAATTAGACTTTCTTACTCATCTTGCCAAATTTCAATCCATTACGAACAACAGAAATCATTTTATTTTAACATTTACAGTGCTCTCCCCAGGTATTTCACGCCAGGCGGGCCGCCTGGCTTGATTCATTGAAAAATTGTTGCCACCTGGCTTAAAACTGAAGAAACCTTACGTTGTTTAACATCTGGAACTGGGATCCTAGAGAGCATGACACTTCACTCTTGCGAATTTTGTAAGTCTTTATTTTGTACATGTATTATGCTAGATTAGGATTTTGTCAGAATGCCCCCTGGCCTTCCCAAGATCCTGGGGAGAACACTGATTTATGTCCGAGAATTTACGGCCGCCATTAATCAACCTTGTTCCAAGGTTTGGTTGCAAATGGGACAAAGTGACATCAAAGGCTCAAACATACCTCATGGGTTGAAATTATAATAACAATCGGCATAGAAAATTGCAGGAAGAACAAGTCCAATGTTTTTGCTGCTTTTTGCGTGATTTTCAATGCTTTAAATGTTCGTAATGGATTAGATAGATAGATAGAAATTTTATTTAAGTGTCAAAAGCCATCTAGCTAGGGAAAAAAAATCCCTTACTAATTTGGGGACACCAATTAGAGAAAAATTTACAAATTAAAATTTACAAACTAAAAAAAACTATATACAGTAATATATAAAACATCTACAGTTACAATATATAAAACATCTACAATTACAAGAAATTTGAAATTTGGCAAGATGAGTAAGGCAGTCTGATTGTGCAGGAAGATGTAAAAAAAGAAAATCAAAAATCTGATCGCAGTAGCACTTTAACTGCAAATTTAAAAACTACCTGTAAATCCACTTTGATATTTAAGCATTAGGTAATGGGTAATAAATTGTTTAAGTGACTAAAAGTTCCAAATGAACAAGTCCATGTATAAACTATGCTTTAAAATATTTTCAAACAAAATACAGTATTTTCTTTTTAACTGACGGTACAAACTAGCCTCAAATAACTTAGGCCCCAGTTTTTCAAAAGGTGGATAGCGCTATACACCGGATAAATCACTGTCCAGTGGATAAGTGCTAACAAAATCTTTTAGATAGCGCTATCCACCTTTTGAACAACCAGGGCCAGATGCATAAATGTTGTTCTTCAGTATGGTCCAACATCTTGGCCACAAAAGTATGAGCCTTATAACGTTAGTAGATAACAAACTCCTGTTGCCAATGATGTAGCCATTCAGATCAGCAGATCCAAGTTCTTTTGAACTGGGGACGTTTTACAACTTGACATTATGTATACAATAAAATGTACACCTTGAAAATCTTGAACATACTATATTTAAGCCAGTAACCTTGTTTATGTTCGGAATGTCTCCACTTTGGGATGCACACGATCAAACCTAAAGTTGAAAAAAATAGGCCTGTTAACTAATAGCACATGAATGTACATCTAGATCAGAGATTACACAGATTGCTGAATCTGACATCACTATCACAGTTACTGTAAATCCTCTACAGCTGTATTTAGCCCCCCCCCCTGGCAGACTTATAATTATAATTTAGTAAAATGCCAGCAGCTCACCACTCATTTTTTTGTAATTTATTCATTGTTTCCTTAATTACGATTATTCTTTTATACATTTCTACAAGTACCAGTAATATTTTATTTCTCCCAAAACAGGCAAGTACTGTATGTGAATTTGTGCATGGATTGGTATGGTTAAAATTAATCTGCAATACAGTCTGCCATTGCCTGTTGTTTTCATTGTATTGAAAAAGGGGTGTTTCTTGGTGTTGCGGAAGCCATTGTTGGTTCGCTTTTGTGTTGTGGTGTGGGTATTGTTCAGTGTCTTTTGAATCTTTTGTTTTACGTCATTTGGTGATCACACCATCAGCAACACCAAGAAACTACCTGAAAAAGGGAGGGGAACGGGTGGTTAATAAATTTCTTGTTCCAAAAAGAGGGGCTTATAGAGTATTTACGGTGGGAGTAAACTAAGATCAAATTATCAAAGCTTTAAGGTTGACTTGTCCATGTTTTGCTCAGCCTAAAAATTAATGTAGCCTTACCTACTGAGTTTAAAAAGGGGTTTATTGCTCTTAGAGTTGGCATCTCTTGGTTTTCTAGAAGAAAAATTCATTGTTGTATATAAATTAGATACATTGTAAATGAACCACAGATATTAACCCAACTGATTATTTGGAAATATAAAATAAATATGAATCAACAAGCCCACCTCATAGCAATTGCATTTCTTTGTTGTTCCTCTCTCTTCTCCTCGTTTTCCTTTTGTTGTCGCTAAAATTATAATCGTCATAATAATTTTAAACATGTAGATTAAAAATGTAACTTCATATACATGTAAAATTCATTAAGAACTCTTAAGGAAAATACAGAATACTAAATAGGAATGCTAATAAGCATCATCATTTTTGTTCTTTTATAAGCAATATAAAATATTCATAGCAGAACTGTATGGATATTGATAATGGCAAGCCGCAGGTGAGCCATTGTAAATATTTATACAGTTCTGCTCATATAACGCGTCTCCATGATCTGTGATTACTGCTAGTTTATCTATTACATATTCAGGATTTAGTAAAACATTTTTAATAAGGGCTTTCACTATTTTTTTCACATACATGTTGGTGGGGAAGTGAAGAAAATAGCCGGGGAAAATTGGGGCTAAGAAAAAAAAACAATAGCTGTGGAAAATGCCTGGCCCTTATTGACAGCTTTGATAATACGGGGCATATACATGTATAAATTAGTAGCTTCCAGGTTTCGCGTAAGAGCTAGCCACACACCGTCTTTTCAGCTTTCTCCTCCTTGGCTGCTTGTCCTTGTTCATTGAACCAGTCTCGTTGGTATCCCATAGACATTAAATGCATGAAATTCACGGGTTCAGAATCTCTAAGAAAACAACAATACAATATCTTACCACTGGCTTTGTAAGTACTGGTAATGTTTACTACATGAGCAGGAGTGTTGTATCGGCCTATACAATCACGAGCCGAAGGCGAGTGAATGTATAGGCTGATACAACACGGACATGAATGTAGTAAACAACTTGTGAAATTCACATCCACATGTAAATTAGATACAACCACTCGTGAGTTGTATCTGGAATGCAAATTAGATACAACCACTTGTGAGTTGTATCATGATTGTATTGGCCTATACAGGGTAATCATGTGATTGGAATGGCTCATTTGTGTTTGTTAGTACCCTTGTGAATTATTAATGACTTTTACAATGGTGTACAATCCATAATTAAAGTTCTTAGATCAGCAATTGTGTACTTCATTAATAAAGGTTAATCTTTACCCCAGGTGCACGCATGGACATCTTTTCTCATAAGCCGAAACTCAGTCATGGACCTGGCCATACAAACACTGCTATGTTTTTTTTTACCTCTGGATACATGTAAACAAACACCTCTCAAATTAAACTATAGCAGAAACTCAGTTGCTGACAGACAACCACATAAAAACACCATAGGAGGGGAGGGGGTGGACTGTCAGTTTTAAAGACTCCGGCAGGTATTTTTGATTCTAAGTTGTTTATGATTATTTTGGTTATGATAAAAGGTCTTTTTTTGGTGGGGGAAGGAGGGAGCGGGGGGTGAATACTGTAGTTTTACCCAATGAGGATTTTGGGGTAATTACACGTACAGGTATATCAGTTCATCTGCACCCAACTGGTCCAATGGTGTTCCACTAGTCTCTTCTTCAGAAGACTATTGTAGATCACACCAAGAACAATATATAAATTGCTAAAAAGAAAAGCTGAAAAGAATGGTGCTTACATTTTCGGCAATCTAACTTGTCTTCGCTGAGGCTCATTCTTTTGGGCTTCCACTAGTTCCTCATATCTTTTGTCTGGCTTGTGTATTCTCTTCAAGGGAGGAAGTCTAACATTGTTGGGATTTGCATCTTTACCATCCCTGCAAACAAAATTTTTTTTTATTAAAAATATTCGAGGCTCATTTAAATTAATTTTTAATATAAATAAGATGCAATGTATGATGCAGGGATGTTAAAAAAAATAACAATTTTTAACACCAACTGGTGGAGAAGCATTAAAAAAAAATGTGTACCTTTGCCATTTTGAGAGGTTGTCAAATCCCATGATGGGACGCTTGGTTGAATAGGCATCTGTCACAGCCTGATCATCTGATGGTACATCATGTATGTGAACGTACCAATCAGGAAGAACATGATATCTGAAAAGAACATGCACCCAAATAGTATTTACTATAGAAAATCAGTAGCATTAGGTAAAGGGTTAAGTTGCACCAGAAACTGGGTTTGAAACTTCCAAATATTCACTTTTTGTTTTATGGTACCATATTTGGAAACCCCTCGGTCCCTCAAAATTGGAAGCAAGTTGGTCTAGAGAATTGATTGGTTGA
Source organism: Cladopsammia gracilis (assembly GCA_022457155.1). Lineage (NCBI taxonomy): Eukaryota > Metazoa > Cnidaria > Anthozoa > Scleractinia > Dendrophylliidae > Cladopsammia > Cladopsammia gracilis. Next base: position 2,926,482 of record JAJGOT010000007.1, read on the forward strand.
AATTTTTGTCTTGAATTTCCAAATATGGCTGTAACAACTTCTTAGCAAATTGAATAATCGGAAGCTTGTTTTGAAGCGTACAAGAGACAGTTGCACATGAACCACAGGTTTTTGTAGCAGAAAGCAACTACAAGTATTGCTACCCCCCCCCCCTGGATGGCCATGTGGTGCTAGTTCATTGCAAGGTTACCCCCAGCATGATATTGCCAGTATCCATTAATTTTATACACCTTGATAGTAAAATAAAATGTGAAGTCCAATATGCTACTGTACTTAACACCACTCCACACTGCCAGTAGGTGAGTAGGCAACCATTAAAGATTACCGGTAGCCTAACTTGGTTTACCCAAATGGAAAATTACCAGAAGACGGGGACATCTTGAAAGGTGTACTCTATAATTTTCCAAACAGGAATGTGCATCTTTCTACTAATTTCAAGCTTTTGAATAATTTTTACTTTCTTCCAGGCATTGTGTTGTTCCATCAAAATTTTAATATCCATCCCCTCCCACAGAAGTAAAGGTTTTTCGTTTTTTGGCTTGGGTTTTTGAGACCCCCCCCCCCCCCTCCCCTCCCCTCAGAATTTCCAATAACCTTCCATTGAGGAGGTATGGATTTTTTCTGGAATTACACATCCTGAATAATAACATTTTTTTCATAATCAAATTACAGTACTGCTCAGATGTAAGTTGACAGTCTCGACTTGATCCTTGAAACTCGATCCTCACTTCTCGAAATTTGAGTGACTGGAGTTTCAAGAATCAAGAATTAGAGAAACATGGAGTTATCCAATATACAAACTCGAAAAGGATTTATTCCTAAAAGAAAGAATAATAACCGTTCGCACATCATGTGCAAGAATCTTACATCAACCTTGGGCACATGAAAAACGCAAACAGTATGATACAGGAGTATGTGCACAAAATGGTGGAACAACTTATACATGTAAACAATTGTTTTTTAGATAACATACCCTGACTTGGGCTCCTTGGGCTGCTCTTCCTGGTGATGAACTGTATGATCAGATTTGTCCAGTTCCTCCTCTGGATGATCATGGTCAAACCAGTCCACCCTTGGATAAGGCACAGGCTCTTCAGGCTTTACAGGGGGACTGCGAAATGCCAGTAGATTCTTCCGCCCACCTCCCTTGGCCAGCTTAATGTACTTTGAGTCAGTGTCTCTTATCCATTTTCTTCTGAAGTGTCTGTCATCGCTCTCAGGATTGGCCAACTCATCTTTGAGTCCCCCAATACCTGGAATCTGTGATGCAGGTGGTACTGCCTTAGGGGATTTTGTGGTCCTTTTGCTGGGAGCATGGTAGTACCAGTCTAAAATATGCATTGTAAAGTTGATAAAATTAATGAAATATCATTGACAAGATAGCGAGAACACTGAAAGAACTACAAAAGATTGTGGTGCCAAATAAGCTTAATATTGTTTTCTGAGGGTGATGAATGGAGCATGAACCAAATTTAATTTGTCGCAGTGAAGGGGAACTTGATCCAAAATTCTACAATTCATTGCCCGAGGGTGTGCACAGATAGACCTGTTGTTTGAAAGCCTACTACGTACATAGTTGGCTTTGAGTGTCAAAACTTCTAGCATTACCACATAAGCCTTAGCAGTAAGCTTACACTAAATAATCGGGCACAGTAAAGCATTCTCTGCCATTTGAAAACAATAAAGGATAACTCGAATTTTTTAGCAAGTAAGTAAAGAATATATAAATAGGATTGAACAGCCAGAAAAAGCTTCTTATGACGATGAACTTTGCTATTGATTTGACACATCAATGGCGGCCGAAGATGCAGTGACATTGGTAGAATAAAACGTTCAGTTTTCTACAAAAAAGGAAACCTACTTACCTTGAGTCGAGATGTGTGGATTAGGCATTTATATTGTCCACGTTTCACTTAAGATTCGCTTTATATTGTCGTGTTTTCGTCTTCAGCTGAGATCTCTAACTGTTTGTGATAGCGAAGCAACAGAAATGTGACGACGGCGGTCGCTTTGAAAAGCTATAGTGTTTGTTTCTATGGCAACACGATTTACTCGTAATCATTACGTGACCGAACATGTCACACATTCTGGATGCGATCATTTCATTTCCAGAAATTTGGAAGTTTCGTGGATCTGCTTAAATTTCTCCAATTTTTTTGCTTTTAAGAATTTCTGCGGTAAATGTCTGCGTGGATCTGCTTATTTTAACACCACTAAAAAAAGATATTTATCCGCTCATTTCCGGGCATAGAAATTTGTTGAAAAAATGATTGAAAAACTTTATTCACATTCGAATTTATAAGGTAGCAAAATCTATTTTGTGAAGGCAGATTTTGTTGTTTGAACATTCCTGTTCGCGATACAAATTAATGTTAATAAATCGTGGATCATTCCAGCAAAAGTGAAAGATAATTTTTAATAACCCTTCGCATTCCCATGTAATGTAGTTCTGTTACTCAAGTCTGTGGACGAAATTAATGGTGTGACCATTCAAATGGAACCCCTTCAGCAGTACAAATACTTTTGCATGGTATGATTTTGATATTTGACTATCTTGGGAGTAAAGGGTTATAATTTGAAATTATAAATAAACCCCTGGGCGATCACGTAAAACTCTCACGCAATCTACCACTCGGATAGAACCTTGTGTAAGACTACGCATAATGTCCCGAGCCACACGGGCGCCTCCACGTTCTCTGAGCTTTCGTTCCTACTGGTCAGTGGATCTTGACAAGAGCAGGCGCAATACCGCTCACTCAGTGTTCCAGAGCCTCTCACACAGTCTCACTACGGGATTATGAGGGTCAAATTTACAATTTTTACGCTGTTTTACTTTTCCATTATACCATGACCATTTAGTGTACTTCTAACGATTCTCACGATTGTTATTTCGATTTTCAAAATTGCTATTTCTCTGGGTCAAAATTCAGTTTTGCTATTCTGTTGTTCTATAGAGAAAATCGTTAAAATTTCTCAATGTAAAATTTTCAAAACAGAATATTTTTTGAACTTCTTCGTCAATTAACGGTGAAATATTCGTTTTGTCAGATATAGAAATGGACCAAAATCTTCGCCTGTAGTTTGGTCTAGTTTAGTTAGCACGAGAGGTTGCATGCGTGCCCTGTTACCGGGCTGAAATTGAGTACGTGTTGGCGTGCACGAAAATATTAAATCATGATATTCTTTCCTGTAACTCGGCAAATTCTTATATCTTTACTCATTTAGCATACCCAGACATTATTTTTAATCAAAAACAAAATCTACCAAAATATATATAGGTCGAAAAGATGCTAGTCTTGCCCTCTTTTAATAGAAACGCATGCGCAATTTAAAAATTTCCAACCTGGTCAACCGGGCTCGTGTGTGTTCATCCGGGGTGTTCATATGCAAACTTTCAGCCCGGTTATCATGGGGATGAAATTGTGTACGCGATAGTGTACATGAAAATATTAACTCATGATTTTCTTTGCTGTAATTCTGAATATTCTTAATATGTTTACTCATTCAGCATTTTGATAAAAAAAAGTCTAAAAAAATAGGTCGGAATGTTGCTAATCTCGACGCATAAGTATTTGAAAACTTTTCACTCCGAGGTCCTGGTTGCATAAACCGAGAATCGGTATTTTGAAAATTATTCTGTTTTGAAAATTTACAAAAAAATAGAAAAATTTTAATTTATAGCATCTGTGATATACCCGCACAGTAAATGATATAATGGCATAACAGACCTGTGCAGCAATGAAACAGAACATTTATTTGAAAACTTGCATAAACCGAGACTTTCCTTTTTACGCGTGAAGCAGGTGAAGAAAGGAAAGGTACAAGGAGACGTCTACACTCTGGCTATGCTGTAAGTCAACGCTTGATTTAACGGATCGAGATTCTCACTGATACCGGTAAGAATAAAACTTACACCATTACCATGTTAAACGCGGTACGACCACTCGCTTTGGTATGAAATTACTCTCTTGGAAGACTGGAACGTGTAACGCATGCGTAATAGTGGTTATCCAATCCATATACGTTATGTCGATCGGTACGAAGTGTCCCATGTAAAACACGGTATGACTTCATACTGTACCAGGATAGGAGGTTACGTAATCGGCTCCTGTTTCATACCGGTACGAAAGTCATACCGGTACGAAAGTCATGCCGGTACGAAAGTCATGCCGGTACGAAAGTCATACCGGTACGAAAGTCATGCCGGTATGAAAGTCATGCCGGCACGAAATTCATACCGGTACGAAGTCATACGACTGACTGACTCGTATCCATTTTGGGCAGATACCACGCAGCTCTTAACAAACTCTAATTTCATTGTTTTCGGGACTAGGGTCCATTGTTTGCGCTATTGTTTTCTCAGCAAATTAGAGAAGACCTTGTAAGAGCTGTGTACTGCCCCATTTGGGGGGACCACAGATTTAATCACCAAAAAGTAAATATGTCACGCATGTGTAATGTCAGAAATATGACACACATATTTTACACCTTAATCACGCCTTGTGAAAACATTTAGCTTGTTTCCTACACGTAAATCCGTAAAAAATGCTATGGTTTGCGTTATGAATAAATGCAAGCACGAAACTGTTACTTGTAAAGCTCGGATCCCTGACGAAACTCGTAGGATAAAATAAAACAGGTTCGTTAAAGTCCTGCTCACTTTTTAGCTAATACAAAATAATTCCTCCATGTGCGACCAACATCTCCTAAGCGACCGCTTTTCCGAAAACCAAATTTTCTTCTCGTCAAATCCTAACTATAGTCGAAACAGGCTCACGTTCGTAAGCGACAGCGGCCACTGCACTTTCAACGCTGGTGCATTGAATTTTTCTGTTGCTTTTAATCTCCATTACAACTTCACGCCGCTTTGAGTGTGTCCTTTAGAAATGGGCGATAGCGCTGGATTTTTTGCTTGAAGGCTCAATTCTATTCCTTTGGGCATTCTTTTCGGCATCCACTGCGATCCACCGAAAGTGCGTCAGATAAGTTCGGTTTCGTTCGTTTCGATAAAGGTGAGATGTTTTGGAGGAAGGCCATGAAGCGATTTCAAAGGACTGGAAAGAGCGGTAGAGTTGTTAACATATCCTTTTGTTTTTAGTGATCAATGAACCACTGCGGACATTTTACGGATTTAGTTTTTTCGCAGTGTATTTTCATCTTTTATTTGTATTTACGAATAAAGAGCATTTTGAGAGCTTTAGAAAGAGATCTTGGACGAGGAGTTTTGATCACTGCAGGCCGAATTCCTTGCATTGTTTGTTTGAGCGGTGGTCTCAAGCTGCGTGGTTATTTATGCGTAGCCATCTTCTTCTGACGGTGGTTAATTGAACATGAAACATGAATGCAGAGATCACTTAATAAACTAAATTCTTCTTTCGAGACAATTGCTAGTTTTTGTTGGGGGTGGGCAGCGTTCTGAAAACTGTATTTAAAAAGAGATTAAAATGAGGTTTCGTTTCTCATTACGAGCGGATCGAGTACAGGGCATTCATTCATGGTGGTGCCATTTTAGCTAGTTTAGATAAGTTAACTTATTCGAAGCGGCTCTTCCACTTGGAATATATAAAGTTATTGGATTAATTTTAAGCTTGTTTTCTTCGAATAATTTTGTGAACACAGGAAGTCCTGAGCGCTTCTGTTTACCAGAGTCTGGTAAACGACCACCCACTCATATTTCGATGTCATTTTAGACGCAAATTGGATTGTGTTACAGTACAAGTCCAATAAAACGAACAGTTTGTCCTTTACATAAAAAAAAAACTTCCGTATATTTAACTGTTATAGCGTGAAAGCGCGCGTGATATCGCCTAATTCCCAGTAGCCGACGAGGCCGTAGGCCGAGTCCGCTAAAATAAGGCGACTTAGTTTTATAATTCAACACATTGATAACAAAGCACAGTTTTAAGAAAAAATGTCGAGGCCGGCTTACATTTTTGCATTCTCTTGTCAAAATGCGAAATTTACCTCCATCGTTGGATGTACGTACGTCATGTAGACATAGCGTATATGGATAACTTTTTGACTGGGCAGTGTATCAATGTGTTGAATTATAAAATGCAATATTTCGCGCTAATAGATGCTTCGCATATTTACATTACTACGGGTTCATATAATTCAGTTTGTCCTTTGCATTAAAACTTCAATATGACGCAATATTTTACGTTATACGCTAATAGATGCTTGGCACATTTACATCACTACAAGTTCAAATCATTCAGTTTGTCCCTTGCATTGAAACTTCAATATGCAGGGGCGTAGCTAGGATTTTTCAAGGGGGGAGGGGGTCACACTCACACTGTGTCACACCCAGGGTACTAACCAGATTGTCATGTCGACATCTCCACTCGCTTTGCATTTTGTGTGGTCGCTTACGGGAAGTTCAACTGTAAATTTTCTCATCCTAGAGTATCGCATCGCATCGCTCCTCCCCCGCCCTCGTCGTCCCGCCAACCGTAGACGACGAATCAAATCGAGAGGAACGGGATGTCTTTACTTGTCAGATGACTGACGTACAGGAGCTCATTACCCTTCGTGCACTGCTAATCATGCTAATGGGCAAAGTTATTTTGGACATCCGGTAATATTTTCCGATATTTTTAAACGGGGTGTTGCCTCAGGCGATCTTCCGCTTTGTGTAAACTGAAAGTATCTCTTCCAGTTTCACTTCTGCAAACGGTCGAAATCTAGATGGTTTTCTTGTTTTCTAATTTTTTTAATTCACAGCCATTCATAATTTACAACTACAAAATTGGCATGACTGTATAATATTAAACTCAGTTTACAATGAAGCAGGAAATGAAAAAATACATAGAAAAGATACTTGAGTGACGAGGAAGTCTAAAAACAAACCAAAGGGCTTGTGGATTTGTAAAATAGGCTTCCTTCTGTTAATATTAACTATTAGCCGATGGCTTTTTCAAAAGGTTTATAGCAGGACGTAAAGTGCTCGTATTAACGTCATGGCATTTCAGCTGTATGGTAATTGATCCGTTCTTAATAGCACAAGGAAGTTTAGCGATAGTCAAATAAGAAACGCATCGGATGGAACACATAAAGCCGAAACTATGACTTAAGACCGACTTACACGGCACAACTTTTGCCTTCAGCCTGCAACTCGCTCACAACTGTTGCATGCGACACGAAAAAAGTTGTAGGATTTTGAAACATGTTTTAAAACCAGACGACAATCGTAGCCAAATACAATGTTATATGATGCGAGTTGTATACAATTTTCGCCTGACGCAAGCAGCGCGCGCAACAAAAAATCGCATGCGACAAAGTTGTGCCGTGTAAATCGACCTTTAGACATACATGCACATGCCTGAATTAATTTACAACGACAAAATCATGATGACTGTGTAATATCAATTTACAATGAAGCAGGAGAAGAAAACAAATACGTGATAGAATAGAAGAGAAAGGTACTCGAGTGGCGAGGAAATAATCCTGAAGAAACCAGAGAGCTTTCGGGATTTAATAGGCTTGCTCCTTTTACTAAGATGATTAATTAAAATTATACACTTTTAGCTGATGGTCCTGATGGCTTTTTCGAAAGCAAGTGCTCCTGATGCGTGCATGGCATTTCAGCTGTTTGATAATCGATTCGTTCTTAATAAACGCAAACTTGGCACGCAAAAATGTTCAGCGGAAGTGAAATGAGAAACACTGAGGGAACACAAAACAAGAGACTGGCGAAAAGGGCCGCGCGTGAGTGTACACATGATATGTTAATCCAACAATATTATTTTTTTAGCAGTTCTTGAGCTCATGTTAATCATGATCATAAATTAACACGACTGGTTGTGAAGCAATACTTTAAACTGCTGACTCTTCATGAACTGAGATGTTATTATGCTAACTTCGCAGTTCAAATACTTTTAATAATTAATTAGTACTATAAATAAATATTAAATATGTCAGAGCTGACCGTTTGACGTCACAGCACTTTACACCCGACCCGCGCAGGTCGAAATTATATTTCATTATAGCGGCCTGTGCTATGTTTGGGAATATTGGCAGTGAAGCAGTTCTGTAGTTGCGATGGGTCCGTACAAGTTATCTTCCTTCATTTTAGTACCTATTGTATTTGTGTTAACAACGGACATCCATTTTCGAACAACGAGTGGATTCGTCGATGGTAAGCGGAAAAACTTTCGATACATGTCATATTTGCTTCAACTTAGTAACTTCGGGCATTTGAATAATAATTAGTCTCTCGTTTTCCGCCTCGTTGTTTCAACACCAGAGCTTTGTTTTTTATCTAGGTAGCAATTTATTTTGTTGCGCACAAACGTAACTGATCTTGTGTTTTAAAATTGCCCTTTCAGGCGCTACAGGTTTGGACGCGAAATTGTTGGTAGAACGCGTGGTGACCGAGACAAATGCAAACGTGCGTCCTGTGAACAACTCTTTACAATCTGTGGACGTGACTTTGGATATTACATTCCACGGCGTGATCGAAATGGTAAGCAACATGTCATATCGTCTTGATATAGGCTTTTGTTCAATAATACAGTCTTGGTGAAGAACATCTCTAAATTTCTGTACTATGTGTGGAAACAACACTGCGCTTCTGTCGGCTCGCGGCCAGGAATCGGCAACACCCGGGATCAACATAACGTCTCACGCGACTTCCTGTGTTCAGTGTCGGGTGTTGTTCTTCTCCTGTCCAAGTAACTATTTTTTAATACATTTTGAAGTTGAATACTGCCAAATATTTTGAAAAACAAACAGTATTAAAGATGACACAGCTCAGCGACTTTCAGTATGAATGGTTACGCATTAGGATTTCATTCGCAGACACAACAGTTTTGACGAATGTTTCAGTCTAGTTGATAGCATTTTGTTGAGTATATGGATATGTTATGAACGGTTCGGCGAACTTTAACACGAATGAAATATATTTCGTGATTGTTTAGCAAGAGATGCTAATCAGAAACATGATTTTGGTATTGCTTTCAGCGTTGCCTTAGTTTCTTGGAAATTTCACAGAAACACGAGAATTGGTTTCATTGCGGGTTAATTTAATAATTAACATAATCTATTCGAGTGAAAATTTATTTCCCCCCGCAATGGAGAAAATGAAATAACATTTTGAAAAATTCATGAGTCATTGAATTTCTAATACACCCAGCCACAGTTATTTATACTTTCGAAAGCAATGTTCCATTTTATAGGCCTTCTACCCGCAAAAAAGACTACGTACTTCGTTTAGTCTGAAGTTTTTACATACCAGACATTTGCCATCGGCTCTATCTTTTGTTATCTCAAGTTCGCCTTGCCTATTTCCTCGCATATAAGTTTTTTTTTAAATAACTGACATTGCAAAGCTTTCTAACTCCACTGCCGACTAGTTTAATAACAACCGGCTAGTTTAATTATATTTTTCGAAACAAAAGAAGTTGGATTTCAGGAATAGAAGCCGGGTGTTTAAAGCATCGATGTCAACTTAAAAATGGCAATAAATCTACAGTATTAAAATTATTCGCTCGGTTAAAGAAATGACAAGCAATTGCATTTTGTAACTTCGGTTTGTTTTAATTGGCTGGTAACACCTGCCGATTTGTGTATATAAAAATGGTGTTTGCATTTGTGAAAATTTAAAACGGTTTGACCCTTTTTAGAACCCCTGTGGAAAAAAAGCATATTGAATATTTCAAATCTTAGAAAATGTTTTTTATTTATGATTAAAAAAATTAAAAAAAAAATTGCTATGAAATTACAACAGCTGAAGGAAACGTTTTCAAATCTTCGAAGTAACTTTGGTTTCTTTAATTGACATATGAAGATGTCGTTGTTTTATAAGCTGGAGGTTGAATTTCCGACGGAATCTATCTAATATGATATATCCACTCTCTTGTCGGAAATTAGTTCATCTCAAGCAATTGGCCACATGCATTTCGTTTCTCGCGAATAAACTCGACTTCATTAGAGCGAAATCATGGAGTCACCACAGCTTTAGTATAGGAGCGTTATTTGTCTCTCTTTGAATAATCACGAGGAAACTAAGACAGAGAGATGTGGCTGTTATACTCTGCTAGCTGAGCCGATATCGGCAATTGGTATCTTTTTGTCGAATCAAATTGATTTATAAGAATACCTTGCTTATCTATCAAGTCATATTTGCAAGATCATGCAAAATGAAAAATTAACTGCCACCATAACTGTATATATAGAGAGGTATTAAACTTTACTGCCGGCTCGATTTAAGATGTTTGGTGGTGATTTTCAGTTCGCTATAGGCCTGTTCGGAAAGACTGTTTGAGAGCGAGCGACATCGAACCGTTTAAGAATCACACGAAAGCTTAGGCAAAAGCAAAAAGATCTGTTGTTTTCTATGATAAAGACACACAACACAGTGTGTTGCAAAGGTCGGGTCATGCTGTTGATGTCTATCTTTTTAATATCGAAAGACTACACAGTTTACGTTGATAAAATCAAATAAAAACGTAAGTAGACAACTTCTCAAGAAGTGATAAGCATATAATGTTAATCTGTTGTCTTGTGACCACAAAGGAAGTTCTACTGTGCTCATTTGTAACTTCCGGGAAGTTCTAAATTCAGAAGAACGCTATTGTTTTTCACGAGAAAACAATGCGGTTTTTCTGCCAGATTTTTTCGGCTGAATTTTTCAAATTTTTGTCGTGGATTTGTGTGTTTTAGATTTATCGGATGGATTTTGTAGACGAGATAACGCTATCGGTGCTTTGCATTAGTTTGGTGTTTGTCCACCAGACACTTCTAAGTCCAATATTTACAGAGTGTCTCGTCACGCGCCCACAGTACAGAGCTGAGTTCGAGTGATTCGGTCGGCAAATAATTTCCTGACAAAATACTAACGGGGTGACATATATGTACAACATGATAGACTTGCATTTTACTCTAGGGACCAGCAGCGCGGCTGGTTGTATAACAACACAGTGTTGTCATGTTCATAAAAGTCAACCTTGTGGCCATTATCACTCCATACACCATTTACACTGTTCTTCTTGACTCATTCTAGAAAGTTGGTTTACTAACGTTTTAAAATAGAGCAAACACCACTGAACCGATGCCAACAGCTACCTGCTGCCTTGATACATTGCAATTGTCAACAGAACTGACAAACAATAGACCAGATTTGACTGACAATGACTTGAAACGTCAGCCATTGTCAACAAGAAGAGTTCTTTTCAGAACTACACTGACCTTAATTTATAGCTTAACAGGCATATAAACCGACAATAATGTAAAAAGTGTTGTTAAAACACAATTTTGCTATTCATTTATACCAATTCAACGTTTACCGAAAAGGCGAAAAACGTCATTTTTGATCGAAGGTTGACTTCCGGCAAAAACAGCACGGAATGCTCGTGACGTAAGCAGCAGAACCAGAATATTGCGCAACCAGATCTTTCACAATATTAAATTGCTACGGCTTCTCGAGCAAGAAGTACGAGTTCAGAGGTAATTTTATCCGATTAAAGTGACTTGAACGAGTTAAATTCTTACGACAGTGTATGATGTAGGAAAATGTCATGTTCCGCGGATGTTGCGTGCCGTCTCGTCCGTGTTGTTTTTAACCTCCCCCTCACCCATGCCCAACGCTCGCCCCCGAGCTCGAGAGCCTCGCAGGCAATATTCAAGAATAATTAAGATCAAGAAATCTAAAGCCGCGAAGAACAAAGCACGAGAGCGAAACTAATCGTCTTGCAAACACAGAGTGGACGTTGTTTAATTTACTAATTTGCCGCTAGCATCTGTGAGATTTTAAACAAAACAGCAGCCGTGCTGCAGATTATATAAATGACATAAATGATCTCAGATATTTATAATTTGCCCGCACAGCAGGCGCCGGTTTAATTATAGGACGAAACTGAGCCGACACAGGTTTATTTTATTGGACTCCATTTTGCGCGTGTCCCTCGCGCGCGCGTGCTCGAAATTTCGCCCTGCTACGCAAGCTGAATTTATCACGCAGCATGGCTGTTGGGACTGTTGGAGGCAGTGATGTGATGATATTAAAACCAACGGAGGTTCTGCCTATCTCCAATACACCTCAACCACAGAAAATTCTACGGCAGTCTTTAAAATACTTCGATCTTAGACATTTATAGATTCCGTGATGAAGAAACATTATCTCACAAATCTGCTCACCGCAAACGTAAACACGAAACCACGGCTTAAGTAATTAACGAAAGCCATTTACCATGTATCTTGCAACACATGCAATTCCCCCGGGATCCGGGGGGGGGGGGGGTACTCCCATATATGAGCTATATGGGTATGTGCCGCTGTGAAGGGTATGGTTTTCAGGCAGTTTAGTCTGGGATAGATTAGGGTATAGTTATCAGAGATTTTTGGTCAAGAATAGGGTATCGTTTTCCGCGAAACCGATCAGTTGCGTGAAGAATTAAGTTTAAACAAGGTTTACTGGCAAATGGCATTTAAAAATCGGTATGGCGGGCAGTACGGCATTTTTACGCGGCTGACCCCTGTTAACTAATAACTGTGATAGTGAATGAGTTTCTGCAAAATAGCGAGTCTGGAATAGGTCTAGGATAGGGTAGGTTTTTTCGGTGTTTATTCTGGTATAGGGTTGCAAAATGCAGCTTCAATGGTCTAGTATAGGTTAAGGGTCTCAGAGTCCCAGCGGCACACCCCCACCCAAAAATTTGCAGAGTGCAGTGCAGTTCAAGTGTAACACCAGTGCAAATTACAAACAAAAAAAAATTGATTCAAAAATGTTTTGCAAAAAAAAAAAAACAGTTCTGCAAAAAAAAAAATTCCAAAAAAAAATTTTTGCAAAAAAAAAAACAAAAAAATGGATACAATTTTTTTTTTCATGTATAATTATTAATAAGTAATCATACGGTTTTCTCGTTCGGCGAGTGCAATTTGAGCTTTTTGAAAAACTCACAAGTGCAAATTAATCCCAAATTGAACTCGAAACCGTATGATTACCTATACTAATAATAAACATAATCATAGTGGAAACACATACCGTGCGTACAAGCAGTCGACTTTAAACTCTTTTCTCGTTTGTTTTGAACACGGTGCAAAAAATGGCTGTTATACAAACCTACGCATTAATTGCAGCAATAATGGGCTTTCTCGCATCATCTACATTTAATCAGGAGTTATTTCGCCATCGCATTATCATAATACACCGTGTATTTAAGTCTGCCAAAGGTTTATTGTATCGTATCGGGAAACTTTCCACAAGGCTTGCAAGACGCTCATTAAAATTCGACGCCATCTTGGAATAGCATGAACTGCAAATTACTGGAACTAGGACGTTCATTGGCCAAAACACAATGAATGAACATACGTCATTATGATTACGACTATGAGTGCGTCTATGAGCGCTAGATTTACGTTCCCACTACGACATAAACATAATCACAGACATAATCACAATCATAAGAAAATGACCGATCATTTTCTTATGATTATGATTATGTCGATCCCAAGCGTCTTTATGATTATGTTTTTAGGCGTTCCCGCTACGACATAAGCGAAATAATGCCCCCGGTAGGGTCGCAGCTCTTAGAAGCTTCTATTTTCATTGGCCTTGTAAAACAAGGCTGCTATTGTTTTTAGGGTTAGGGTCCATTGTTGTGTTGTTTGTCCTATTGTTAGGTCTAAGGGTGGCAAGCCAATGGTGTGACTAGTGGGAACCAAGCCTTACGCCGTTGTAGGCAATTCTTTTCGCGCTTGTGGCTGAATCGTCTTTGTAAAGCACCAAGAGTCAACTGAATTTCTTTCACAAAACTGAACGACGCAACCGTAGTTCTGACTTTTCAGTCTGTTGATGAAATCCTATGGTGTGACCATTCAAATGAAACCTCTTTAGCAGTACTTTTGCATGGTACCATTTGTTCTAACTTTTGAGTCTGTTGATGAAATCCTATGGTGTGACCATTCAAATGAAACCTCTTCAGCAGTACTTTTGCATGGTACCATTTGTTTTTCAATATTTTACAAAATGATTTTTTCCCCTTGAATTTTCAATTTTCCTGGGTACCAGGCTTAATCGAAATAAAACGCTTTCCAGAAACCCTCACGCTGTGCGCTAGCCTGCGTAGCAGCCGCATGAAAATAATATGAGCGCAAGAAAGTACGGGGCGCGTGTGCGCACGATTTAGGAGTTTGACTTGAGAACGAGTGGTGGGAAGAGGGAGGGGTAATTAAAAGAGTTTAGCCCTCGAGCAAGCTCCCGGACTCCCCCCTCCCCTTCCCCCTCCCCCGGGAGTTTGCTCGCAGGCAAAGAAGAGTTTCCATGCTAACATTCTAATACTAATACTACTAACATCACTCCTAATTAGAGCGATTTTCTTTAAACCGTGAAATAGGTACTAAGCTAGTGGGCACTGTTAGACACCAATTCGATTGTTTTCTTTTGTCAAGTTTTTACTATTTTTGGCTAATTTTAATTAATTGGTAGATACTGTTTCACGGTCTGAGTAAAATCACTCTAACAAACTCATTGTTCTAATTTCCATTCCAGGACGAAAAATATCAAATTCTCTCTAGTAGTGTTTGGGTCAGACAGGTGAGTCCTGGTACTAAGGCAACAAAACGCGTTCCCAGTCCCTCTCTCTATCGTGCGACGTAGCGTGCTATCGATCTCGTGATCAGCGGTTGTTCGGATGATATCTTACGTCACGGGTTCCATAACGGATAGCGAGAGGACTGGGAACGAAGGGTTTTGAGCATGCTCTGAGTTATTGCTTACTTTTCCAGGACGAAAAACACCAAATTCTCATCACAGACATCTGGTTAAGACAGGTAAGAACTGGAACAACAACCGCATACTCAGCTGGTTATTTGTGAGTAAGCAGTCCATGGCGACCATATTTTTCTTCGAAAATGCTAGTGCTAAGTGCACTCGTTTGTAATTATTAAATCTTTGTGTACCAATTTCCATTCGTAAAAGAGCAGTTTTCAATTGAGTGCCAAAAGTTATTTCGCGATTGCTTTTGTTTTGCATTGCTACGCTTTGTGATTGGCTAAAAAATCTCGCGCCACTTTCTCGACCAATCAGAAGTAAAACCAAAACCAATCGTGACTTGCTCGCACGCGTTTTCCCGCGCTTGGCGCCGGCGACATGTCTTTGCTGCGAGTTCTGATTGGTTCATTGGATTGTCTGCGTCTGTTGTGATTGGCCAGAGTGATTACTTTAGTTTTGGTTTTACGACACTCACGTGAAAACCGCTCTATTCCGCAATCTAAGCATTTCCACAAATGAAAATAAAAAGATTTGCAGTTCGCTTGTACATGACGGACCGATATCCCCTTATCCAATAGAATGTGGCCGTGTATTCCGCAGAGTCGATCGGTCAAGAAGGGATTTTTTCCGGGGAGCCGTGGCCATCAAAGTATTACTTCGTTAGGGCCTTTTGTAAGTGGAAAAACAATACGACTTTGAGACATTAGATTAATGTCATTATCCTATTACAGGAATGGACGAATGAACTCGTCAAATGGAATCCAGCAGATTATGGAGGATTGGAGCAAATTACTGTTGATTCTTCCCAAGTATGGCAGCCGGATATTGTCCTTTATAACAAGTGAGTCATCACTTTTGACATCAATCAAAGGCTCCTATGAGCTAACTCGTGAGTATGAAACGTTCAAAACATCCCCTTTGCTCGGCGTTTTGTTCCACAGACCCGCCCCCCCCCCCCCCCACCCCACCCCCTGCGTCAAATTTCACACACTTCCTTCCCTCCAACGCCGTCCCCATAGGTAAGGCAGGTGACCATTATATTCGCGGGCTCAGTGTTAACAGCCCATTGACCGACCGAGCGAGTGAATTTTGTCTCCGAATTCTATAACTCGTTCAACGCTTCGCGCATTCACGAGTTAAAACCCCCAAAATGATAACTAAAAACTGTATGACCATGTTTGATAGAGCGGTTTTCAATTGAGTGTCGTAAAACCAAACCCAAAGTAATTACTCTGACCAATCACAGCAGTCGTAAACAATCCAATGAACCAATCAGAGCTCGAAGCAATTACATGTCAGTAGCGCCAAGCGCGGGAAAACGCGCGCGAGCAACTCACGATTGGTTTTGGTTTTACTTCTGATTGGTCGAGAAAGTGGCGCGAGATTTTTTAGCCAATCACAAAGCCGTTGCAATGCAAAACCAAAGCAATTGTGTAATTACTTTCGACACTCAATTGAAAACTGCTTTATACCATTTGAAAGGTTTTGATTAGTACGATTCATAACTTATGCCATTTTCAATGGAGGAAGTTATGGCTTTGATAGAAATGGGTTTGAAACGTAGTCTTCATACATTCTAGGTATACCCCCAAACTATACCTCATTTTGCAGCTCTCAGTGAGTAGAATAACATGAGTTTCTTCTTAATGCGCATATGCATTAAGAAAAAAAAAAAACATTGAAATGTTTGGGGGGTGGTCAATCACATCACTTAGATTAGGGGGTATCATTTTATGTGCTCAATGGGTAGATCTTTCCGAGACCATTTTGGCGGCCAAAATTCATTGAAATTGACCAGATATTGAACAAGTTATGTGATTATGTGCCATATGGCACTATCTGGGCTTTAAGGGTTAAAAATTCACTCGGCTTTAACGGACAAAACTCAAGAGTAGGAAAAGCTGTTTTTTTTGGACGATAATGAGAAGCTAACAGCACCACATCAAAGTATAACTGAACAGTTTTTATTTGATTCAACTTGAATCCTCACAAAAGTTAAAAACTCTGATCTGGTACAACCAGAAACCCATAAGTGGGTTGAAACGTGTAACGCGCATTCACAGCTTCCGAATATTCATTTTTTGCTTGGTACCATATTTGGAAATTCCTCAGTCCCTCGAGATTGGAAGCAAGTTGTTCAAGCGAATTGATTGGTTAATACTTTTATCTTGATTTTCCAAATATCGCTGTAACAACTTCAGCTTGTTTTGAAGCGTTCACGAGACAGTTGCACGTTTCAACCCACTTATGGGTTTCTGGTACAACATAATAACCAGAACCACATGAAAATTAAATTAATTTTAAATCAATCTTGAATTTTAGAATTCTCTAAATTGACCCTAAATTGGCAGTGTCTCAAGTCTTTTTGCAATTGGTTGTAGAAAACTGCCAAAGCAACCTGCGATGGCCCGGTGTGACGTCGAGGGGAGGGGGAGTAAAGAGGGGTGGAGGGGGAGGGTAGTAACAATCCTCCTTATCACCTTATGCTGAAGAAGATAAGAGAATCTCCAGCAGTGTACCTGGGGGGGGGGAGTAAAGAGGGGTGGAGGGGGAGGGTAGTAACAATCCTCCTTGTCACCTTATGCTGAAGAAGATAAGAGAATCTCCAGCAGTGTACCTTATTCATTCTCTTCTTTATATCATTGTAGCGTTTTTGAAGAATTTGATGGTAGGATGGATAATGTGAAGACACGTATTCGTATTCTCCATGACGGCCATTGCTACTGGGCGGCGCCCTTCGTCTTCAAAACGTCCTGTCACTTTGAAGTACGGGACTTTCCATTTGATAAACAGCAATGCAAACTCAAGTTCGGGTCCTGGCAATACCACTCAAAACACCTTGATCTGTTTAAAAAGAAAGAGAAAGCGCAAGTTGCGAAGGATAGTGTGGACAACGGCGAATGGGATGTGACATCGATTGACATCCAGAAAAACGTTTTAAAATACTCTTGTTGCCCGAACGATTTGTATCCTGACGTCACCTTCGTTATCAACCTTAGCAGGCGCTCGTTGTTCTACACGTACAACTTGATCATTCCAAACTTTCTCATAGCACTGCTCGCGTTTTTTTCTTTCTATATCCCAGTGGAGTGCGGTGAGAGAATTTCATTTGTGATCACAGTTTTGTTGAGCATGACTGTTTTCCTGCTGCTGGTCGCGGAGAGTATTCCGCCCACCTCTGAAGCCGTCCCGGTAATAGGCATGTACTACACCAGCTCAATCGTCGAGGTGGCTCTTGCACTGATTGCCACTGGGATTAGCTTGAAGGTGTATTACAGTTATCTTTACGGATCGGGATTGTCACCTGGGGTAAAGAAATTCCTCTTCTACCGCCTGGCGCCACTTCTGTGTGTGGACACTGAAATTGCTGGCAAGAACAAACGCCATAAAAAGAAGAAATCTTGCCTTGGAAATCCCTTCAGCTTTCTCAAAAAGCTCAAAGTAAACGATCCACGGACCAATGATGTCTCTATGTACAGTGTCACTGAAAACCCAATGGAAAAGGCTAATGGGGTTGCACGAAATTCGCCGCAGAAAAACGACGCGGACTTGCTATCCGTCGAAGTCAGAAAAACTTCAGTGTCTGATATCGGGGATGTTGTGGAGTCACACGACGAGTTATCAGACCAGGAAATACGGCAAAGGTTTAGACAAGACACCGTGTCGTCTGAACTGAAGATGATCACCACAGCAGTCATAGATCATAAAGAATCGGAGAAACTGGCAGCCGAGAGTAGAATTGCCGCCGCCATTGTGGATCGAACTTTCATGGTGCTGTTTATTGTGGTGTTCTGTCTCTCCACCCTCGTTATTTTGTGTTTACCTTTCATGAAAAATCTATGACATTGAAAGGGCGCGATAGAGCGGTTGCGTGACTTGAAATGCATCACGCAGTCACGCAATTGGTGTTTTTTGTCTCCATCCTCGTTATTTTGTTTTTACCTTTCGATGACATGTGAGGAGTGCCGGAGATAGCTGCGTGACTTGAAATGCATGAAGCAGTCATGCAGTCACGTGTTTTTTGTCTTCACCTTCGTTATTTCGTTTTTACCTTTCATCAACAATCCACAACATGTAAAGGGCGAGATAGAGCGGCTGCGTTACTTTAAATGCATCACGCAGTCACGCAATTGGCGTTTTTTTTTTTTGCCTCCATCCTCGTTATTTTGTTTTCGCCATTCATCAACAATGCATAACATTTAAGGGGCGAGATAGATACCGTCTAAATGAGTAGTGGCTGCATGACCTGAAATACATCAAACAGTCACGCAAGATGCAAGCTCCTGCTCATTTGAGTTGTCGTATGAAATCATGACTTGCGTGACTAGAATTCTGTGTGGAATGGGCAATAGGCTTATGCATGATGACGTCACCAGCTCACAATTCACTACCAAGACTCGTTTGTACGAAATTCCGTGCAAACCTTTGACAAGGTCACGTTGTTTTTGAGTGGGTATTCTTTTCAAATTTGCTCTTTTGAGAATACATTGATGAAATTAGCACGGGTTTACACTTCGAAAGCGAGGCTTGGTGGTGAAATTAGCTAGGCTGACGTAAACGTGCATACGGGCTATTGAATGCCTTCTGAGCCCCGTTCGTGAAAACGCGATTAAGATTATCCAGAATCAGTGCCGACTGCAAGAAAGTCACACAATGTTTTTTTTTACGATTTTAGCCACTGTTAAAATTTAGCATAATACCTTAAGTGACAAATACTTCGAAAAAGAAAAACGATAAATCATTACGTAAGTTAACTTTTAATACTGGGTTAGTGGTTATCGGTTTTCGAACAACCAGGACAAGGTGTGGCTGTTGTTTCTTCATATGGGATTTGAGGCTGCCACAAAATCAGTAAAGGATATTTACCCTTCTGAATCAGTAACAGTTTAAACCGCTATAATAAATTAAAATTCAAATTAAAGTTATTTTATCATTGTTGTACAGATGCAAAAAATTATAGTTTAAAATGGCTTGAACTATCCTTAAAGGAGTACTGTCTAAAGAGAAAGTTGATCTAGATGCGAATGTTTTTCTATTGACAAATGATTTTTAAAATAAGATAAGTTTTATAAATTAAAGCCATTTTATCATTGTTGTACAAAAACAAAACGTCGAAAGATTACATTTTAAATTAAACTTTCCTAACGTAAATACTACCTTATTGTAGAAATACGAAGACGAGAGATTGACCTAGATGTGAATGATTATGCTATCCACAAATTGATTCGTTTAGTTTAAAATTATAAAATTTTGGCATTCAGAATTTCCATATAGCGAGAACAGTAAGTGGTAATCAAAAAAATAAACGCGATTCTTCAGTTATGATCAGAGTATCATTTGTCAGCTCTTGGCCAGTCTCCTACACAGCCGTTGTTTGCGGCTCGTCACTCAAGGCTCATTCCAACGCATCAGGAGAAGAAGCGTAACTACCCAAATAACAGCTGCTTGAGATAACAAGCTGTGACTGGCAAAGAGAAATGGGTTTCTCTTATCTTGATAGAAAGTTTATAAAGCTAAGATCGGGAAACTTCTCGAAACATTAACAACTCTTTTGGCACAGGCTACCCAGTTTCCGCGCCCTCCACGATCTGCGCTGGAAAAAGAGAATTAATAATGAGTGGCCATGAACATGACAATCAGGATCAAAGCCAACTTGGCCTGAAACAGCTCTTAAAACTGCCGCGAACCATTCCGGCCGGATTGTTCTGACAGATGGAAATCGCCGGCTCTAACGAAGCTCTGAATATATTCTCTTATTTCAAGGGATGTTTTTTTTAAATATGCATTTTTAATGTCGCCAACGGAACTCTTAAACAGTATATTCTCAGTATTATCTGTTTTTCCTTTGTTTTCTTATCAACTAGCTAGACACGATTTCAGGCATACTATGCAAATCGTTTCTAGCTATTACAGGAGTATTCTTGACACCGATAAGTTCATATCGCTATAAGATAAGGACTTTAATCCCTGAGGACCGCGTTTTCATAAACAATTTTAATAACTCTTCGAGTAATATTCTGAAACAAAACGGTTTCAATGAAGGAGGCTAGAAAAGGTTTTCAAGCTTGGTACGAGTCAGCCGCGCGGCCTTAATTCTAACTTCCGGTTAATTTAAGGCGCGCGCACTGTTTAAATGCCGTGTTAAACAAGAACAGAACCGTCAACCGTTCAAAATTGACATTTCACTGAAGAAGGGCTAATTCCGAAACGTCTGAAAAATTTCAAATTTTCTACACTTTTCAACATTAACATTTTCCATTATTTAGAAAGGGTCGCGTGCGACGTGCACTTGTCATGCATTGACGCACGTGTCAGCTGATTTTCCTATCAAAAAGTAGCCCGCGCAGCTTACCGGAAATGAAAATACTGCTTAAAATCGCGCGAACGTTTATCTCGAAAGTTTTTTGGGTGACCAATCCGGATTTTCTGTATGCAAGCACTATCCAGTATTTCCTATCTCAAACAAGAGTTTGAGAAAAATTATCTGGCGGCATTTTTTTCTTTTCTGACAACAACCTTTTTGGAAATAACTTGATTTTCAATAGGTAGATTTTTGTCATGGCGCCAAAAAGAAAAGAAAATGAGCGGTGCTTTCCAAATTGAGAAAAAAAAAAACTAATAGGTCACCAGATTAGTTTTAAAGGTAATTAGCGAAAACTGAGTTTTAGAGGCGCTTTTCAGGGAGCTGTACTGTTGCCATGGCATTGGCTTTGACGTCATAAGCACTTTAAAAGTATTGCCTGTTAATAGCGTCGTATACCAATGTTTCGCTTTTTTGCCGAGATAGAATCTTAGTTGTTTCTTTTCTTATAATCCTCGAATAAACACCGCCGCATTCTTCTGATTGGGTGCGGCGTTTATTCGAGGGCGGCGTTTATCGGTAATTTTGCTTCCATCTGCGACGTTCAATCGAGGGCGGCGTTTATTCGAGGGCGGCGTTTAATCGAGTAAATACGGTAGTTATCCAAAAGTTGTCCATATCATCGGTTGCGTCATTTTTAATATTTCATCATTTAGACACGCTATTGAAAGCAACTGATACTGTATCAAACGTCACGCGAGCAGTCACCCAGTGACTTCTGAATAATCAACTTGTTGGCTCGCTATTTTTCTTTGTTTTTGGGCCGCGACAGAGACTGTTGACTTTTTGCGACCATTTTGGTAAAGCTACAGCTAAGCCCGCTACTCAGGTGGCAACGGCTGACCAAAAAACTGTCATCAACTATCATGCGCGTGGTCAAAGGAGAAAAACTATCACGAAAAATTTGAACATGTTAAAAACAAGAGGCTGCAAGCAGCCTTTACTCATGCGCATGCGTAAGAAAATTTTATGATATATTTTAAACATAATAAGATGTCTAACATGGAGAAGAGTTACTCCTTTCATTCAGTCATCGTTCCTGCAAGCCACGTTGTTTACTATTGAATGCTGTGGACATGAAGACTGTACCACAATGAAGCCAGTGATTCTTCTAAGTCTTATATATACCAAACGTGAACATAGTAATGTATGTAGGGTTGTAGGAGATTCTGTCGTGACACCTAAGTAACGCTCTTTTACCGGAAATGAGAATAGCCGGAAGTCACTAAACAGGAAGTGTAAATGGCAAATACGTCAACCGGAAGTACACAATTTAAAATATGCGTGCATAAATTTGCATGCAAAATCGTGACACAAAAAATAAAAACAAGAAAAACGGAGCCGAAACCTTACCTCATGCCGCTTCGCGCATGAGTAATGAATTACAGCGCGTGATAATTAATGGCCCATTTCACACTAGAAGACGGACAAATCGTCTGGACGGACAAGTCGTCCGACGATTTGTTCGTGTAATGTGAATTATAGACGGACAACTCACCTTGTGTTGGTCATCGTAAATTCATATCTGAACGAACAAACAGACGATTTTGAAAGCAAGGGGCCTGGCACTATCAGGCCTGGTTACCTTGCTTTCTATACGCCATTTTGTTTTTCCCATAAACCATCACTACCTTTATTAATTCCATTCTCCTTAACGAGTACTGGGATCGAGATACAACTATTTGTTCGTCAGGTGTGAATTTAAGTCGGACTTTGGACGACTTATCCGTCTAGACGAACAAATCGTCCTCGAAAAATCGTCTTAATAGACGGCCAAATCGACGGACAAAATCAGACGACTTTTGCGTCCAAAATTTTGTTCGTCCCGTTTTCACACTAAGACGACTTGTCCGTCTGAGACGACTTGTCCGTTCAGACGATTTGTCCGTCTCTAGTGTGAAAAAGGCCAATGATAGTACATGATAATTGGTGGTGAAACGAGAGCGTGCGTTTCGACTATCGTGCGCCGTCTGGTTATCGCGGCTTTTGTCGCAAATAGCAATACTGCCAGATAAGCTGGCGAGAAACGAATACCACACCGCGTTTACCAATTACTGGTATTTCATGTAACATCACTGAAAAATCTATCACCAGACCACAAAAATCCGTGAGATAAATCGTTGTTCGAAAGAGGCAGTGCTTCCGTTTGAAAATATGAGTACCACATGAAAGTCCGGGGGGGGGGGGGTACTCCAATAATGGGCTATACGGGGATGCTCCGCCCGAAAGGGGTACCTTTTTTAGGCTGGCGGTATATGAAAGGGTAGGGATTTCACGAAGTATAGGAAAGGGTAGGGAAAACACCGGTTGAAGTATAAAAAAGGGTAGGGAAAACAGCCATTTAAGTGTTATAAAAAGCGCCTTTCAAAATATATCAAACAGACGCACGTAAAGGCTATATGAAAGGGGTGCCATTTTCATTGAAAGGTATATGAAAGGGGTACAATTTTCAATGAAAGGTATATGAAAGGGGTACCTTTTCTGTCAAAAACGGTATATGAAAGGGTAAGGGTTTGGACCTTGGTCATTTGAATGGTCACACGTACTGTAGAATTTCATCCACGGACTGAAAAGTTAGAATCACTCTGTTGTACAGCATAATAAACAGTACTACAGGAAAGTACTGCTCAGTAGTTCATTTGAATGGTCACTCAAAAGTTAGAACAACCTTCTATAGCATAATTAACAGCACCGCAGAAAGTACTGATCAGTAGTTTTCATTTGAATGGTCACACTTTTGAGTTTGGCATCCACAGACCCATATATTGAACCACCTTGTATAGTATAATTAACAGTACCACGGGAACGTACAGCTCAGTACCTTTCATTTCAATGACCAGGTTATGGACTCCTGAAATGACACCCTTTTAGAACTTCCCAGTACAGCGTATTAAGTGAAACTCGGTATAACAGATAGCAGTAGTTAGTAGTTTTATTTCAATATAGTTATACCAATTCCGTCCACAGACTCAGCTTTGTACAGCACAGTAAACAGAACCACAAAAAAGTACTGCTTAAAAGCTTTCCTACGCAGAAATTATCTCACGTTTTACGTTTCAACTGTTGCTCTTTATTTCACTTAATCTTCGTATTTTAAACAGATTTAAAATACTAAAACTGCTTTACAAGGCTTACAACTATGAAATATACGTTAATCCGTCATTTATCACTTTAAGGTCTGCAAACTGACTCGAAAAAAGGTCGCATTTTCAATCGTCCGCGTTTATCTGAGTGTTGATCCAACCAGCAAAATTTCTAACCCGGGTATATACGCCATATTTGCCGATTCTACCGCAACCATCTCCCCAGGAAATGATGCCCGCGAGCACCCAGCGTTCATCATCGTCACTGGCTGTAAGGCTGTGCTCAATGGCCAGCGGTCCTCCGGAATCTCCTTGACAAGCGTCACCAAGTGTCCCATTGACATGACCGGCGCAAAACATGTTGTCTGTTACAATGTACTTTTTGTGCGATATTTTGCACGTAGCTTGGTCCACAACCGGCACGGTCGCTTTTTGCATTCTCTTAGTGGTCTTTCCTTTATGTCGTTTTCCGCCCCAACCTATATGTGAATTTAGCAGGTTTGCACATTAGAGCGGTTCTAACAATGTATCGAAAGTAATTTCGCGATTGCTTTGGTTTTGTGTTGCAATGCTTTTTGATTGGCTAAAAAATCTCCCGCCACTTTCTCAACCAATCAGAAATAAAACCAAAACCAATCGTGACTTGTTCGCACCCGTTTTTCCGCGCTTGAAACCGGCTACATGTATTTACTTGAGTTCTGATTGGCTCATTGGATTGTCTGTATCTGTTGTGATTGGCTCATTGGATTGCTTGCGTCTGTTGTGATTGGTTCATTGGATTGTCTGCGTCTGTTGTGATTTGCCAGCGTGATCACTTTGATTTTGGTTTTACGACAATGAAATGAAGTGTTCTAAAGTGAGTCGGTAACATCGGCATAATAATTTATTTGTGAGTTGTCTTTGATGTCTAAATAAAAATAAGTACAGTTTAACCTGTTTATATGAAAACCATTACTGTAGAAAAAGACATGCACTAAGTTTCTCGATCCGCTGGTTTAGCGCGGGCGCGCGCTGTAGAACAAAATGGCAGCGAGTTTTTTAATGTACACGCACAAATTCCGCGTGCGTCTATTTTGTTTCCTTACCGCGAGAAAAAGAAACGAGTAATTCTAGGCTTGATATAGTGACAGTATTTGCGAAGTGTCCGGCGACGAGGCAATTGAGAGAGCATTAAAAATAACGGACGTCATTATGACATTACTAGTCAATTTTGAATGAGTGATGTCTTGTGATTTATCATAAAGACTAAATAAATATGACACAATTGCTCTAAGTGACTCGACCAATAATGTTGACAATCCTACCTGTAATGACCCCAGTGTTTCCTGTCCTCAAAAGAAATTTATCAGCATCAGTTTGTTTCAGCGGCAGGCAGATCGGTCTGACGTAATCAGTGTAAACAGCGCTGCTGCTCAGGTGAATCAGCGCCACATCGCGGTCATAGTCGTTACGTATGTGGTCGTAGTGGGGATGAATTATAATCCTGTCAGGGGTCATGAGCTGCTCCCTGCCACGTTCTTGTCTGTTGCTATATATTTTCCCCAAACGCACTTGGATGTTTCCGACTGAAATACCTGGAACGCGATATACAGTTTAATCCTTTAATATCAAAATGTAAGTTCTCCTTTGTTGTCTCCATATTTTCTTCAAGCAGCAGTGGGGAGAAGTTGTTAAAATATCAACGATCATATCCCTAATTTTCGTGACTTCTCCAATTGATGACGCATTGATATTACAGGAAAAATTTGATGTTGATCACATGGGTTAAGGACGGAGCTGGGCTGGGCCAAGCGATCCGACTTGATTGATTGATACAACATATCCTCGAGGCCGGAATTATGATTATCATAAAATATTAAGTGCCCATGAATTTATCATTACCATTATTTTGTGCACGTGTTTTTCAGTTGACATAGTCTGCTTTCTTATTGGTCAAGTGCATTCTCAAGTATGGAATAGATCATATTTGTCTTTGTACTTCGGCTTATTTAAAATAGACACGTTTCCATGGTAACAAAGTAGGATTCAAGCATGTGCATTTTACTCTTCACATATAAACTTGGTTTCAAGTGCACTAAGGACACTTAGGATATACTTAAAAGCCCTAGTGTGAAACCATCTATTGCCATTCATCGATTGTTTTCGAACATTTTTCTGCCATCGATTTCCAACATCAATCAATTAATCGTTTAGATTGTTATCGACTGTTATCGATTTCCATCGTTTATTGATTTCATTGATTAAGTTTCCCGGCTTATAGGATATGGCTTTCAAGCAGTTTTCAAATCTTGTATAGGGCATATGTTACTTGCATTCAATTCCCTCCTCTCCTCATTTGATATTCTTTGTTTGAGGGCTTGTTTTTGATGTCATTTAAGGTGGCTTACTACAGTTTATGGAGGTCACCAGATACTTTCGATATCGATCACAGGTGACCATTTGTGGGAATAAGCAATAATTACAAAATCAAACAAAGCCCTCAAACAAAGGACATCAGACGAAGAGAGAGTGAGTGCGAAGGACCTCGGACTGCTGAGAATCAGGTGTGTACTTCATGTAAGCTATTAGTTATTACCGTCTAACAACCACTCCGATATCGATTGGTGTAAATATTCAACGGTCAGATGACACAAAGAACAAGCCCTCAAACAAAGGACATCAGACGAAGAGAGGAGAGAGTGAGTGCGAAGGACCTCGGACTGCTGAGAATCAGATGTGTACTTCATGTAAGCCATTAGTTATTACCGTCTAACAACCACTCCGATATCGATTGGTGCAAATATTCAACGGTCAGATGACACAAAGAACAAGCCCTCAAACAAAGGACATCAGACGGAGAGAGGAGAGAATGAGTGCGAAGGACCTCGGACTGCTGAGAATAAGGAGTCCACTTCATGTAAGCCATTAATTATTACCATACTTAATAACTTACCTACAACACAATGCGCAGCGGTAACCACCCATCTTGCTGCGACAAGGGATCCACCACAAAAGTGCTTGTCCGACCTTGTGTTCCACAGGCTGACTTGCCAGGGAAAAGAACCCGCTTCCACCTTTTCACCACCAACTATTCTTTGACGAGTCGCCAGGGTGGGTTTGCCGCAGTCTAAAGAACAAAGGCAAAAGAAACTTTAAGGGGCACTGTCCCGGATGTAATATCGGCTGAAATATAGGGGTGCCGAATTGTAAATCCGAGACGCCGAGACCCTTGTTTCAAAATCCGAGACCGTGACCGCAGCTACGTTATAAAATCCGAGCCCGAGACCCAACGCGGGAAAAAACCGAGCCCGAAACTCAAAAAATATCCGATTTACCTATCAAACAACAAACAAGGACGAAGAATGAGAATGCTTGACAAAAGTGTCCGAGACTCCGAGACCTTGAGGAAAAAAATCCGAGACTCTGAGACAGAAAAAGCACCAGCCAAATGAGACTTTGAGACTTAAAACAAAAACTGCCGAGATTTCGAGACCGGACCAAAATTTTCCGAGACCCACGATTTTGAAGGTACCATTCGCCACCCCTACCTTTATTATATTAAAATAAGAAGAAAGAATCGCCAAAGAAATGAACAGAAAGAAATATGAACTTATTACGTAATGAACCAAGGCAAAATTAGAGGGGTTTGTATGGAGTCATCAGAGCATAACGGTGCCAATATCTCACCCCCAAATTGCAATAAGATGCTGATTTTTGGCAAGCGGGCGTTTTTCGTCATGCCCTTTCCGAATATCTAATCAAATACCATAATTTCCCAAATTTAGGTTTTTGTGGCGTCACGCTTTAGTACTCTATAGAGGCCGCGCGTGACAGCCGCGTGGATTAAGAACATCGTTGCTACCCATCAGGGCCCAGTTGTTCAAAAGGTGGATAGCTCTATCCATCGGATAAATCACTATCCAGCGGATAACACAAAGGATTTTGTTAATATGTATCCACTGGATAGTGATTTATCCCGTGGATAGTGCTATCCACCTTTTGAACAACCGGGGCCATGTGACCTAATAGAGTTGACAACCTAATAGAACTAGTCTTAATAGAGTTCGCTTAAACTTAGAAAACTGTAAGGGGTTAGACCCGGGTAGACATCAAAATTTCAAACGAAGAAAGGTTGAATTAACTGTACATGCAAACAAACATTTTAGCAGCATGCAGTAGACACATGTTTCATTCAAGCACGTATTGACTAAAGAACAGCAACACAGTCAAGTAGTGCTCTTGTGAAGTAGTAGCTTTTGTTTCAAGGACGTCCGGGCGAAAATCTTCTGACATCAATTTTGAAAAATCGGTCTTCCTTACTCGATATGGCCCCAATGTCTGTTAGTCTAAAAATATTGCAAATGAATCTCTAGAATTAAACTTTCTATGCAAAATTCTATATGAGTGGGTCTAAAAACAACAGCATTTGCAAACCCTGACCGGCCGCAAGTAATTGGTGGGATTCTTTGTCGCGTTGGTCAAAAGCTGGAAAATTTTAAATTTCCTACATTGATTTTTTGTTCATTTTTCACAATCTGTCAAGAATAAGTAAAGAAATTTATTTATCAAAAAAAAAGTAGTGGTCACCAACCATTTAACCGAGTTAACCGTAGCTTGGGATTGCGACAGGCATTGCGCGTGCGGTATGGATGCGCATTGAATTAGCACGAACGTCCTTAATTACAACTAATCGACAGACACAGAAGGCAGCTTGGGTCAAATCTCATGACTTGCACATGAGTATGGTCATTTCTGGGGGTAGATCTCCAGTTTGCAGACTGGGCAAACTTGTTTGAATATATATATTTTGTTTCATTCTTTTGTTTACTCCTTCATCGCCTTGCCGTAAGGATCAGTTTGCCGTTTTCTGATTTTCTGCAGACTGGCGCCCGACCGACGGAGCAAACTGTAAGGTGACAGTTGTAAGACATCATCGCTATCAATTTATCAAACACTTAGCTTCCTTTTTTAACATACCGATCACTAACCTGCATCAAGCGGTACCACCACCTTCAGGTATGCGTGCGCCACCTTGCTGCCTCCCTTGTTCGTTGCGTTACAGACGTACCAGCCTTGGTGTTCACGATATGCGTTATTAATCAATAGACCGTTCCTCGTTAAGAAAAGGTCGTCATCCCCGTTCACAACTTTCCCGTCTTTAAACCACTTGATATTAGTATCTGGGGTCGAAACGGAGCAACGCAAAATGACAGTCCCTGTTTCTTTAACCGTTTGGTTGGTTGGCATATGCTGAAATCTTGGAGGACCTGAAAGTAAAAAGAGCAATGGCGCAAATTGTCTACTCATACTTTCTCAGAGAAATAAGGAAAAAACACAAGAATACAGGTTTGATTTTTGAATGGCAGAGGGCATCATATGAGGGTTTAGTCGTCAAGTGACGAACCGTTCACACTACTATCTATTCTTTAACCTTGTTTAGTCACTGCATTTAAGATCCCAGGTAGTTGAGAAAAACGAGTTGCCTGTTCGTTAATAATACTGCCTGGTCCCAATCCCAGAATATGAAATGGGGAAGGTTATACCTTTAACCATTTCACTCCCAGAGTCAATTATGGAGACATTCATTCATTTATTTGTTTACTCCAAACCTTTACAGATGTTTATAATTAAATTAAAATCACATTTTATTAGGAAGGAGAGGAGAGGGGCACGTCTAGATAAACTAATATTGTGCCCCCCTAAAGTTATATAAGTATAAACAAAAAACTTGTAATTTTTTTAGTAAAAAACGTAAAGGAAAACTTATAAAATAGCTTGGTGAATGTCAAAAGAGATGATGTTTCATTAGTATTGAGCAAGGTACCAGCGTAAAAGTGCTTTTCTAAACATCTTTCTAGATGGTTATGGAGACATGTAGCGTAGTTCTAACGTTTGAGTCTGTGGATGAAATTCTATAATGATGTGAACATTCAAATGAAACCTATTCAGTAGTCCTTTTGCACGGTAACTTTTGTTTTTCAGTATTTTAGAAAATGAAATTTGGGATTTTGCTTAAATTTTGATTTTTGACACTCTTTGACGTGCAGAAAATGTTTGCTACACAAAAAAATAATGGAAAGAATGCAGGATACAAGTTCACAAATTTAAGCATTGTGACGACACAAATCTCTTAGCAATGTGAAAAATCTAATGAGGCATAAAAGAACACACACAGGAGATAATGCTCACAAGCATTCCGTTTCATCGTATGAACATCGCTTATGAACAAGAAATATTCCTCATTCACTGCTAGTATTGCTTTAAGTGCTTTTACCCTTCACTTACTTAGACATTCAGGAGCCTTGTCATTCCAGCGGCCAGCACCCAAACAAGTCCGCGTTACAGGTCCGTGTAGATCATAGTGAGGGAAGCACGTGTAGCGTATCACACTACCTTGTGGGTAATCACTGCCTTCCTCCGGAGACGGGTGTCTGTTGCCATTTGCCGGGGCACCTGGGTCTGGACAGCGAATACTGGGATCAACTAAAATAAAAAAGGGAAAAGTGTTCTCATCAATTGCACAAGCTAGTGAAAATACAGAGCTACTATAGAACAATAAACTCTTAACGTGTACGTTGACAAACTGGACACTTCTTGAAAGCGGTCATGTGGAGAACGTTTCAACCGTACTTCATCTGTCTACCATTCTTTACTTTATTTCTCTTTCCGAAGGGTCTTAGACTAAACACCTTGCCCCATACTGTCCTTTCACTTGGAAGAATAAATATTGGAATACCCAAGAGGATTCCGTTGTAGGGGAGCAGGGATGGCGCAGTGGTGAAAGCACCCGCCTCTCTCCAATGTGGTCCGGGTTCGATTCCCGGACTCGGTATCATATGTGTCAGATCTCGTCCTTGCTCCGAGGGTTTTTTCTCCGGGTCCTCCCCTGTTTTGCTCCCTCCTCTAAAATACTGAAAATAACATTTATAAATTCCAATTCGACCTGGAATTCTAGAGCCACAGGTTTGCTAGTCACATGACTGTTAAGTGTCACATGACTGTTAAGTGTCACCCTTGCTAAACACACAAACACATAATGAAATTTCCCACGGTATCCAGGGGGAATTTAATAATCCTAGGTAATATTGATTGCTTATATTCAGTGCGCATTTTAACATTGGAATGTGATCAAATGCGCATTACAACACAGTTCGGGGGGACTTTGCCAGACTGCTAAAGCAGTTTACAATTAATGTGGAATGTGACACAGGTAACTTTAACAAAGCAGACCAAAGACACCGGGGGACTACGTCCCCTACTCTTTGCGAAGAGTCGGCTATGAGATCTTTAACGTCCCTTACAGGAAAGGCAACTGACAAATGTAGGAGATATGATCAACGGCTTAACGTCGCCGCCCAATGACGCGATAATCTGAACTAAGGCAGATGTTGAGCACACAGCTAACATGATCTTACCAGTTATTTTGAGACCCTGGTTTTTGGTCCGGCAGGGGATCGAACCCGCGATCTCCCACAAGGTAGTCCGGCTCTCGACCAACTGAGCTAACCGGTCGGCGCTCATGCGCAAGACTGACGATTCTTTTTTGAAAGCTGAGAAGGCTCTGGGGACGAGATTGTTTGACTATCTTCTTAGCAGCATCCATATAGTGTATGTTCCAGATTAGCGTATTCTTTAGAATTCAAGAATTACAAACCTGGAGGAGTTGCTTGGAACACAGCAAACGCTGTTGGTCTATCAAGGCCCTGAGCCACAGTTATCAAATCCTTGCCAGTCTTTTTGTCGACTGAGTGAATCCCGGACGTCTCCCAGTCACTCCAGAACAATCTAAAATAGATAACGCTTTTGAGTTCTACTAACTGCTTCCGCCACAGACTCTTTCCTACTATAAAGGAAATTGGAAAGTTGAGGTTGACCTTTCATGGGTCCAAGGTAACATTATAGAGTAAAATGACCAAGCGTGTTTCCTGCTAAAGTGGCAATGAGTTTTCACTTTTTCACCTCCAGGACCCTGTTAACTGAGCTAAAACATTGCTAAATTGCACATGCATTACAACATCGAAAAACAAAAAGCACAACAGGAAGGGAAGATTATCACTTAAGCTGTCCAATAATATACCTTCTCAAGTGCCTTATAAGCGGGTTCAATAATTATTTTTATTGTATTCGTACGGATGAAATAGAACGACAGAGGAATTTTGTAAACGCATACGAATAAAACATTTTCACTCATGAATTTTCATTATAAGTGGAAGGGATGGATGGGGGGTCATGTCGTACCTCCTTTGAACGACTTGTTTTATTGGCTCACCAAAACAATAGATGAATGACCTAAACAATGCCCCTATCCCTATAAACAATAGCAGGTACTGGTTTAGAACGGCCAATGAAAATAGAGGTTTATGAGAGGTACGACCCTACCGTGGATAGGAAGGTGTTGGATGGGTGGGTGTTGATTGGTGGGTGCTGATTGGCGAGTCTTGGATGGGTGTTGATGGGTCGGTGTTGGATAGTTGGGTGTTGGATGGGAAGGTGTTGGATAGGAAGGTGTTGGATAAGAAGGGGTTGGATAGGAAGGGGTTGGATAGGAAGGGGTTGGATAGGAAGGTGTTGGATAGGAAGGGGTTGGATAGGAAGGGGTTGGATAGGAAGGTGTTGGATAGGAAGGTGTTGGATAAGAAGGTGTTGGATAGGAAGGGGTTGGATAGGAAGGGGTTGGATAGGAAGGGGTTGGATAGGAAGGTGTTGGATAGGAAGGGGTTGGATAGGAAGGGGTTGGATAGGAAGGTGTTGGATAGGAAGGTGTTGGATAAGAAGGGGTTGGATAGGAAGGGGTTGGATAGGAAGGTGTTGGATAGGAAGGGGTTGGATAGGAAGGGGTTGGATAGGAAGGGGTTGGATAGGAAGGGGTTGGATAGGAAGGTGTTGGATAGGAAGGTGTTGGATAGGAAGGTGTTGGATAGGAAGGTGTTGGATAGGAAGGGGTTGGATAGGAAGGGGTTGGATAGGAAGGGGTTGATTGGTTGATTGATGAGCGTTGATTGGTGGGTGTTGGATGGGTGTTGGGTGGGTGTTGATCGATGGGTGTTGGATGGGTGTGTTAACCCAGCAGAGAACTACGTATCATATTACTTTCACACCTGCCTATGATATGGAAAAATTTGTAATTAAACAATATGATAAATAGACAATAGAGGGACCTAGAGGGTTGATAACTTTATTAGTTAGTTCTTTGTCGGTTACCATGGCAACTTTCAATTCAATAACAATAATAACCTGTTGTTCAGGATGCCGAGAGAGTATGGATGATGCACATGTGGAGAACCGAGCAGAACACGACGTCCCCGACCCTGTAGACAAAAGAAACCGTTAACACGCATCCGGCCCAGATGGGAAGGATTGTGTAAAAACGAAAGGCGCCCTCCTCTGCAAAAAAGATACCACAGTAAAGAAAAAATACACATTCACACATGGACACAAGGTAGCTAATACAGCCTACGCTTAATGGTTTCTGTACCACGAGGCTTTAAATAACTAGACCCCTGGATAAGGTAATAGTCCAACTTGAGGCTACCTCCATGGTTGTCTAAGGAAACAAATGCAACGAAATTTTGGACGATACAGTCACACCATGCCACGCTATTTTAAACGATTTCTGGAAATATAAATTGCTTTTGGACACGGTGGAAACTAAATAGAATGTCAATAATAGCATGAAGTAATATGAATATATTATAATATAGATTGGAAGCTGCACGCAGCCTAATTGTCTTAGTGCATTCTTCAAGACAAAGCAGAAAGGTATGGAGATTGAAAGCGCCCTTTTTCACTTGTTATTTTGATTTTGATGAAAAAATCAAATAGTATAGACCTAAAGTTTTTTAAACTCGCCCGTGCTTTGTGCATTTCTCTCCTGGTTTCAATTCCACGCCGTGTTGACAAAATAACACATGGTTGGCCTTCTTTATTTCCTATATAAAAGAACTAATACATCGAAAACGCCGCGGTTATAACCTCTAAGTCAGATGTCTCTATTTTATCAACGCCAGCGTCTGCCCAAAAGAGTCGTTGCGAAGCTACGTCAATGACCAAACCATTCGGCCATTTCAGCTGTCCTCGCACAAGCGTTCTCTTGTTACTCCCATCCAAGTTGGCTCGTTCTATCTTCGGTGTTGCTCCCCAGTCAGTCCAATACATTAACCTACAGTCAAAACAAAAGATTGAGAGGATTTTAGCCCTTACATTGTGAAGACTGCACCAGCACCACGTTAAAAACTCCACGTTCACATCATTTTGCGAAATATCACGTAATATATCAAACACGAGGAAGAGTGTTTCATTAGGATATCCAAACACCGAGAAGTGGATTGAAAAAACGAGGAGCAGCCGAGTTTTTTTAATCGACTTCAAGGTGTTTGGATATCCGTTGAAACACCCTTTCGAGTTTCTGATATAGCTTCTCAAACAGAAAAGGTAAAAAAAAAAAAAACAAAGAAAAAAAAGAAATAAAATCGCCAAAACCTATGCTAATTAAGATTGGGTTTCCAAACCACGGTCACGGTGAAATTTTTTCCCTTAACTGTGTCACTGCAGAAATAATAATAAAAATAAAAATAATAATAATAATTAATAAGGAAAATATCTTTATTAAAAATAACAATAATAATAATTTACAATAACCATAAATTGATACTTGAAAATAATAATAATAATAATAATAATAATAATTGTTTTTGCTAAAAAATTGAATTCGGATAGTTTTCAGGATAGTTTTTTTTCAAAATCACCCAACCTCTAGTCATTATAGTACCAATATAAGTGTATAACGAAATAGACAAACGATCCAAGTGATTGGAATAAGGTATATCATCAAACAGGGGACATTGGCACCAAGTTGTCAAGTAACCTGACAAATCAAACCAAAATTTAGTACTAATGTCAAGTGTAAGCAGAGCTGCCTTGTAACACATAAATTTAAAGAACGAATAGCTTTAACAAACCTTCTCTGTTTATAAAGGACAATAGCTCTTGGTTTATCCAAACCAGATAGTATTGTCCTGCGGTTTCTTCCATTTAAGTTTGCGCGCTCAATCTTTCCCGTCGTCATCTCATTGGATACTACAGTCCAGTAAATAAAATCATCTTCAACATCAAGTACCAGACCATCCGCGACTCCAACATCATTTCTGTATTGATTAACATCAGACCATTATTAATTTTACTGTGCAGTGTTTCCTGTACTGACTGAGAAAAGACCGATTTCAATCTTACTTAAGGAGGCTGTGAGGGTTTTTCACTTTCAATAGCGTGTCTAAAATGATAAATTGTAAACAAATGACGCCAGCCACCGATCATGTGGACAACGTTTGGATGTATACACGACGCTATTTTCAGGCAATACGTTAAGGGTGCTTATGACATCAGAGCCGTTACCATGACAACAGTACAGCTCTCATCAGTCTCGGATCGAGACTGCATCTTCGGTGGGGGGTGGGGTTGAAAACGTTAGAGACTGAACAAAATTCTCGTCCCTTTGCGCCTTATTTTTCTAAGGGAAAATATATTTGTACTTTGGAAGAATACTGAGCTATTTTTAAGTTAAGGAAGTTACTACCAGTTGTATAACGAGGGTCTCAATGGGGTTAACCGTTTGCCGTAAAACCGCCCAAAACGTTAGTCGTTTTGGGCGTAAAAATTGAAAAATTTGGACCATTAAGCGTAAAAAAATGTCTAACGTAAAAAACGTTATGAATGTGAATATATGAGTGAAATTTGTGATCCTCGCAGTGTGCTCTCAACTAATAAGCAGTTGAAAAAGAAACCTGAAAAAAAATTCAGGCTTGAACGATTTGTCATTTGCCATTTGCCATCTCTTGTTAAGACTGTTTTTCGTAGACAATGGAAAATAATTTTTAAGATTTCTGTTAACCGTAACGAGAAAAAATTAACCGTTAACCTTAAAAAAGCCAAAATTTGAACCGTTAACCGTAAAAGCAACCACCCTATTGAGACTCTCTTAAACGTACCCGAATAGCGATTCCATTCCTCCAACTCCACTAACAGGCATGCGATTTATGCTACCCTCTTCTACGTCACTCCAATACACGCGCTTATCTACCGGGTTATAACCCAGGGCGACAAGCATACTGGGGTTGTGATTGATCTGAAGCTTCCTGAACGTGACTTGATTTTGCTTCGTATCCATAAACAGCTGCCATATTGACCTTTTGGTAGCTACCAACACAGAGTAGCTTGGCAGAGGAGCTGATAAATGAAAGCAAGAGAAATGCGTCACTCAAGCGTATAATTTAAGCCAGGGGTATACTCTTGAGTCTTTGGTTGAAATATTTAAAGAGACAAAGTTATCTATTTTCAGTAATACTGTAAAAAGGTAAAAGAGATACAGTCAACCCTCCTTACTGCGCCTTTCAACAACATGTGGAATTTGAAATTCAAATCTCCACCAACAGTTGCGTTATTCCCTGCCGTCAATCATAATTAATACGAAAGCCAACGGACCATGTAAAAAAGAAACGAACAAAATGGACCTAAATCTACCAATCGTAATGCACGGACGTGACCCTTTGACCTCATTGAAGTGAAGATCTGTTTCTTGAGAGGTTAGCTAATATGATTGACGGCAGTGTCAAACGCAACTGTTGGTGGAGATTTGAATTTCAAATTCCGCATGTTATTGAAAGGCGCAGTAATATGGACACCAAAGAGACAGAGCCAAGTGTCCGGATTATAGAGGTAAGGATTGTACACATTTTAGCGTCTTCGAGAACAACAGAACTGTTCATAATAGAGAATAGAGAGATGTCCGTATTATGGAGCTGTCCGTTAGGAGAGGTTCGACTGTATTAATGGAAACTTCATAATAATGGTCCTGTTTTCTTTGTTATCAATTACTACTGAAAAGTACACTAAAAGCTACTGAAGCTATGTTTAATTACATTTAGCTGCGGATGGCCAGCATGGAAAATGGATTAAAAGTTAATGTAAGCTGGCGTTTTAAACTTGATTCCGTGGGGTCTAAACCGTTTCACTTCCAGAGTCAATAATGGAGGCATGTAGTGTAGTTCTAACGTTTGAGTCTATATACGAAATCCCATGGTATGACCATTGTGATCAAGTTTTCCCCTTGACAGTAAAGCTTTAAAATGACTTACACGGACAGCATTTGGCAAAGCCATCATCAGGTGCAACATGACAATACGAGTTGGCAGGACAGTCCACTCGTGACAATCCTCTTCCGCAGAAATAGTCTCTTCCGTTTGCTGGGTTCTTTATGGGAGTCATCCCATGACATGGAGGTACTGGCGAGAGAATGAAGGCGGTTTTCACTTTAGTTCGTATAACAAAAACCAAAGTAATTACTCCAATCAAAACAGAGGTGCCCGAAGCAAATGTAGCCCGCGCCAAGCGCTGGAAAACGCGTGCGAGCAAATCACAACTGATTTTGTTTTTTTTTCTGATTGGTTGGGAAAGTGGCGCGTAATCACATGCAAAGCGTAGCAATGCAAAACTAAAGCAATCGCGAAATTACTTTCGTCTGAAAATGACTCTAATATTTGATGATTATTACAGTAGATTTACTCTTTCACAAAGTGAAAGTTCAAGATAGCCAGAAGATAAGTAGCCCACTACTTACAATAATGAATGAATGAATTAATTAATTTACTATAATTTAATAGTCTGCTACTGTAATTTCTGGACAATAACTGAACGGATGGAGTGGCAATTATATTAAACACATGGTGGTTAATTATTGAATACTTCAAGTACTGGTCGTTGCTTCGTGCTTTTTTTTTCCCATACTCAAGCCAGTATGCTCCAAATTTACTCTCTCCGCCAAGGACCCAGTTGTTCCAAAGTTGGAGAGCGCTGTCCACTAGTGCATAAATCACTGTCCAATGGATCAACACAATTGGTTTTGTTAACACTTGGAAAGCGATTTATCCGGAGGTTAACGTGATCCACCTTTTGAACAATCGCTCTAAAGTCCTGATAACGTTTCCGATCCGGAAAGCTATTATATGTTTGCGCTATGTTTACATTCAATATACGGTCAACTCTCTCTAAGACGGACACCGTTGGGACCGGCCTTAATTTTTAGTCTCAGAATGTGTCCGAGAGGTGCCGTTAAGAGAGCGTTGGCTGTACAATTTTGTTGGTTTTGAAAGATAAGCAATGAAATTCTAAGTCGACGAAACACGTCGGGCTGGTTTGCGTGCTAAAAATTACGCCACCATTCTATAAATTCCCGTTTTAAAATATAGCCCCGGGTCCGGAAAGTTTTCGGGTCTTTCAAGAAACGGACCTCGGGTGTTTAAATTGGTACCGGGGAATTGTTGCTGAGAACGGCCCTAATCCAATTTTGGTAGGCCACTATAAAAGCTTAGTGATCAAAGGAATGGCACGTCGGACCTATGATCTGCAAAGTCGTTGTTTCAAGCCATCTTGTAAGATAACCATGTAGCTTAGCACTTTATCTGTGCTACCGGAACCGGAAATGAGCTAACTGTCTTGTTCAAACCGTTGTAGACAGTGGTAGATCCAGATTCCATCGTAAGGGGCGGGGTGAACACAGGAGGGGGGGGGGGGGGGGCTCCCTTGGATAATATATACTATGCCTTTAGTATGTGTGTGTATGTGTATGTGTATGTGTATGTGTATGTGTATTTGTGTGTGGGGAGGAGTGGGGGGGGGGGTAGATCACAACATAATTCAATACAATAGCATTTATTTATAAACGATAGGTAAGCTTGTGGGGTCGTGTTATAACATAAGTAAGAATAAATATTTAATAATAGTAAAAGTTAAAACCTAATTATCCTATCTTATGATTATCATTTACACATTATCAAGCCCTACTCACCCATCCCACAGTTTTTGCCATCTTCCTTAAGTTGCATGACACTTGGGCACGAGCACTGAACTTTCCAGTGACCTAATGATGTGCACACGTGACTGCAGCCTCCATTGCTTATTGCGCATGAATCTAAATAAGTAACATTAAAAAAGATGACTTAGGAAAATGATCAAATTTGTTGTCCTTGGACAGGACCCACCGTTTTACAAAAAGACTGGTGATCTATTTATATACCCCGCCTCGTCCAGCTAAAACAGATGGTGTCTTGTTGGTAAAGCCCTCATATTATCAGGAGCAAAAATTGACTGAAAGAAGGATTCAAACCTTTCTGCACATTTTACTAGCAATGCAAGTTCAAGAACCCAGAATATAAAAATCTTGTCTCAAATTTTAGGTCAATAAATTTAGTCCATTACGCTGAACAAATTAATGGTATCTTGCGTAGCTTTCATGCTTATGTCGTGTGTATAAACCTATCTGATTTTCGTATGTAAATCATGCAGAAGAACAACATTATTTATATATAAAAAGCAGATAGGTTTGTATCAAAGCATGGTCAACTTCACATGGCCTCACTTCCACTTAAAGGCCAGGTCACTGAGCAGACAACTGAAAATTTGGATATTTCCTTCATTATTGTTCCTATTCTGTTCAAAGATTCAAAAGACCATGATTTCCATCTTCACCTTAAAAAAGTCTACAAAACGAGTGAAAAATACTTTTTTTTGTTCACACATGGAGACACACAGCTGCAAACATTTTAGCGTACCTCCTGTATTTGAGACACATGTATCCTGTACTGCGCATGTCTGCTGAGAAGAGCAAGGAGGACTGCACAGCGGACGCGCTGCCATGGTAATCTGTCGCGACAACACAACACCACCTTCCAGCCACGTGACAAACGCTCCTTGAATCTTGCTGTTGTACAATATCACAGGAAGTTTCTGCTCTCTGCCGATTTGAAGTCGCAAGTTACCTGATTGAGAGTTGCAAGAATGAATAAGAATTAGTCCCATGAATACTAGAGCCAATTGGAGGGAGCCGATCGGCCATCGAGACCAGCCACTTTCTTCAAAATCAAAATGTAACTCCTACAATTAATGTTTGTCTGCATAAGCAAGTCACAAGCCATAGTTCACATAACGAA
The DNA here is from genome assembly GCA_022457155.1 of Cladopsammia gracilis. Lineage (NCBI taxonomy): Eukaryota > Metazoa > Cnidaria > Anthozoa > Scleractinia > Dendrophylliidae > Cladopsammia > Cladopsammia gracilis. The sequence continues at coordinate 2,966,595 of JAJGOT010000007.1, forward strand.
ACTTGTTTAAAAAATACATTGTAAATGTAATTCTCCTACATTGTAAATGTAATTCCCCTACATTGAAAATGGCACAAATAATCGAGAATGTACGTAACATTGTAGCGGTCATTAAGCCGGATGCGCAAAACCAGTGAAAAACTCGCCTTAACTCGGAGAAAAAAATTCAAACATATTCTACAAACCAATGCAAAACCACCTTTACCTCAGGATCTTAAAGGTAGAAAATAACAACTATATAATACTGTTAAGCTCTGTTAGCAGTACACAATATACAAAGAATTACCCCGAGTGTGAACAATCTGTATCTTTTATTTATGATAACCCAGCCCAATCTGTATACTACTGTAACGTCCGCTGACCAACCCAATACATTATCCTCATTCATGACGGGGTCTAGGTTGCTATGGTAAACAAGTTCTATAATGGCCCATTTCGAAAAATACCATAATAATCCTTTATGTGCAGGCTCAGCCTCACCGGGGTGTAATTACTCAAGTCTCCTTTGTTAGAATAGCACAATGGCATTCAGAGTACATGAAGGAACGCTAGGACGTAGCATTGTGTGTTCGTGTACAAATGTGCACCGTATGCAAATTGCCAAGAGCATAGCACGTGCAGCTCGTGCTGAAAACAAAAGAAATTGGAAAACTCAGGCTTACATCAAGCACCACCCAAACCTGCACTTTAAAGAGTATTATGGTATTTTTCGAAGTGTCCTATGGTTGATTGGCGTCAAGTAAATAGGCCATTTCCGAGTTACGTTATGCCTCGTTGTCAAAGCGAGGCTAGATGCACAACCTTTCATATGAAAATGAGTTTTTATTCAAATGCAAATAAAACTCCTTTTCATATGAAAGGTTGTGCACCTAGCCTCACTTTGACAACGAGGCATAACGTAACTCGGAAATGGTCCATTACCCAAATCCAGGAGTGGTATAAATGGGCAAAAACTACGAATATTTTAGAAAAGCTTGAAACGTTTTAAGTATAATCGTAAAATGATTTAGTTAACACACACGCAGCAAAAAAGCTATGAGCTCTCAAAGAAAAACAAACTTATCTTTAATGGACTTTTCTTATTTTTTCCCTATTTCAGTTGTTCTCGAAATTTTTATGGTGATAGCGGGTTCTTACAATGTTGTGCTTTGAATTTTTACGCAGGAAATTCTTGCGGCCGGCCGACCGGAAGAAAGACATTGCGCACGCTTAAGCCTGGTTCACACGTGCGACGCAAATGCAAACGCAAGGAATGGAAAAATTTTAATTTCCTCGCATTTGCATTTGCACTTGCGTTTGCGTTTCACACGTGTGAACCGGGCTCAATGCAAATGCAAGCGCAAACGCAAGGTGAAAAGCACTTGTTCGCTTGCATTGTGCCTCTAGTGCTAATTAGCATAATTAGACAGACACCTGGGCACGAAGCAGAGTATTATTATTTTGATCGCAGTTGAAATATGTTAGTGGTTATAATTTTGGGGTGATCACTATTTTCCAGATTTATAAAAGAGTACAAACATTTTCAGTATTTTCGAAGGCGTGAGTGGGGAAGTTGCTATTTTCAGGAGTTTCAGTGTTATATCTCCACTGAAGAGTCCATTGAGAGATGAAAGTCGAGACTGACCTTTAAGGAGCTCTCCGCCGATAGCCCAAGAAATTCCACTTTCTTCTTGCCACAAGAGGAAATGATTGTTGTTTATCGGAAAATACACTGCCGCCGGCATTCTCACTTGCTTTGTTGCTAAGCAACTGTACGTTTTTACCTCCCGGATGTATTTTGCGCGATTCAGAAAAAGAGAGGCTGTGTTTAAAAGATGTTTGCCGCTGTCTGAGTCCTCCCAATAAAGAATCAATCTGTGGGGGTAAAAGAAAGGCATTTAGACATAACGTTTTGTGTGGTAGGTGATGAAATCCTGTCAGCGCTCCGCTTTTCGTTACACGATGCGACCAGTATTGTGTCAAACGTGAGTTCATAGTTCATCTCGTCACCAGTCATTACAGTCGTCAGTTGCCACCAGTCATTAGTATTAGCTTTTTAGTCCTTGATTGTTATCTGGTATTTAACTTTGTTATTGGGGAATCTTTGTTTACCATTTTTGCCTTATTAGCATATGCGCCTTGTTCTCTAACCTACCTACAAAAAAATCAACTCTGAATATTGAAAGGGCATAGCACAATTAGCTTTCTCTGAAAATTTGAGCCCGATATACTAGATACACTTCATGCAATGCTGTTTTAAAAATTCAAAATTTTACAAAGAATGTATGGCTCATTAGCGCTTTTGCCACCCAACAATTTTGCAGTTTTTGATAGCAGATATTTCCTTAAATATTGCATGAAAAAAGCTGAAAATTGCATGGATTACTAAGTTTTACAAGCTCTTTCAACTTTTGAAGTCAATTCGTATTTAACATGATTCCTTCTCTATGCAGATTCGTATGCTAATGAAGCAAAATATCAACAAGTACGTCAGCAAAGATTCACCTCTAGAGCTGGCGCGTTCATTAGTTGATTCATGGTCACATGACATCTAACAAATAAACTGTTTCCCGCCAAACGTCCATGAGCGGGCAACATTTGTAAAATGACGTCACAGGTAATAGTGCACTGTTGCCCGCTAGCGCACGTGATCAGACCGTGGCAAAAGGTGGCATGATTATGATGCGATTGATCCTCGAGTGCACGACGCGTTTCTCAAACTGTGTTTTTCCACGACGAAGAAAGCTACAAAGCAAATCACCCTCAAATCTCAATGTTTCCCGAGACGAATCCAGATTTTCGGGGAAATAAAATTCACTGTTTCCTTCGGGACCAGCCATTAAGTGTTTTATATTTTTAGTTTCTTGGTAGGTGCCTCGCATGGGGCTTCGCGTCCGTTCGCGCCTTTTCCCTTTGGTATATCTTATTTTAGAGTTGGGTATCTCTTTTTGTTGCGGAATCTTTTGTTGGTTAGCTATTGTTTTATGGTGTGGGTATTGCTTATTGTCTTTTGAATCTTTGTTTTACGTCATTTGGTGATGGCAGCATTCGCAACACCGACAAACTGCCATGAGGCCATCTACAGAGCGTTTGCACGTGACGTCACGGCGGCCATATTGGTGTTCCAAAACAATGAAATGGCGGCCATATTGGTGTCCTAAACAAATTCTATGGGACTTTAGCTCTATTCTTATTCAAATATTTCCTATTGTTTTAGCACTCCAAAATGGCCGCCGGTCACGTGAGTGAAAACACTACATAATAAGGGAAATATAACTTCATCATACCTATCAAGGTGCTCATTATAGTACCCAGAAGTCCTTGCAATCGTCTTGTTGGTGTAACCAACAAAGTTCTTCGTACCTGTGGTCTCAGTGTTGGACGCATGCGCACCTTTAGCATCCCTCTTGGTGATAACTACCATATGCAAACCGGACTGCAAGTTGAAATCCGCGCTAGCGACCCCGCCACTCTCAACTGTACATGCAAAGAAGAACTCGTATCTTTTCGAGTCAAAGAAGATTTTTGGCTCGTATGCATTTCCTTTGAAGGAACAGATTCCTTCGGACTTTAGAATCTTGCCCCTGGGGTCAATGAACAAGCTCACAACTTCCTTTCGGCCTCCGTTTACAATAACCGCGCCCACATAACCACCTTCAAAATAAAACATACGAAATATCACTTGATTTTAACCCTTGCACTGACAGGGTGTAATTATGGGGACATGTAGTGTAGTTCTAACTTTTGAGTCTGTTGACGAAATCCTATGGTGTGACCATTCAAATGAAACCTCTTCAGCAGTACTTTTGCATGGTACCATTTGTTCTAACTTTTGAGTCTGTGGACGAAATCCTATGGTGTGACCATTCAAATGAAACCTCTTCAGCAGTACTTTTGCATGGCACCATTTGTTTTTCAATATTTTTGAAAATGAAATTTGGCATTTTTCTTGGCTTGAGGGTTAAGTGCATCATACGAGATGCTTTAAAGGGACACAAAAGCCTTCGAAAGATACTTGTTTGTTTCCCATATTATTCGCTCGGAAGTTCTCCGTGTAGTAGGCTATATTTTATGTGGAAGTTCTACGTATTTTGAAATAATTAAACTATATTTAGGTTTTAATAAAGTCCCCAAGTCCTCAGCTTCTACGCTCGCGTTTAAGAGATCAACTTAGGAGGCGAGATGATGGAATAGGGTAAGATCGCTTAACTCGGAGGAGTTAATTGTTAGCGATCGGTATAAAGGTCCTTCCTTAAAAATTGCTTAAAACTTCGTAATAAGTGTCGTTTATATCGCGTTGAACACTCGAAGAGAAATTTCGTATCTCCGCGGAAAGTACGCGCACCCGTGTATTATTTTGTTTATTATATAAACAGCAATAATTACGAAGTATTAAACATTTTCCGAAAATTTCCCGAAGACTTCCGAAGATTTTCGAAAGTTCTGCGAATACCATCCGAAGGTTGTATGAACGTTTCCGATCATTACCGAAGATTCGGTAAACCATACCTGTGACACTGTTATACTCTATTAAAGGTTCTGTTGCGTCAACCCAGTCCGTCGGACCTCCTGGACCATTGGCCTTTACAAGCAATGAAGGCCCCGCTGCTCTTTCAGTCCGCGCGCTCTGCACTCTTTGACCTATGATGAAGTATTTGTTGGAGAAGTACTGCCTGACGCCGGCACGAAATTGAAAAGCGATCATATATTCATCAGCCCTTTCGTTATAAGCTACGCTTGGCCAGCCTTGGTTACCTAGAAAATCCAACGATACCATGGTCAGTTTGTGAAAGTGAATGTTGAAGAAAACTGAAGAAAGGTTTTAACAAGTCAAATGTTATTTTCCCAATACAGACCTTACGCTAGTCCAAAAACTATATATACCTCGCACTTAAACAAGGGGGAGGGGTGGGGGCGTGCCGCTGATACTCTGAAACCTTTACCCAACACCACACCATGTTCAACTGCATTTTGTAATGTCTGTAATCCCATTCTAGTCACCAAAAATTCCCACCCTATCCCAGACTCGATATCTTCCAAACACTCTGCGTACCACTGCGTGATCAGTTTTCCGGTAAATCATATCCTATTCTAGACCAAAACTCTCTGATAAACCTTATCCCAGACAAAACTGTTTAAAAACCACACCCTTCACAGCGGCACATATCCATATAGCTATGGTCACAAAAATCGCTCTTTTAGGAATTTGGGAGCCATTGGAGACTAAACATCTACTATTGTCGTATTATAAACATGTTTGCCAGATTTATACTGTGCCAGATTTATAAGTGTGACTGAACAAACAATTCTCAGAGACTATTCTAATTATTTTTATTCCCGAATACCGCAAATAGAACGCGCCGTTAGATACACTGTATATGAGTTTGTGGATGAAAACCTAAAGTGTTAGTTCAAACGAAAGCTTTTGAAACGTACTTTCTGGTCATGCTAACCAGTTGTTTTTGGCAGTGTGTGTTCAAGCGTACATTTTTGTAAAATACCTGCTTTTGTGTTGATATTAGCAGTGAAGTTCAGCAGTTTTAAGTCCACGATATTTCCAAATGTGTCGACCCTCAGAGCGAACAACTGGTCTGGAAGATTATCGTTATCGACGTCAAAATCAAACGTCACAAGATATTCGTTGCGTCGTGGATTATGCGCGGTACTGTGATGTAAAGCCTTGCCAAGCCTGCTGAGGAACCCGGGAACGAGTTTGAACAGAGGTCCTGACTTCTGCATTGCTCCCACAAAAACAACCTGCAGAATTAATGTACAATTTTAGTTACTTGAATAAAAGGGTTGGTTTCTAAAGAAACTGTGGTGCTGTGTCGTTGGGGGAGTAGAACACGAAAATTTTGTTTTATCAACTGAGTTGATAGAGAAGTTTTCAATTGAGTGTCGAAAGTAATTATTGCTACGCTTTGTGATTGGCTAAAAAATCTCGCGCCACTTTCTCGACCAATCAGAAGTAAAACCAAAACCAATCGTGACTTGCTCGCACGCGTTTTCCCGCGCTTGGCGCCGCCGACATGTAATTGCTTCGAGCTCTGATTGGTTCATTGGATTGTTTACGACTGCTGCGATTGGTCAGAGTAATAACTTTGGTTTTGGCTTTACGACACTCAAATGAAAACTGCTCTAAGGTAAATCAGCCACCCTTAAAGAGATTCAATAGATGACGTTTCGAGCGCTAGTCCTTCGTCAGAGCGAATCAAGGAATTGTGGGTAGTGTGTGGCCTATATATGGAACAGTGAAGCTACGCTATCGGTGGAAACATGGCAAAGTGAAAAACAAGAATAAATAAGTTTCCTGAAAAGCGTTCGTTAATTTTGTGGCGATTAAGAGTTCCACGCGCGATTTGGAAGATGAATTATTGCTCTAGATTTTTACGGCTTTCCATGTTAGCGTGGTGTTGGGAAAAGCGGCCAAAATGCACACAATTTCACAAATAAAAATCCGCGTTTTTCCCCATCAAAGTTTTATTTTTTCTTGACGAATGTATGACATAGGTTCCAAGTCTTTCATGCTCTGATAAAGCATTGATTTTTAGCCAATCAGAGCTCAAACAGCTTACAGTCTATATCATAACATAACGAAGTGACGTAAATTTTGTGCCGGGGGTGGGGTGGGGTGGGAGGACCCTCATATAAACGGAACGGGAATGCTCATTGGAAATGTTGAATTAAAACCCTATAGGAGACCAATCTAGTGTGGCTCAAGCTTCATTTGACTAGACTTTAATAACGATAAAGACTTTGTCATCGAATGTTTTTATCTATTAATTAATTTTAACCCTTTCATTCCCGGAGTCAGCCGACATGTAGTGTAGATCTAACTTTTGAGTCCGTGGAAGAAATCCTATAGTATGAACATTCAAATGAAACCTCTTCAACAGCACTTTTGCATGGTACCATTTGTTCTAACTTTTGAGTCGGTTGATGAAATCCTATGGTGTGACCATTCAAATAAAACCTCTTCAGCAGTACTTTTGCATGGTACCATTTGTTCTAACTTTTGAGTCTGTGGATGAGATCCTATGGTGTGACCATTCAAATGAAACCTCTTCAGCAGTACTTTTGCATGGTACCATTTGATTTTTAATATTTTACAAAATGAAATTTGGAATTTTCTTGGGAGTTAAAGGGTTAAAGGCACTGTCATAAATCTTTAATTATTCTTCGCGTGCCACCCTAAACTGTACCTAGATAGCTAAAACTATCGGCGTTCCTCCCCGAGCATCACCAAAATCCATAATTTACACCCCTAAACGAGACGAAGAGCATCCACGAGGACGAGCATATGGGAGTGCCCCCTCCCCCCCCCCCCGGAACTGTGTAACCCTTCCGGTGGATTACAACGAGTCAGAAGAAGAATTACTTGTCTTCCGCACGGCTCCGAGGAAAGAGTTTAAAACTTCTTCACTGGGAATTTACCATAAAACCGCCCCTTATATCAAGCACACTTTGTAATAGTAATTGGACTGAGTGGAGTACAAATCAGGGAGTAATCGGGCGAGTAATTTCAAATCGGCCGAGCGCGTAAGCGAGGACGATTTGAAATTACGAGCACGATTACCCCTGAATTGTACGACACGAAGTTCAATTACTAATTAATCGCATTTGTTTCAATAACAAAATTCGAGATTAAAAAGTCTATGTGAGTTTTTTGTAATCAAAATGCCAAGGATATTTTCTATCAGTTTGAAAGCAGGAGGAAAACAGCGAAAAAAAGGAACCCATTTAAGTGCACCTCATTGACGCGCGCGCAACGCAGGTGTCCAATTACAGCTATCCAATTACAAAAAGTTGTAATTGGACAGCTGTAATTGGACACCCACGTGACAGCGCGCCAATTACGTAAGAAAAAGGCGCGCGGATGACCAATCACAATCAAGGATTTTGTTATTGATATGATTACGTAAGAAATAGGCGCGCGGATGACCAATCACAATCGAGAATTTTGTTATTGATACGATTAGTACCTTCAGAGCATCCACATCTTTGTCCTCTTGTCCTTCGCCGTTCACCATTGTCACAGCATAGTACAGCTCCGAGTTAATAGGAGGATATAAGTCCTTGTAGCTGTTTGTTCCTGGGTTTTGTAAGAGCTTGTCCAGCTTGCCTGATGCATAGGGCTTCATGCCAGCGACGTTGTTAAAATAAGACGTGCGTCGGTAAATGTTAAAATGCTTAAATTCCCCGTTGACTGTGCGTCTATTTGGACTGAATTACGGAGGACAAAAACGGTTACTAGGCAATTATTATTTCTTGATCTTGAGGAACTACAGCTTTGAGTCATGTGAAATGAGATTCCAGTTTAGGCTCTATGGATGGCTCGAATAAAAGCTATTACTGAGAAATACAAGGTAATTCTAACTTTTGAGTCTATGGATGAAATTTTGCACCGTTACCATTCAAATAAAAGCTATTCTAGCAGCTAGTATTTTCCAGTGGTACTGTTTCTAATAATAATAATAATAATAATAATAATAATAATAATAATAATAATAATAACTTTATTTCTATAGCGCTCTTATCCCATGCTCAAGGCGCTTTACAGTCATGTAAACAACATTATTGAAAAAAAAAAATTACAAATTTACAACCATATCCTATTATATTTACAATGAATAAAAAAAGGAAAAAAATTAAAACTAAAGCAACTATTAAATCATCACTATAATACTGTACATAGTGATTCTAACTTTTTAGTCTGTGGGTTAAATCCGAAAGCGTAACCATTCAAATTTAAGATACTTAGCAGCGACTTTTCTTGATGGTTCTTTCTCTTTAGTTTTCTAAAGCAACATATTCAATTCCGAAAGAAAAATTGGGATAAACATTGTTCTCAAGTTACTTTGGTAGGATAATTGTTAAAACAGGGCGGCAAGTGTCAATGCGGACGATAAAATCTTCTGATCTGCTAACGGCAAACCGAAAGCGTTTGTACCTGAATGGCAAATGCATTCTATCCCACTGCAGTCGGATCCCATCGCATTCTTGTTTGACCGTGAGGCCCTGGACCTTATTTGAGGCGCTCACCACTAAAATTTGACGTCGAACTCGGGCCGCTGTGTGGCTTGGGATATCACGCTTATCAAATACCGACACTCCCTCCTCTTGATTAGCTGGTGAGGAAAAAAAATAGTAAAAAATAAAATACAAACAGCGGTGATAAACATGGTAAACGAGCGCATTTTTTTTGACGTTTCAAATGCTAAGCAACATACATTTCAAAAGTAACCGTTATAGTGTTAGAAAACTGTTTATATAGTTCAAAATAGGGGTGTGAAACCAAGATTAAGAAAAAACAATCTTAACAGTAATTTAAAAATGGGATTTTTATGGGGTCTGAATGAGGCAGAGACTGATAAAGAGAACTAAATTATTTTATTTACAGCTACGAATCCCTGCGATCATGAAATATTGGGCGAAAAGGTTAAAGGGGCTATGATCTTCGGGTCTTCCTCGGAAATCTTCGAGAAATGATCGAAAACGTTCGTACAACCTTCGGATAGTATTCGGAGAATTTTCTGAAATCTTCTAAATCGTCAGTATGGGTGGGGGGGAGGGTTGGTGCTTATAAGCGGTCTAAAAAACATTTCGTGGATGAGCTGATAAGAAACGAGTATTTTGTTACAAGAGAAATTATGAAGACACGGAAATTTTATTTGCCGATTGTAATTTAATTATTTTATATTCGATTTCAAATTTTGAAGTTTGTTTCAGCAAAAAATGTTTTTTTTTACTTACCTGGGTAAATAGAATTCAAGTCATCATATTGAATATCACCAAAGTCACTGTCGCTGATGACTAGGATTTCATCATTCACACCTTTAAATAATAAAAATAATAATAACATTATTTCAGTGCCAAAACCGGATGTTCAAAAGCCGATTAACGCTAATCTGGGATTTAATTTAAACAGAGGATTTTATTTCTCTTTTTAAAAAGCGCTTCTGCTGGAGATATTTTTATTAGTTATTATTTGAGACTTGTAATAGTCAACCTTTGGGCCGAAAATGAATTTAAGGCATTTGCATTGTTAATGATAATGCCTAAGATGCATACAAACAAAAGCCGACAAAAACAGATTGCGTTTATTTTCAGTACACATGCTCCTGATAAATGATAATATAAACTCCTAATCGCCCTTTTACAATGTTATTCTTTCCACTATAACAAGCTTAGTCTTTCCTGGAGCTGATCGACATTATCTGTGAGGGCTGAAAGAAAAGTAGAAAGTTACTTCCTGAGAGCACTGGAAGCATTGTAAGCATTGTAAGCATTTGTAAGCATTGTAAGCATTGTACTTGTTTGTGCTTGTTTTAAAATAATATGTAAGGAAATATTTTGTTTTATGCAAATTATTTGCTTTGTTACTATTTTGCCTATCATGCCCTAAAAAGTGATTTTTGATTTACTCGAAAACCTGATGATAATAATAATAATAATAATAATAATAATAATTAAAATTTTAATAATAAAGAAATCTTTATTAACAAATTCTCAAACAATTATTGATCTACTAGAATGCTAAAAATATTCATAATTACAATCCGTATAAATATTGTAAAAGTATTGCTAAAAAAACTTCATTTCAAGTTATGTAAGACGTTTGTATTTACAGAGTCTTTACAAGGTGACGGCAATAAAGTATTCTTAACATTACATTATGGCTCCTTCTTGGATTTCAATAATAATAATAATAATAATAATATTAATGGTGTAACCATAAGAATGGAAACTATTCAGAAAACAGCATTGTTGGGTACAGCAAAGATCCTGAGAAAGGTGCTGTCCTTGTAAGAGGAAAGAAAGAAAAGTCCTGGAACCCATGGTGACATGTTGGAAACCGCTTCCAGGGAATATCAACCAGACAGAACATCGTGCCTGAGTCTTAAAGGAATAAACACATAATAATAATAATAATAATAATAATAATAATAATAATAATAATAATAATAATAATAATAAGCGTCTGACTAGATTTTGAGAAAAACGATATTGTTTAAAACAAAGGGCAATAAGCTAGTGTTGCTATGGTAACTGCTGTCGCTTGCAAATCGATGAAACGTAAAACTTTGATCACATGTCGTAATCTTGGTGAAGTATGAAAGCAATCGAATCATGTCTTCCCTGTAAATTTTTATTTCAAAACATTCACCCCACGACAAAAAAAAAAACTGAGTCGAGCCTCCTTAATCTAATTTTGAAGTTGACTAAGGCCTTCTCGAAATTTTGAGAATGGCATCAGTCGAATTATTATTATTGTTTGTATCCACTCTAAATTAATAATTACTTCCCTATACAATTTTACGTATGTCAAGTACGAGTGTATCATTTTAAAGTAAATACTTCTTAAAAGGTTACTATGTAAGTTAAATAAGTATCGTATTGAATTTTTTAATCCTTGATAATTTTGACATCTTCTTGCAATTGAAGTGTTTACATGGAATTGGAAACACAAGAAACATGCGAGGTAGCCCTTGTAGACTGTTCCGCGGAAAGCATCAAGCGTTACAGCGCGAATTCCGCGCGCGCAATTTCTGCTTCGCGTTTGTTCCGCTGCTACACGCGAGGAATCCTTTGTGCCTCTCGCTCGTAATACTCCATATCGTTTTAAGTTCTGTCTACTGAAATAATTGGCGCCAATAAAATTGCCAAAAATTGTTTCCTAAAACCCCTCTATCTATCTATCTCCCGGCTTTAATTGCCTCATCGTTTTACGACAAGAAAGGCAAGAAGCCAAAAAGCGTTCAGGATATCACGTTGCGAAGATGATCGAAGATACGTGCTGACATTTATAAAGCGTTCATCACTGCATGAAATATCATTTTTCTTTTCATGCTTAGAACTGGTAAATAAAAACATGAGATAGATGCTTGCACATCTAACACATGTAAAGGCCTTCATGAACCAGATCAGCTTGTCAAATATCACTCCATATTTTGAGGATGCAATTGGATGAAAATATAAGTTATAAGATAGGGAGTGATGAGGAAGATTAAATGTAAGTTAAATAAGTATCGCATTGAATTCACTAAAACGGAGAAGCATCATTTCATATTTTACACGAAGCAAGAAGTTACCAGACGTTCGACTTTGTTTGCGCACTGAAATTAAGCTAATTTAGTTTAAAGAAAGTGAAATACAGCGACAAAAATTCTCGTTATCTTTCTTCGCCATGTTCGTGCTTTGACACAAGGGTATGACATCATAATAAAAAGCAAGCAGATTACTTACCGTAAGTAGAGAGAATGCAGGTTGAGAAGAAAGCAAGAAATAAACTCTTGCAACAGAACATGGTTACTGCTGCGCTTCGTAGCCCAACTGCGAGTGAGTTGTCGTGTTTCTTTTTCAATCTTATTCAGCGAATGTCTTCCTTTTCAGCTTTTTCAGCGCGATTGTGAAAGGAAGTGATTATATTTCAGGATGTATCAAGGTGACGGGCGCGGGGTCGGCTAATCGAGTGGCAACAAACTGATGAATGTCACAAACACCCAAGGGGAGGTCTCCCGTATGAAATTAAAGGTACAGAGATGCTGGTCGAAAATTTTGAATTAAACTCCTAAAGGAGACCAATCTAGACATGACTCAAGCTTTATTTGACCCCTAAAAGATACCATTCTAAAAGAGACAGACAACTTAAACAAAGGGATAAACGATACCTTGACCCCTAAATACGATACCAGTCATGTGGGAGTCCCATATGGGGAAAAACATCACCACAGCCCGTGGAGGGGGACTCGTTGATAGTCCCTTTTGTAGGAAGGCGGGTGGGGGTACTTCTTAAAAAAGTCATTCTTTCCAGACCAAATTTTAGACCTTACGCCAACAAACCCCTTCTTTTCAAGCCCAAATGACCAAAACTAGGAGACTACCAAAACCTATACCATATTTAAAGGCAAACATGAATTATTCCCACAAGGTATAGCCTGTAAGTAGGTGGCCTGTTCCGGGCTCTCAGATGGTGGGGCGAGCTAAAAATGTTTGAGCGAGCAAAGAAAAAAAAAGGAGGGAGGGGGGAAGGGAGGGGGGAGCGGGGAGGGGGAGCGGGGAGGGGGGGAAGAGACATCCAAAATGTAGCCGTCGACAGTTGTTTCAACCTGGTTGAGTCTCGTCAGCACCGTTTAGCAGCAAACTGAACAGAAAAACCAGCGTGAACGCACGGTTGCATTTTGGCTTTCAGTTTGGGCTCTGTCAAGTAGTTGTCGCGTTTTTAATAGCCGTATTAATAAACAGGAATTTTCGTGGAATCCACGAGGTGGATCTTCAGTTCCACTGTTTACAAATCGACTTGGAATTTGGAAAATTACTGGCGATCATCCTCGCTGATAGCACTATACTTCAAAAACAAGGAAGACGGATTAGCAATCATGCTTTTTGCAACGGAATTAATTAGGCGGAAACATGGTGATTGAGAACCAAACCATTTACACGTGAACAACTTCCTCTTAATATGAACCGAAGGATTTATGATTCAGCTGAAGCGGATGTGAAGTTGGTGAATTACCACAGTTTCAATTTCTTGATGTGGCCCATGAACTCAAAAATACATTGCATGGACGATTTAGTTTTGTATTCGTTGGACGCTAACCAATGAACAAAATGGTTCTATTAACCTCAATAATACAGTAGCCGATTTAGTTTCGTATTTGCTGAACGCCTGCCAAAACAAAATAGCGTACCCAAAGAATGCGTTCACCAATCACGAGCCGTTAACAAGTTTTTGTAAAACAAAATTCAAAAAATTTGACTTTGTTGTAATCGAAATTGAGTTCTAGTACGTCGCGCGACCCAGTTGTTTTGTCGGGCAGTTTGTATACATCGTGAAATTTCACAAATTTAATTAACTTGAACTAATTTAATTTGGACCTGGGTATCACGCAGCTCTATTGTTTTCAGGGCTAGGGTCCATTGTTGTCTTGTTTGTTCTATTGTTTTCTCAGCAAAATCAGAAAAGACCACAGTTGTAAGAGCTGCGTACTGCCCCACTTGAACTGACGAAATAATCTTGTTAAAAGTATAAGCTTTTAAACCAACCGTTAGGCCTAGGAATAATTTCGTCCAAAGTCGAGATGGGTATGTTCAAGACCTAGTAGGTACAGAACCACTAAAAACAATGCATAATTAGTTCAACCCTGAAGTGCGCATCACGTCACCACGCTGTCTTTTTTTATAACATAAAATAAACCGATAGTACAATAGGAAGGGGTGAAGTGTCACTACACAATCTGTCAAAATATTGCGTTCTTTAGCAAGAAAGAAGTGTTATTCTGATGATATTCAAAGGTTGCTTCATTTTCCACTATTGGGCGACTTAAATGTAACTTTAACGTTGGATCGTAACCGTGGACAATTGTATCCTACTTTATCGGTTTCTGTTGTGATGGTGTCCCGCAAATTTTACTTTTTTACGTGGTCAGATCAGCCTTGCAGTTCATTGTTTTTGTTCATTTATTTTTTGGCTGGTTAGGTCTCTCGTAGATCCTACGTATCATTAGCAGCATTATCGTTTGCGGTCTTCTGCAGTTTACTTTCATAATGGTGAGCAATCTTACATTGGCGTCTATCCTGCTTTGTTAACATTTTAAGATCGTTTTTTAAACAAAGATGCGTCCATTATTTCACCAGCTGAATGCAATAATTCAATTATGGGAAACAGTAGCCAAAGGGCAGACGTCTTCCAGTTTCCTCTGCAAATTTAAGCGAAATCCACTCTCATTTAGTGTTTTATTAGTCTGGCATATGAATTTCGCTTGCCTTAATTTAGATGTTCACCGCGGAACCTTTTTACTAGTGCCTTATTAATCAGTGAAAGGTTCCGGCAATTCTACTTTTTCATAAAAGGCTTAACTCTGCTAGTTGAAATTGGCAGAAAAATTAAGTTTCTGCATTCATTTTTCAAAGGACAAAATGCGAAATTGGTACCTTTCTCGTTTGATGTTAGTCGATAAGGTGAAAAGTTGAAAAAAGCTACCTTTCCTTTAAAAAAATAGGCGGGTATTTTTAGCTTTTAAGTGAATATATTTTGACGTCAATGTTGTCCGCTTTTTATGCATTTCCCACTTTTCCAAAACAAAGCTTTTGCATTGGTAAGAAGCAATGTCGTCGTAACTACCTACCTTTTTCGCGGTTAGAAGCGATCTTATCAAAAGTGCGAAAAAGGTACCTTGTTCGCATTAAAGAAATAACGTTTCAAGCTATTAGGAAGCCATTTAAAATCCTTGTGATTGACAGATGTCAACCGCTGGCGCCATTTTATGAATTTTCTGCCACTAACTAGTCAAGAGACAAATATGGCGGAATATACGGAAAGCAAGGAATTTAATAAGGAATCTCAATCTCTTTAATAAGGAATCACTTTTATAAGGGATCCTTTAATAAGGAATCTCTTTTATAAGGAATCCTTTAATAAGGAATCTCTTTAATAAGGAATCTCATTGAAAACAATAAACGTACAAACATGTTAGTGAAATTCTCAGGCAAAACTTTCCAGAAGTACTGAAGAGGCTTTTCAGAAAGAAACGTGCGATTGTTTTGTGCTAAATATGGGATGAGACGAATGAACGAATACGACGTGGATTCCATCGTTCAAGATTGCGTGAACGAAGTACGTAACCTTGTTTTTGTTCTTGTATTTTTTGTATGTTTGTTTGAATACATTTTCCTTTACGAAAGATGGTCTGAAATCAAACAAAATACGAAAAAAAAAACTTTCCCCCACGTAAATGTGAGCCATCTCAGATGTCGAAGTAGCGTTGGAGGCGTTGTCACTGGTACAGTGATATTTCCACGTGGTTGCCAGCGGTTGACATCTGTCAATCACAAGGATTTTAAATGGCTTCCTAATGGCTTGAAACGCCAATGCGAACGAGGTTCCCTTTTTCGCGCTTTTGATAAGATCGCTTCTAACCGCAAAAAGGTACCTTTCTGCTAATTTCAACTAGCAGAGTTAAGCCATTTATGAAAAAGTAGAATTGCCGGAACCTTTCACTGATTCTTATTCACTAATTGAGACATTTACATATATATTTCATCAACGGAGCAAAACTTTATCTGTATTTCATGTTTTCAGTTTAAAACAACAAAATAGAGCTTATAATAAAATACTTATTCCGCGTGTTTCTTTTTTCACAAAAATGAACTATTAAGATCATTACCGCAAATTTCGTCAGGAGAATAAAAAATGCTTTTTCGACTCATTCGTGCTTGCGCGTGAAACTCGTTCAATTTGTGCGCGTAGTTTCTATAACTGACGCGGCTTTAGGCGCATGTATTTTCTGGAAAAAAAACAGATGTACAAAGTCAATTAAGCCGTGTTTTATAGTTAGTTCTTTTTAATAAAATGGTTATTTCATTCAGAGTTACCCGCCTGCAGCAAAACATTTTAACTATATAATTTCAATTATAGAAAAACCAAAATTAACATGTCAGACTAAATTGTTTTGGCGACGTATAGCTAAACCCTTTCGCCTTTCGTGTTTGTGTTTTTTTGGGGACGTCAGTTTGCCGTGTCATGTTTGTGCTGATTGAAGAACAGGCAGCCCAAACTCACGTATCGAGCGGTCGGTAGGTGTTGCGAAAGACTACTGGTTGTCTTGTGTCTTGTTGTGGTGTTTAAGGCGATTTTTGTGATCCTGTTCTTTCCTTCCTAAGACCACAACAAGACACAAGACAAGCAAAGCGACATGAGAAATGGCAAAAGTAAGTTTATTTTGTGTATTTACTGAATTTTAAGCTGAAATACGGCAAAATCGACCAAGTGGTAACAATTCCCATGCAACTGAGCCTTGTAATTCGGTTTCTCAATGGTCGACCAGTAGTCTAACGCAACACGTACCGACCGCTCGATACGTGAGTTTGGTCTGCCTGTGAGTGGAGAGGTTTAATTTGTTGAACCGGCAATGAACAAGACGCTTACATTCCGTGTGCCGTACGCGTGGGCAGGAATAGTTATCTGAGAAGGTCGCGTGCGAAGTTTTGGGGCCGGACTTAATTGGACAGGTGTTTGCGAATTATTGACGCCCTGTATAAAGACAGCCAACGTAATCACAAGCCTCGACACAAGCATTGATGGTGAAGATGGCGGAGGAGCTGAGCTCACGAAGTCTCGTTTTGACAGTCCTGGAAGCTGGATCGATGATTGCGTTAAACATTCTCTCGCTAACAGGCAACATTTTAGTTTGTATCTCGGTTTACAGGAATGGAATAAAAAGAGAAATAACACCTTCCCCCCCCCCCCCCCCTTGATTCAATGATGGATTCGCGCGATTTCATTGTTCTATTAATTTCATTGACTACTTAATTTAGGTAATTTAACACTTCTTTTAGCGAATGGCTCTTTCTCAATGTCTCGCTTTTCGCTCACTTTTTAATAAAACGTTACGTTAATGAGATTTGGACAAATAAAAGTATGCCCGACAAGAGGAAAGTTGTCTCGTAGCTATAGGTTTGTCCGTATTCACACTGTTTGACTTCTTATCTCGTGCGGAATACGTGAAGCGTTGAGCGAGGTATAGTATGGGAACAGATATGCAAATTTTCACTCGTTCAATCATTTATTTCGTATAAAAAGATCATTGCTGTATTTTAATTCCCCAGGGTATTACACCATTCAGTTCTCTGTCTCGTTTCACACAATGCATATTTATGTAATGTTTTGGTCGTTTTAAATATGTTTAACTGCTAATATGGTGGGGACTTTGAAACTGAACACAAGACATCACTAAATCGACTTTGCACATGCGCAACTAGTGCCAGTCCCCAACCGCGCGTAAGAATGAAAAAGCGCAAAAATTTAAAGGAAAAAAGATAAAAATCTGGTTTTTTTTGGCGAATCATAAGCAATTCAACTTTTTTTAAAATCTGTAGCATGGAATTACCGTTAGACGAAAAAACTGGAGAGCTATTAAGAAAATGTATTAAAATATACCGTTATGACGTCATAGCTTTTACGATAACTTGAATTTTAACAAATCCATGCTACAGATTTTTTATTAGGATGTTCTTAAGCCGTTGACATTGGTTTCATTGGAAAAAAATGTAGGATGTTCGAGTTTTAAGGGTTTTTATGTTCTGGTCACGTGACTTACCAAATATGGTTGTGACTTATAAAATTTGATGGAACCATTAACAGAATGAACATGACCAAACATCATAGCCGAGGAAGTAAAGAAACTCATTATATGACGTTTGAAACTCTTCCATAGCAACGACCTTGTACAGGTTTCTCTCCCCCCCCCCCCCCCCCCTTAACCTTACGTTGTTTCGAGATGGCTGTTAAAGAACCCTTTGATTTAATCCATTGACTACCAGGATTACATTTAACTCTAGTAGTGCTTTCAGTTACTTTCAGTCGCTGTCCAGACCCAGGTAACCCTCTTAATGGCTACAGAACCCCTTTTTCTAAGAAGAGCAATGATTACCCACAAGGCAGTGTGATACGCTACACGTGTTTCCCTCAGTTCGTTCTGCTTGGGCCTGTGAAACGACGTGTTTGAATGATGACAGCTGGAGTGACAAGGCTCCTGAATGCCTTGGTAAGTGGTTTGTGCTTTCATTCCATTACCACTTAACCCGGATAGGGCGGGGGGGCCTCCATATAAAATAACCGGTTGTGCGCATGCGTATGGTAATGACCATACCGAGGGGGTGGGAGTAGTGTACTTCCTTGCAGTTAAGTCCGACTTTAAGGTGGCTCCAACTATATAGGCAATAAAGAGATCATGCTTTTCATTCAAATGCAGTTTTAAAAGAGTAAAAACGTCAAGCAAAACTGCATTTGAATGAAAAGCTCGATCTCTTTATTGACAAGAAGTTAGTCAGAGCTTTTTGCAGTGAGTAATAGCGGAGCACTTGCCAGGCCGAAGGCCTGGCTGCGCAGCACCATACTCATAGAACCTATGCCGTCATTTTTCATGGTCATGAATAGCGGAATGTTTTAGCGCGGGCGCGCCTCCGTGACATGTATGTCCGTACGCCACAGGCGCGGCTACACAGTCGTCAGCTCGAAGTTGGATCTTTCGCAGTGTTTAGTGGAGCAGTAAAGTCGTTATTTCTCTGCATTTTTTCGCGGTTTGCTACTCAAGACAGGGATACTAAATAAGGGATACTCAGAAGCCGCTTTAGTGGAAAAAGAAGAGCTTTAAGGGATAAAATCTTGCTTCGAGGACCTTCATACGTTTATATCAATGCGGGAGATGTTTGTTTTTATTACGGATTTCAGAACCAACGCGGAGATTTAAAAGAATTTTCAAGCAAGCGAAGGACTTAAAGGTAAAACAAATTACATTTTTCGATGGGAATTTATCTTGATATCAATCTGTGATTGACCTTTTATTTGTGTTAGTTTTGGAGAATTGTTTATAAACGTGTAGCTTAATTCCGTTGTATTAATTTCCTGAATTTCATCGAAGACACGGCTCGTCCTCGATGCGCTATAAATTGGACGTACGCGTTTTGCTTTTAAACATAAACTAATGGAGATTTCAGTAAAATTTTTCGAAAGAAGATTGTATTGTCCATTTTTATGTGTTTGTTCATTCATTACATCGGATTGAAAAGCGATTTTATGTAAACAAAACAAGACTTAGATTTTATACTCGCGTCGCCTTATGCAAATAAGCTTATGTTTGTGTATTTTTGCATTTTTGATTTCCAAATCAGTTTCTAGGGCATTTTTTGACAAGCAACAACTGTATTTTATTCGGGAAATAGTCGTAATAGTTACTTATTCGCTTGTCGCAGGTAGCCCCAAAATCGAAAGATATTTAGGAAAAACTGTTTTTCGCCATGTTTGTTTACCATTGCTATAGAAACGCTGATTAGCATAAAAAGAGCATCGTCCACAACTTTCATCCAAGCCTAACATCTTGTATCAAATTCACATTCATTGAGCCAAAACGAGATTATGTATAAGCGCATTCCCAAAGGGAAGTGTGACCTCAAAAAACTACTTGGAGCCACCTTAATTTCCAGCAAGATTGAATGACGTGAATGGCTACAACCTTGGACAAAACTAGTTGAGACATACTGAAACTGCATTCACATTTCTCTATGGTCCTTAAATAACCCTCACATACCATATATAACTGTGTGTCCCCCAACCTCACCTCTTTCTATGTTGTTTTGGAAATCACAGGATTTGTAGTATGAGCCAATTTTCAGTCTAAAACAACATTGTATGGGGGGTGGAGGGGGCAATTTGTTTAAGTTTGTTGATGTGAAATTATGGCGCAAAATTACAAAACAGATGAAACTGTCTCAACAGTTTTATTTGAGGTTGTAGCACTCCGTATTGAGCTGCGAGGGAACTAGTGATAATGTGATCAACCGTTTCTGTATTTTTTTTATCAGCTCCCCCAAGATTTCATGGAATCCCAAACAACATGACTGTTATTGTCACAGAAGACGTCCTGTTCACTTGCTTCGCTTCGTCCCCAGACACAAGGATCAAGAGGTTTAAAGACGGGAAAGCCGTTACTGGAAGCAATTTTGCTTTCTTCAGGGGCCGTCTATTGATTCTTCAGGTGAAACTTGAGGACAAAGGCTGGTACGTCTGCAATGCAACTAACAGAGCAGGGACCAAAGTAGCGCCGCACCCATACCTTCGGGTGTTACCACCGCATGACCCGGGTAAGTGATCAATGTAATTACATAAAGGAATTGATTAATGGCAGTATAGCATTTTTTCGAAATGATCTAGCTGCACCAATCACAGCCAAACATCGTGATACTAATGTTGACTTGTGACTGAAAACATTTGAACTATTTTATGTTGCATGCATGACAAATTGTGACAAGATGAATGATGTGTCATTGTTCCTTTTCATCTTCAGCTCCTCCAAAATTTTGGCAAATGCCAAGCAAATATGTTGTTGTTTGCTCTTGTCTCCTCTTATTATATGCTTTTGTCACGTTGCGTGACATTTATTGCGTTATGCAAATGCAAGGAACAGTGACATTAACATACTTTTAAATTGGTGGCCACAGCCATGAAACCTTCTATTTGGTTACAGTAGTTCTGGCATATGTCTATGCCAATGAATATGAAAGATATTCTTTTATGAACTGCAGAAATTGGAATGAGATGATTCTTGCAGTGATGAACACAACGAAATTGTGATTTAAGCAGGCCCGTAATGGGAGAGGGGTAGGGGACTCAAGCTCCCCAGAATTTTTGGAAGTTAATAAACAATTAATGTGCCAAAAAATGTTCCTTCTGTTCTAACTTTTGAGTCTGTTGATGAAATCCTATGATGTGACCATTCAAATGAAACCTCTTCAGCAGTACTTTTGCATGGTACCATTTGTTGTAACGTTTGAGTCTGTTGATGAAATCCTGTGATGTGACCATTCAAATGAAACCTCTTCAGCAGTACTTTTGCATGGTACCATTTGTTCAAACTTTTGAATCTGTGGACGAAATCCTATGGTGTGACAATTGAAATGAAACCTCTTCAGCAGTACTTTTGCATGGTACCATTTGTTCTAACTTTTGAGTCTGTGGACAAAATCCTATGATGTGACCATTGAAATGAAGCCTCTCCAGTAGTACTTTTGCATGGTACCATTCGTTTTTCAGTATTTAACAAAATGAAATTTTTTTTCTTGAAGTTTGATGTCTGTACATCTTAAATTTAATTTACTAGTAATTTGTATTTACTGTATTTATGCCAAATATCTCTTGAAAGCATTGTTTTGGTATAAACATGTAATAAAATTATTGATATAAATTTTACAGTTGTTGTATAAAAAAGTTAAAATTGATTTTTCATTTTTTTTTTCATTTATTTATTTCTCCAAACCTTAACAGATGATAATACAGAATTGAATATAAGGTGAAAAAAGAAAAGTAAGTAAAAAAAGTATAAAATTTTCAAGGAAAGAAAACATACAGTACAAAATTACACCACTTAAATTAAATCACATGTATATAGGAAGGGGAGGAGAGGGGCATGTCTAGATAAACTAATATTGTGCCCCTTAAGTTACGTCAGTTTAACAAAAAACTTGTAATTTTTTAGTTAAAAAAGTAAAGGAAAACTTATAAAAGTAGCTCGGTAAAATTCAAAATAGGTGATGTTTCATTAGTATTGAGCAAGGTAACAGTGTAAAATCGCTTTTCTAAACATCTTTCTAGATTGTTTCTCTCTAATTAAATCTACTATTTATTGTGATCTAAACTGCTGTAACCTGAACCCTTGTAATAAGCCTAACTTAAATATACCTACCCGCCTCGACTAGTTTTTAACCCGTGATATACACACATGCGTAATGAACGGGTTATCGGTAACGGCGACTGATATGCAAATGAGTCGCTCACTCGCTCACTCCTTCCATCAGCTGTAAACTTAGTTGACGTACTGCTTTGTTACGAATGTGTTTTGTAACAAGAACAGCGTGAATCCAGCGATAACAATAACTAAATTGGTGTAAACGAATATAAACAACAATAAGCTTAAAGATGTTTCGCATTTGGAGTCTTAAATGCAACGTTAAAATTGATCTAAAAGGAATTTTCAACTGAGACACGCGTTTTGATGGTTATCTACTTTTAAGTAATAAAGTGAGTGGTCACGGTGGTCGAGTGGTGTAAAGCGAGGACTCACAGCCGAAAGGTCCAGGTTTGAATCTCGCTCGGGCTGTTCTTTTTTTTTTCGTTTTTTTTTCTTTCATCTTCGGACTGAACATTATGAAAATGATGTACTGTATTTTTATTTTTTGCGTTTGTCAAAAATCCTTACGTTTAATTTTAAAAAAATGTTGAACCGTGACAGAGTGAAAACATAAGCTTAACGCATTGCGTTTAAACGCGTTACGCATTTCAAATTCACGGGTTGGCTGTGATTTGATTCAACTATTTGTGGGTAGGTACTATTTAAATCGTTAATATTTGTTATTTAATAAAGTGTTGTTGTTGTAATTAATTGTGGAATACTATTCCAAAAAAATCTTCCAGTAATGCTCGGGCAGAATCTCCTGAGGTTAGTTCGAAATGAGGGTATGACTACTTGATTAGATGATGCACTGCGGGTATATTGCAGTGTTCTCCCTTAATTTTAGCTCAGGAGGTAAGGGAGCATTCCTAACCAGTTAAACTAAAAGTGTGTGCCTGAGGCTCACTTTCCGAAGGGGTAGAGCTAAATTCTTCAAAACCCAATTTCCTTCATTTAGAGACCTATTTCAGGCAAATTCATGTATGAACACCTTCGACCGTCAAAGGTAAAACAACATACAACAATTTTATAATTCATTCCTTACAAAACAATAATTTTTTTATTATAGAATAAACACTTTGTTGAATTTTAAAAACCTCCAAATGCTTTCAGGGGGTAAAAAATGTTTCTTCAAGTGGTAAATTTTACCTGGTACCGCCTGATAAGGAGAACACTGTGTTGTAGTTATGTTGCTCAGATACTAGTGAAACGGGTATATTAGGAAACTTTTCATTGTTTTGATGCTATTTTGTTGTTATCAGTAACCTTTGTGATGCCGGCCAGTGAAAAGAAAGAACCTGTACCAGGACCAAGTGAGTGAGTACAGAACAATGAGGGCCACCCAGGGGTTTTAGGGAACAAGGGAACATGGCCATTTATTTTTGGGGAACAAGGGATATCTTAAAATTACTTTTAGGGAACAAGGGAACTTTTGAGTATTTTTCGGGAACAAGGGAACATTGATTATTTAGATTTTCAAGAAATTTTTATACTTCTTTATGGCAAAAAAGGTCAGAAGAAGGCCACTCGTTTCTCTTTTGTCTCCCGGTGCAAGAGGAAAGAGGCCTGGGCGGAATTTTGTTCTTCACAAAAGAACTGGTGACAAGCTTTTGAGTGCGCGGTAACCTGGGAAATTGTGGGGAACATTTACTTAACAATTATTGGATGAGGTTGAGCATGATAGCGATAATTATCAAGGCCAAAGTTTGTGTTATCTGCCGAAGCCGAAGGCTGAGGCGGATAACACAAACTGAGGCCTTGATAATTATCGCTATCATGCGAAAACCGAATCCAATAATTGCTTTAGTATGCATATTCCTGAGCTGCACTTGTAAAGACAAGAGCGCGCACAAAAAAGTGATCAATGCACAGCAGTCAACTTGTAAGTAAACAACTTACGTCACTTCTGTATGCATAAAACTATTGTCTGTAGGTATGATGTCACTTCTGCATGCATAAAACTATTGTTTGTAGGTATGACGTAACAGAAACAGCAAGCAATAATTAGCTGCGTGCTTATAGCCAATCAAAATCGAGCTAGTGACACCAATGTATAATAATATAATTTCAGGGAACAGGGGAACTCAGTAAAAATGAATTTTGGGGAACATTAGAATTTCTTTTTGGGGAACAAGGGATAAATTGCTTTTATTAATAGGGAACAAGGGAACATGTACCCCCCTGGGAGGCCCTCAACAATGTAATATTATATTTAATATGTGCTGTATTTTTAATTCCTTTCCCCTAGTGAGGCACTGTGGTTTTGTGGTTAGTACACTGTACATCAGACTTTCAACCTGGGCTGGGTTGTTCAAAGCACGATTAAGCTAAACCAGGATTAGCATCAATTTCGAATCCAGTTAAATAACTAAACAGTGAAAGTTGTTCCAAAGTTTTTTTGCCCTTCAGTTTTGACTTTGACGTTTGTTTAGCTAAAAATTACAGCTTTTAAGAACATTAATTATTTTTATAAGTAGAGAAATGAAATCCTTGGTTAACTTTTAATCCTTGGTCAGCGTTAATCAGCTTTCAAGCAACCGGTCCCTGAAGTTCAGTAGTTCAAGCCTGGTCTCTGCCGTCGTGTTGTTTCCTTAGACAAGAAACTTTGCTCCATGTTGTGTCTCTCTACCCAGGTGTATAAATGAGTTCTGGCAACATAATGCTGGGGGTAATCTTGCAGTGGACAAGCATCCCATCCAGGGAGGAGTAGTAATACTCTCAGTCGCTCCATGCTACAGAAACTGGGTTAAGCTTTAACAGTTAATCTTGAGCCATTAGACTTGTGAAGACTCCCCCCCCCCCCCCCCCCCCCCCCCAAAATAGATCTCAGAAAAGCAAAAACAAAAACTTTCCTTCGTGGAATTTCAGAATAGGACAGTCAAAAACTACATCCTTACAAAATCCAATACATGTAAGTTAATTCTGCATGCTTTATGCAAAAGGAGAAGAAAAAGGAGAAGGAGAAAACAAAAGACTGGTACAGTTAGTTCTATTGTGAGATCTGAAGAGTATTGTGCAAGAGAGATGTAAGAAGTGGGAACCTTAAACCCTGTCCTTTCCAGAGTCAATTATGGAGACATGTAGTGTGGTTCTAACTTTTGAGTCTGTGAATGAAATCCTATGGTGTGACCATTCAAATGAAACCTCTTCAGAAGTACTTTTGCATGGTACCATTAATTTTGTTCTACTGTAACTTTTGAGTCTGCAGTTGAAATCCTATGGTGTGACCATTCAAATGAAACCTCTTCAGCAGTACTTTTGCATGGTACCATTTGTTCTAACTTTTGAGTCTGTTGATGAAATCCTATGGTGTGACCATTCAAATGAAACCTCTTCAGCAGTACTTTTACATGGTACCATTTGTTCTAACTTTTGACTCTGTCAATGAAATCCTATGGTGTGACTCACCATTCAAATAAAACCTCTTCAGCAGTACTTTCACATGCTCCACATCATCTCTCTCTATCCAGGTGTATAAATGGCTGCTGGCGACATATTGCTTTAGGGTAACCTCGTGATGGATTAGCATCCCATGCAGGAGGGAGTAGTAATACTGAAGTAGCAATACTGAACAAACCATAAACTGGAAAGGAGTTGAATTTCCACGTGATCGTTCCCTGAATTCTGATCTCTAAGGGAATACCAGGCTTCTAAAAAGAGTCGTTTGTGATAATTAGTGGCTTAGAGATCAGAATTCAGGGAACGATCACGTGGAAATTCTGGATGTTTACACCTCTATTCACTAATTGAGTTCTCAAGTCGTCACGTCGCCATGGTGCCAATATACCAACATATCTGGTAATTTGTAGACTATATATATTTGCATGTTATGTGTTAATTGTCATCACTGATGAAGACTCAAGTTTTTGTAGTTGAAACGTCTTTTTACAAACAGAAAACGTTTTAGTTCTTAGCAGCTTTTACTTTTTTTATTCAAGCCAGTGTCAACTCCTTTCCAGTTTATAGTTATGAATCCTGGCTGCAATTTTACCATTTTTAGAACTGAACAAACCAGCCCTCTTGCAAAAGTGGGGCTGTTCCTCTGGACACTGTAATTGACTTTTATGATTTACCGTTATGATGTTAAACAGTTTAATTTATGATTCTTTTACTTTTTTTTTTGTGCAGTTTAAAACGAAAATCAGCTTTGGAGGAAATAATGGAAGTGAGTGGATTTTTGTTGTTTATTTTACAAGAGATGTGGTTCTGATTTGACATCCTATTGCTTTATTTATTTATTTGTTTATTTATTTATCCATCCATTTATTAATGCACTGGTATGAATACCACCATAATCAGACAGATGTCTTCAATACTCTCCTAACCAGTAAAATTTTTATTGATGCGGAAAAATACATGGATTGCTGTCTTGCAGATGGAGGAGCAGAAAAAGATGAAAATCAGTCGCAAAATAACTGGATAGCAAAGGTATCCAAAGGAAATTTTCCATGCAAAAAAACTGTTTCATGAAAGTAGTCTACAAGAATTCCCTGTTTCCCTTTTCACAGATAGTCCATTTGATGCATTGTTTTCTTTCTTTTACTGGGAATTGTCGTTAAAGTCGTCACCAAAAAGCTTGGAGATCAGATAGATACTACAATTAAAAGAAAGGAACAGTTAAGGTACAAACCAGTGCTTACAGCAACAACAACAATTTATTCTTTGTACAACAATACAAGAGTTGGATGGTTTGCTTTGCTTTGCAAATGGCTGGAAAGCTAATCGTGGCGGGGCAAAACAAGTACATGAATAACACAAATTATCCAATAAAATCAAAGCCTTGCAGATTGCACTAAAATGAATAAAACAGAAGTTAAGTGATCTAATTAACACAGCGCTTACTGGCGTACAATGTTTTAAGACAAGGAGTCTCTGACTATAGCAAGTGTATCTATGTACCTACTTTTTTGGTTCTTGTGTACATTAATGTAACGAGTGACGATTAGGGATATTTCTACCCCCCCCCCCCCCCCATCCTCCTAATAGGTACATTGAGAACCCACCCCCTCTCCAGCAATGCGACAGCACTGGCAGATCCAGACCTTCTCATAAGGTGGGAGTGAATAAAGGGGGGTGGGGAAGTAAAGATGATAAGGGGGTGGGGTCCACAAGGCTCCTCCCCTTTGTCTGTCACTGGATAGATGGAAGATCATTTATTGAAGTAGTGGCTCGCATTTGTGATGTTATGCTTGTTACATGTATTTGTTTTTACCTGTAACATATTCAAAATCTGTTTGTTGCAGTAATAAAGATGTCAGACAGTGGAGATGTGATCAGAGTGGACCAGGAACATTTGGAAACAGTCATCCCAGCATTAGGTAACTGTTCACAGTTGTTCCAGCATTAGGTAACTGTTCACAGTCATCCTAGTATGAGGTAACTGTTCACAGTTGCCCCAGCATTAGGTAACTGTTCACAGTCATCCTAGGTATTAGGTAACTCTTCACAGTTATCCCAGCATTAGGGAACTGTTCGCAGTCATCGCAGCATTAGGTTTCACAGTCATCCCAGTATTGGGTAACTGTTCAATTTGTACTACCATGATTTGGTTGCAATAGCACACTTTAAGATTGTTAGGATAGTAAGTACATTGGTGCATTAATCCTCCAGTACCCCAGCCAAACATGATCCCTTTTTAACTCATTAATACGCAAAGCATATTGATTTAGTTGTAGCAGTGGGATCAAATTATACTCAATTGCTTGCTCTATCAGCTGTTACCACTTTAAAAGTCACCTGTCTTACCAATGGGGAGGGCATTTGAGAGAGGGGGAAGGGTGGGAAGTTAAATGCAAGGGGTGGGGGGAGGGGTCAGTGGAGCAATATCACCTAACAGAAGGGAGAGTCTGTAAACATTGAGCCCACAATATGTAGTGGTCACCTGCCTTGTCCATGGTGATGGCATTGGAAGGAAGGGAGGGTGGGGCATTGGACGCAGGGGTGGGTCTGAATGTTTCGCATTCACGTGTTGGCTTGATCGTAGGAGCCTTTGTTTAATTTCTCTTAACCTAGTCCTCAACAAGTATTGTGACGATGTATTGCGACATGCACTAAGGAGTATTTGAATTTTCATCTTTAGGTAAGACTGTGTTGGTTGTAAATGGTGTCCACAGAGGGTCAACAGCTTCGCTTGTATCTTTGGATGAAAAGAGTTTTTCATTCACATTGGATCCTAAAGATGTAAGTCAGCTATACTTTTTGGGAGACTAAACTATCTTCACTTTCACCCACCCCTTGAACAGTTTTTGTACTCTTCCCAGTTTTCAGTGCACCGTGAAACTAAAGATAGCAGCTAATCATCGATCAACTGGACAGACACATAAGTAAAAACGGAATTGTGAACAGTCCATGTACATGCGGGTGAAGTTAAGAACGCGATGCGCAATACCTGCAGTTCTGTACGCATTACATGCCCACATTATTTTTCTGTTTCTCCAGGGTCCTCACAGAGGGAAGAGAATTGATAGAATTCCGTATGAAGACATCTGCAAACTGGACACGTGACACTAAGGGGGCAAAGTCCATTCAAGAACCCAGGGCACATGTCAGTCAATATCAAAAATGGATGCTCCATAGTTACATGGCTGTGTTTGGCGTCAACAAAGATCAGCAAAGAAAACTTGATACTGTATTTTCTAGTTTAATGCTGTATCGTATGCCTTTCTACTCTAACTTGTATATATGTACAGAAGACAAAAAACTGGAAAACTGTACTGAAATACAATAATGTATTATAATAGACAATAAAAAGAAGCCAGGGAAATGCTTCCTCTTTCAAGCCAACTTTCTCATGTTAATTGTATTACTATTTAATATTGGGTGGAGGGCATAGGAAGAGTGTTTTACTTCCTCTCCCCTCCCCCATCCAATTTTTTTCTTTGCTTATTTTCACGCCGAGGCCATGCATTCATGACCCACCCATGCTGGCTGTCGCAAACTGGGGAAAGTACTCTCATATGATATATACATATATATATATATATATGTATATATGGGTATGTGCCGTTGTGAGAGGTATGATTTTCAAGCAGAGTTATTTTGGGATAAGGTGTAGAAATCAGAGTGTTTTGGTCTGGAATAGGGTATCATTTGCCAGGAAACTAATCAGTCGTATGAAGCATCAAGTCTGGAATAAGGTAAGGGCTTCAGAGCTCCAGCGGCACACCCCCACCAAAAATATGCTAAGTACACCTCTCCCCCCCCCCCCCCCTGGGCAAACGACACTACAAAGGCTGCCGCAGATACCAAATGTGCAAATCTTCTTACTTCTCCGGTATGCCTCCCTCCTCGTAAAGTTTCAGAACTGGATGAAGCAGGACAAATTAATTCAAAACGTGAAACTCGGCAAACTTCTAAAAGAACTGTGGTCTTGAAAGTTGCACAAAATGATCACATACTCTCACTCTTTCTAACGCGTATCAATTTAGGACGCAAATCCCAAAATGGTTAATGAGATAAAATGAGTCCTCTTCGATTGTTTGAAAAAATGGCACATTCTTTGCGCATTAACAAATTTCTATTGTTTGAATATTCAGAGGGGATTTGCACCGCTTCTACAAGAGCTGTGACCTTGAAAGTTGCACAGAATAATCGCGTGCTTACGCTCTTTCTAACGCGCATAAAATTAGAACGTAAATCCCAAGGGAACCTGGGCAATTAACGCATGAATATTTACACAATAGAAAATGGTTAATGAGCTAAAATGAGTCCTTCGATTTTTCAAAAAATGGATTATTTTTGCTCATTAACAAATTTCTATTGTTTCAATATTCATAGGGGATTTGCTCCGTTTCTACAAGAGCTCTGGCCTTGAAAGTTGCACAAAATGATCACGTGCTCACACTCTTTCTATCGCGCATAAAATTAGGACGCAAATCCCAAGGGAATCTTTGGAATAAACGTATGAATATTGAAACAATAGAAAATGGTTAATGAGCTTAAAAGGGTCCTGTTCGATTTTTGAAAAAATGGCTCATTTTTACTCATTAACAAATTTCTATTGTTTCAATATTCAGAGGGGATTTGCTCCGTTTCCACAAGAGATGTGGCCTTGAAAGTTGCACAAAATGATCACGTGCTCACACTCTTTCTATTGCGCATACAATTAGGACGCAAATCCCAAGGGAATCTTTGGAATAAGCGTATGAATATTGAAACAATAGAAAATGGTTAATGAGCTTAAAAGGGTCCTGTTCGATTTTTGAAAAAATGGCTCATTTTTACTCATTAACAAATTTCTATTGTTTCAATATTCAGAGGGGATTTGCTCCGTTTCTACAAGAGATGTGGCCTTGAAAGTTGCATAGAATGATCACGTGCTCACACTCTTTCTATCGCGCATAAAATTAACATGCAAATCCCATGGGAACCTTGGGAATAAACGCATGAATATTTAAACAATAGAAATTGCCCGCTAATTAGTCAAAGATTAGTCAAAGATTACTCAAAGAAAAGGTTTCCTTGGGATTTGCTCGCTAATTTTGTGGTAGTTGGGAAGTGTGTAATAGCAGACGTTGTTTCGGGTCTGTGTTTCATTCGCAAAGAGATGAAAAAGAAACCGTAGTTTCTAGTAAGCAACAAAGTATATGTATATGTATACGTATATGTATATGTATATGTATATGTATATGTATATGTATATGTATATGTATATGTATATGTATACGTATATGTATATGTATATGTATATGTATAGGTTTATGTTATAGGTTTTTTCTTAGTTCTTGTTAGGATTAAATTTTGGCCGAGGCGAGTCTGGGAACAATAATAAGCAATAATACAAAAAAATATGCGTCACTTTTCATCGTGGTCCTGGTGGCGCAGTGGAAAGGACAGTGGACTACACATCTGACGGGTGGGAGTTCGACTCCAGGTAAGTGCACACAAAAAATTCTATTTCATAATTTCTCAGTGATATAAGCAAGTATGGCATAACGGGGGGGTGAGATGAGAACTAGGGAGGGGAAGATAGTAGGATATAGTAAGGGGGGGCATGAAGATGGCAACAAGGGGGGGAAGGAAGAAGAGGTCAACGGAGGAAGATGAAGGGAAGGGAGAAGAGGTCAACGGAGGAAGATGAAGAATAGGATGAGAATTAGGGAGGAAGAAAGAGATAAGATAAGGAAGAAGAAAAAGAAGGAAGAAAGCGACAGAAAAAAAGCCGAATTTTTTTCCGTTTTTTTTTTTTTTTTTTTTTTTTTTCGGGATTCTTCTGAGGTTAAAAGCGATTTTAAATAACTGGCCTTCTTCAGAAAATTAAGAAAATAACAGTCAATATGGCGGACTGAAACAACAGTTTGCCATATTGACCTTGATTTTCTTAATTTCCTGAAGAAGGCCGGTTAAACAGGCCGAAACGTCGATTATCGCTTTTAACCTCAGAAGACCCCCCCCCCCCAAAAAAAAAAGGTCAGAAAAAGGCACACACACACAAAAAAAAAATATTTTTTTAACAATGAGAGAAAGTTTCAGATATACAATAAAAAATAGCTATTGAAAACCTTTAAGTACAACATTAACGACTTTTCTAAGGTTAACCTTGACAATTTATCTAATTAAGGACGAGCGCTTAATTTTTAAATTAATGAATAAGTGATTAATTGTATTTTAATAACTTTAACACGCTGCAGTAAAATATACTTAGATTTTTCGCTTTAAATGTTATATCAATTTTTTACCCTTCTAACAAAAATGCTCCTAAATCCTACATCTTATGAGTTCTACTTATATTATTATTGGTTATTCTAATTACCTGTATTTTGTTGTCTACCAAAACAATAATATATTGCATTAATTTTCTTTGTTAGAAAAACCTTAGCTTCCAAGTACTAACCGGCATTCTTTGGCCAATCCGATCACAAGATTAAAATACAAAGTCTCCTTACTAATTGTCATCACACGGTTTCTAGCGAGAGACAAGACTGTATTCCTCTTTGCGTCTTCTGTCTTCATTGTGTCACGCACACCCATTAAAAGAAGCTTTGTGAAAAGCAGAAGCGTGACCTTAAAAGAAACACCAGACTTTCCGTTGCTAATCGTCATGTTACACAACGTTCTCGATGCTTAATTATTCTTTGTAGAATATTGAGACAATAGAGGTTTTGCACGGCAGCCATGTTGCATGGCAGGAACAATGGAAATGTTTTGCATTAGAAAGAACATTCTTTCCCATGGGAAAAAGAATCTATTGTTCCTGCCATTCAACATGGCTGCCGTGCAAAACCTCTATATCAGGCCAATAATGGACCAATATTGCAACAATATTGAGCATGTTGTTTTTTGCCGTTTGCCGACAACTCCTTAGGTAAAAAATGGCAACTGCTGTGACCATCCGTGCCATTTGAGAGTCATTTGAGGGAAACAATTACACGATTCTAAATTGCTAAATCTCTCTAGTATTCATCAGTTGATTATTTCCTTAATAGCGAAGCGCACGATTACTATTTATAGCACTAAGGCCCGGTTCAAACGTCGAACTTCACATGTGCCGAACCTAATGCAAATGAGCAAAATCTATTGTTCTTGCTAATTTGCATTAGGTTCGGCACATGTGAAGTTCGACGTTTGAACTGGGCCTTACAAACCAAAAGTGACTCTCAGGAGATTACTAATAACGAATTTCTATTGTCAGAAATGCAAGAATTAACAAGAATAAATTAAAAACTCGGACAAACATGAGTACTGACGTCATCTGTGCGCTTTGCTATCGCCTATTAATGTATTAATATTGAAGAAATTACGTGTTGATCAATAGAATTTGGTGGTACACCTACTTCTATTGGATGATTGTCTTTATTCTTGTCACCTGTCTGGTTGACAATGTGTTGATATTGAAGGAGAAATTTGATGTTGATACAAATTATTTACCACCAATATATAATCTTGTGGCGTGTTTTCAGCTGAAGCCTTGTTTGTGACTTAAGAATATGACTGAAAAATAAAATAAAAAATAAACTGTATTAAGGCAACGAGAAAGGTAAGAAACGCAACGAAGTGCGGAGTAACCCGAGTTCTCTTCTTTCTTTTTAAATTAGTAGAAACCATTTCTCTTATGTGTCAGGAAAACCAAACAGAACTGAAATGTTGGGCAGAGCCGTCAGCAGTCGAAAGTTGGTAACTTTACGGATTTTGAAGTGCAATATAACACAATCTTAACTATGTGGGGTGTAATGTAAAGCCCGGTTTCCATATGATCGCTACGATCGCTACGATCGCTACGATCGCTACGATCGCTACGATCGTTGCGATCGCTGCGATCGCTGAAAAAAATAGTTCAGCGATCGCAGCGATTGATGGTTTCCATATGATCGCTGCGATCGCTACGATCGCTGAGAAAGTGAATGAAGATCGAGGGGACCTGGGTCTGACAATATCGTTTCGCCTCATTCTTGAAATTCAACATAGCGGCTGTGAATTGTTTTTAAAATTTGTTATAAAGACAGTCGTATCTTTGCACTTCTTCCATAAAAAGGGCCAAATCGCACCCTTTGAGTCAGCGTACGCAGTGCATCTTGGTATTTTTGCTGTCGCTGTGATCGCTGCGATCGCTGCGATCACAGGCGGACCACCCGATGTTTGTGTGATGGCGGTTACAAAAGAAATACGGGTTAACATAAATAATTTGGACGCGATTTGCTCTGAATACTAAGTTTATCCTATATGTTCAATAAAAGTTTAGATGAAATGTTAAATGAGTCTTGTGTGTTATTTTTTGCGCGTTCGGAGCCGTTTAAGGTGTCATTTCGCGAGATGATTTATCGAACCCCAAGAGTAAGAAGAGAAAGAGAGACACGTCTCTCTTTCTCTTCTTACTCTTGGGGTTCGATAAATTATCTCGCGAAATGACACCTTAAACAGCTCAGAACTTGCAAAAAATATCACACAAGACTCAGTTAACATTTCATCTAAACTTTTATTGAACATATAGGATAAACTTAGTATTCAGAGCAAATCGCGGCCAAGTTATTTATGTTAACCCACATTTCTTTTGTAACCGCCATTGAACGATGTCACGCAACACACACACACAAACATCGGGTGGTCCGCCTGTGCTGCGATCGCTGGAGAATGGTTTCCATATGATCGCTACGATCGCCACGATCGCTGAGATAGAATCACAGCGATCGCCGCGATCGTTGTCGCTGCGATCGCTGTGATCGCGACGTGGTTTCCATATGACCGCTACGATCGCTGAACTTTTTTTTCAGCGATCGCAGCGATCGTAGCGATCGTAGCGATCGTAGCGATCATATGGAAACCGGGCTTTAACCCGGTTTCCATATGATCGCTACGATCGCTGCTATCGCTGGAAAAAAAGTTCAGCGATCGTAGCGATCATATGGAAACCACTCTCCAGCGATCGTAGCGACAGCAAAAATACCAAGATGCACTGCGTACGCTGACTCAAAGGGTGCGATTTGGCCCTTTTTATGGAAGAAGTGCAAAGATACGACTGTCTTTATAACAAATTTTAAAAACAATTCACAGCCGCTATGTTGAATTCCAAGAATGAGGCGAAATGATATTGTCAGACCCAGGTGCCCTCGATCTTCATTCACTTTCTCAGCGATCGTAGCGATCGCAGCGATCATATGGAAACCATCAATCGCTGCGATCGCTGAACTATTTTTTTCAGCGATCGCAGCGATCGCAACGATCCTAGCGATCGTAGCGATCGTAGCGATCATATGGAAACCGGGCTTAACGCAACCGCCGCTATGTGGTGTGTAGTAGAACACAATCATCGCTACATGGGGTTACAATCGCCGCTAAGTAAGGTCTCATGTAACACAATCGCCGTTATACACATGGGTTGTAATTTTCTATTAAGTGTAATGTAACACGGTCATTACTATATGGGGTATAACGTAACACAACCGCTGCTAAGTAAGGTTTTATATAACGCAAATTGCGGTTAAATGAGTTGTAATGCAACTTTTCTATTAGGTATGATGTAGCGCAATCCTTAAACTCACCCTAGCTGTTCCTGACGTGACATCATCAAAACACTTGACACACACTCGTACAGGTTTCTTACTCAATGTGAGTGGCGCATTTTTTGCTGCACAATCACCACAGTAACTCAAACTGTAAGAGACAAGAGACACCATGAACATTCACTGGATACTGATCAGTTTCTGTATTCTCGTCACGTATCAGCTTGACAATGTATTCACACTGTACAGAGAAATTAGATGCTGACTCACTAACATTTGATCATTTTTAATCCTCACTACTAATCGATACATTGAAATTGTAAGGAGAAATTAAATGTTTGTCACAAGCACTTGGGTGTACATGAGGACAATCTCCCCAAGATGAGTATTTTGAGGTAAGGAGGAATTACAAGTGGGTCATCATTTTTGGAATCCTCGACAGAACTTCTGAGTGGTCGTCTACTAGCGGCAAATGTAAGAAATTCAATATAATTACCCGCAATTCCGACAGTGGTGCTGAAAAAGGAAAGAAAGCAAAAGATTAGAAAGACACAGTAACAATTTAAGTAGATTTGTCATTTTTGTTTCTGTGGCACTCTTTGGATGCTAGGCACACAAAGAATGGTTGTTATAAAGCAATAATGAAAGGATTTCAAAAGATTTACAAACAATGCAGGTGAGGATCGATACACTGCCTCTCTCACTTTTTTTTGTATATATATATATATATATGTACTTAATTTGGAGAAGCTAATAAAATAAAAATAATAATGAAAACATCTTTGGATCTTCTTCGAAAATTGTCGTTATTTCTAGATGTACAAGCTTTGCAGATGCATTAATGAAAACACCTTGGATCTTTGACAGTTTTCGGAAACCTGTTGTACGAGACATGATAGAGAACAAACCTCTCTTATGGTCATGGAGAATTGTCTCTCGCATCCATTGCAAGTTGATACATCGTCATCGTTTTCCCATCTCCGTGCATTCTTTTGAGTGTTCGAAATCTGAAATGGAAAGGTACATTTCGTATGAAATGTAATACATGCCATTTTTCAACACAGGGTTTATTTGATTTATTTGGCAAGACTCTTGAACCCTATGGGATGAACAGGCGCGATGAAACTTAATATGTTTCTATTTTTATAGTAGCCTTTGTTAACGTTTCTACTGTTTATTTTTGTTAACCAATCATATTTAATCTTTCTTTTGAATCATTTTATATCTTGTAACCGTTTTATTCCATTTTTACTTAGCTCTTTGTAGCCCCTGATGAAGGTTAGTTTTGCCTAACCGAAATATTGGGCAATAAAATACCCATTTATAGCTGTCCGATCAGCCTTGCATTTAGTTTTAAGGTTTATTTGATGTCAGTCGAGAATTTTAGATGTTTTGACTGAAGCCGCGTTCACACTAATCTCTGGTTTGCCTCTGGTTGCTTGGGTTCCCTGCGTTATTGCTGCGAGCCCCCAGGCGAGTGGCACACTAATCTTTGGTTTGCCTGTGGTTCCTTGGGTTCCCTGCGCTTTTGTTATGCGGCAGTTACGATTTTTGTTTGTCACGATGATTTTGAGCAAGCGTACGTCCAGCGGTGTCATCATAACTTAGATGCGCCTGCGTCTGAATGCGTCTTTCTATTTGCAAATGTATCATGCCAAATTCAAACTTATTTGTTGCTGGAAGCATTCATCAAGGTCACAAACGATTTAGTGACATTTCACGGGAAAGGCAATGTTCTTTTATAAGTTTTTCAGCGTTGTTACGTGCTCAGAGTTTGCCGATTGAACAATGGATCACAAAGAATTACTTACAATGGTATGTAATTCGATTGCAATTTTGAAGGCAAGGACCAACGTAACAAAACAGAAGCACCGGATCCAAATGTGAGGATCTAATCAGCTATAAATAATAGCAATCAGTCTTGCTTTTTTTCGTTTATGTAATCGAAAATGATGGTAATTGACCTAATAAATAAATTTATGAAATTATCAAAATCTGTATGTAAATTTACTGTTTCCGTTATGTTTTACTGCCCAGAATCTGCTCGCAGCATTATCATTACAATTTGTAACCTCTAGTATAGATGTTATTGAACTAGCGTCAGGTCCGTATTGGGAAAACATTGGCCGAGTTCTTTTTTTGCAAGTTTATGGAACGAGCCGGAATTTGCAAAAAAAGAACTCGGCCAATGTTTTCCCAATACGGACCTGACGCTAGTTCAATAAAAAAAGTGTTCTTTGTTTAATGTTTAATGAAAAAGGATTTTGCGAAATTAATTCGCGAGCGCAAAAATTCGGACCCTTCAGGGACCAATCAGAATGCTCCTTTTCATCACGGACCAGTTCAACCATACAATAATATGTACTTATTGACTAAGTGGGAGGGCCGGATGGGAAAATATTTGGCTCGAGGTCATGGCGTACGGACCGAGCGCAGCGAGGTCCGTGCGCCATGACCGAGAAATGACCGAGAAAGTCCCTCATACGGGACTTTCATCAATGGTTTTGCAAAGCCACATCATCCATGTACCGCTTGTATAGGTCTGGCTTTATACCGGTATAACTCGTTAGCATGCGTTCCTCAACGTGGCCAACAAAGAGACATGCATAATTTGGTCCTAGTCGGCTACCCACAGCCACTTCACCTGTTTGCTTGTTAAATTCACCATTAAATTCAAAGGTGTTAAGTGTTAATACTAGTTCTGCCATACGTAAGAGAGAATCTGTGGGTGGTTCAAGTACCTCTCTTGTCAAGATAGTGTTGCAGTGCGCGGAGATCCTCATCATTGGGTATAACTGTATAAAGTGACTTAACACTTTTTTCATTTCATCATTCAGTGTAACACTGCGCAGGTAATTTAAATATTTATCACTCCGTACGCCATGACCTCGAGCCAAATATTTTCCCATCCGGCCCTCCCACTTAGTCAATAAGTACATAATATTTCAGATCCCCTAGCCAGTCCCATTTTAACCCGTGAAAATACGCGCATGCGTAATGAACGGGTTATCGGTAACGGCGACTGATATGCAAATGAGTCGCTCACTCGCTCACTCCTTCCATCAGCTGTAAACTTAGCGACGTAATGCTTTGTTACGAATGCGTTTTGTAACAAGAACAGCGTGAATCCAGCGATAACAATAACTGAATTGGTGTAAACGAATATAAACAACAATAAGCTTAAAGATGTTTCGCATTTGGAGTCTTTAATGCAACGTTAAAATCGATCTAAAAGGAATTTTCAACTGAGACACGCGTTTTGATGGTTATCTATTCTTAACTAATAAAATTTGTCTTATTTCAAGTCAGTGGTCACGGTGGTCGAGTGGTGTAAGGCGTGGACTCACAGCCGAAAGGCCCCGGTTCGAATCGAATTTTTTTCGTTTTTCTTCTTCAGACTCAACATTATGAAAGTGATGTACTGTATTTTTATTTTTTGCGTTTGCCAAAAATCCTTACGCTTAATTAAAAAAAAAAAAAACATTGAACCGTAACAGAGTGAAACATAAGCTTACCGCATTGCGTTTAAACGCGTTACGCATTTCAAATTCACGGGTTGGCTCTAAGGAGACCTAAGGAGCCTTTGATCTTATACAGCCACCTCTTATAGCATTTAAGTAGTTAGGTTTGGATTGTATAAAGTTCTTTTCTCACCAGTTTTGTTTGAACTGCTGCTGTTTCCTCTTTGAGTAGCAACTGAACTCGTTTGGATACCTCCTTTGTTTCCTTGGTTCTTCTAAGGCTTGAGAATGTGAAAAAAATCAGTGTGGTGATCTTTCTTAAGAATGCCAAAATACAAATTTCAATAAATTTCATCACACCGTCAAAAAAAAAGGTGCTTAATAACTTTAATTTGAATGTGACAAAACTTAATTTGTTAAGAACAAACACACTGGGTTTCACTTTGTGTCTATAGCCACTTGTCAATATTGATTAAATCTGACCAATACTGATCCACATCTCACCTTCTTTAGATCTTTTTCAGTGTTTTGCAGCTTGTTTTTTAGCTCCAGCTTTTGTTTGATTAGCAGCTGTTGTTTTTCCTGACCTTCCTGTAAAGCCTGCAACAAAACAGTTAAGCAGTTATTGTTGTACCATTTTTAACCCGTGAATACGCGCATGCGTTATGAACGGGGTATCAGTAACGGTGGCTTAAATTCACTCACTCACTCACTCACTCACTCACTCCTTCCATCAGCTGTAAACTTAGCGACGTAATGCTTTGTTAAGACACTGTTTATGTGGGAGAAAGGCCCGGGGGGTAAGTATTGTCCAGGACCCGAATGCTGCCTGCCACTTGCGAGGCCAGTCACTGGGGCTAGTGTCAGCGAGTGGCATAGAAACCATGGATTGGCCGTCATGGAGTACAGCTGAGTGGCGTGTACCTATGCCAAGCTCCTAGAGGGGTGACTAGCGAGGGGTAGTGGGCGTGGCCACCTTACTCGACCCAAGCTAAGGCAACCCAGGCATCGCTTCAGTGTGGGACTGACGGGTTGTCGCCAGCAACACTTATCCCCCAAACCGTTTATTGAAAAAACAAAGAACTTTATTACATTTTACACAATAAACACGGGCCAGAGTGGTAACCTCGGTTGGGTGAAAAAAATAAGGGAAATGCGGTGGGTGGGAGGGAAATAAACAGTTGCCTTGTACAGTGAAATTGAACTGAATGCAAAATAGACCGCGAGCGATGTACATTACCGAAAGCGACTACGGTGAGGGGGCCTTAAATCTGATTGGCCAACAGACTGAGGCACGTGCATGCTAATAGTATAAATGGCTGCTAAAAATATGTGGCAGTTCGAACACGCGTGTAAGTAAAGCAAAGTACAAGAATTCGATTAGCCGGAAAATACGTGCTATGACCGCAAGGCACAAGGTTCAAATGAGCTAAACATTAACTCTAGTTTATGCTGTGGCAAAAACATTCATTACAAATACGTTTCGTAACAAGAACAACGTGAATCCAGCAATAACAATAGAAAGAGGCTGCAAGCAGCCTGTACTCATGCGCATGCGTAAGAAAGTTTTATGATATATTTTAAACATGATAAGATGTCCGACATGGAGAAGAGTTACTCCTTTCATTCAGTCATCGTTCCTGCAAACCACGCTGTTTACTATTGAATGTCTGTACCACAATGAAGCCAGTGATTCTTCTGAATGTTATATATACCTAACGTGACCATTGGTAATGTAAGTAGGGTTGTAGAAGGTGCTTTCGTGATACTTCAGTAACGCTGTTTTACCGGAAGTGAAAGTATCCGGAAGTCACTGAACAGGAAGTGTAAATGGCAAAGCTATGAACCGGAAGTGCCAATTTAAAATGTAAATGTAGCACAATGTAAAATATGCGTGCATAAATTTGCATGCAAAATCGTGACACAAAAAAAAAAGAAAAATAAGAAAAACCGAGGACATTTTATAACTCATGCCGCTGCGCGCATGAGTAAAAAGAAAAACGGAGTCCATTTTATAACTCATGCCGCTACGCGCATGAGTAAAAAGAAAAAAAGAAAAACGAAGGGCATTTTAATAATAACAATCAGCATAGAAAATTGCACGAAGAATAAGTCCAAAGTTTTTGTTGCTTTTCGCATGATTTTTCGGAAATAAATGCTAAAATAAAATGACTTCTGATGTTCGTAATGAATTGAAATTTGGCAAGATGAGTAAGAAAGTCTAATTGTACACGAAAATGTAAAACAATGAAAATCAAAAATTTGATCGCAGGGGCACTTTAAGGTGGCTTGACTGCGACATAACATCCCAACTTTGAGCGCTGATTACTCCACTGTCTGAGCTCGATCAGGCAAGCTGTTTCACACATATACCAAAGATGAAATGAACTTTCGAAAAAAGTGGATTTGATTTACATCGTTGTTACCATAACAACGATCTGATGACGTAATGGTTTTTGCATCTTAGTAATTTTCTCAACATCTTGTTACGGAAGCGTTTATTTAAAAACTAGTCGGTGATTTTTTTAAAAAGATCTTTTGATCTGAAGTTTTACATGTAATATACTATCTATGTAAATTTCAAGTATATTGAATCATTTCGACGGCGCGAAATAAAATTAAAAGTACAGGGGACTTTTGCATTCGTCTTCCAAAATTTCATTGTCGTATTCTTAGTTGACAGCTGGTTTATTTCAGAACTTTCTCTTTTGTCTACGTTTGCCATGCCTGCTTGCTAGGCTTCGCTGCAACCAAAGCAATCGTGAAAATTCTTTTGATAGTACAATGGCAATAGACCATTTTACAGTTGTGTGTTTGGTGACCTGGCCTTTGCATGGAAGCGAGGCTGGAGGTGACCTTGTTTTGAAACAGACCTTAGTGGTTTTCATACGTTGTTTTTCTCATGCTAACTAGCTAAATTTACATATGAAAAGCACTAAGTTCTGTGTCATAACAAGGTCACTTCCAGCCTCACTTCCACTCAAAGGCCAGGTCACCAAGCACACAACTGTAAAATGGTCTATTGACATAAGGCTGTGGCCAAGGCACGCACGTGTAACACGTTTAAGGGGCCGATTACATGACGAATTTCAGCCCACGCCGCCATCTTGTTTCATTTAAAAACAAATCATTGCGCATGCCCAAGTGCACTTTTCTACCCAGGTGAGCCGGGCTGAAACTCGCCATGTAATCGGCCCCTAAATGTAGGAAAGAATATTATAATCCCAGTTGTACAGTCAGCCTTGCTTTATTAGTTTTCCTAAATGTAGGTTTGTGTGGAAGGAATGGCAAACTTGTTGATTCAAAAGCGTACAAATATGTGGAATGTAGACAAAAGAGAAGGTCCTGAAATAAACCAGCTGTCAACAAATAATACGGCAATGAAACTTTGGAAGACGAATGAAAAAGACCCCTATTCTTTTAATTTTATTTTGCGCCCTTAAAATGATTCAATGCACTTGAAATTTACAGAGAGTACGTTACATGTCAAACTATAGATCAAAAGATTTCAAAAGAATTCATCGACTAGTTTTTCTATAAACGCTTCCCTAAGAAAAGTTTTACTTCTGTCAGTAGAATGAGCATATTTAAGACTTTGTTTCTGATCACATCAACTGAAATCTAGTAAAGCAAACAGGATGAAACCTTCAAGGAATGTAGTTTTACGATACATGAATAATATAGGGTGAAAATATTGTTTCAATTTGTCAGGAAAACGCTGGTATTGACGAATTAACAGAAAGTAATGCAAATCTTAAATTTTTGATGGAAGATATTCAACCCAATTTTATTCGAAGACACTCTCATAGAATATTTTCAAACTTTGCAGTCTTGAAGACTTACATCTAGACTATAAACGGCATACAGTCGTTTTAAAAAGTTTAGGTCTAGATGTTGAGAAAATTACTAATATGCAAAAACCATGACGTCATCAGATCGTTGTTATGGTAACACCGATGTTAATCAATCTACTTTTTTGGAAAGTTCATTTCATCTTTAGTATATGTGTGAAGCAGTTTGCCTGACCGAGCTCATTCAGTGGAGTATCAGCCGCTTAAAGTTGGGATATTATTTTTTTTAAACTTTGCCAAAAGTTACATCTTATCTTACTAATCAAAATGGGGTTCACCTAGTCATTTTTGAGTTATTAACACTTAAAGCTAAAATTAAGGGTGTTTTCAGCACGTTATACTGTTGCTATAGTAACATATTGTGTCACAAAAATGATAACAATGTGTTCACCAATCATTGGTCATGATTGTAGCACCAACTGATAAAGAGTGGTTTTAATGACCCATCAAAATCTAAGTCTTGGAAAGTGCTGGAAACTGTTGGGAACCACCTTGACCACGGAAAATTCTCAGTCGCCCATGCAAAAAATGTAAGGTAGCTTTTTCCTGAGATTGAGTGCCTGTGTTCTCTTGTCGATCGTACGTATATTTAGGAGCTTAGTTTACAAGCCCGATGTCTGGTGTTTTCGATGATCAATATAGACCTTGTAAATGGTCGATTAAACCCAGGAGTATGAATAGTCTGTCGAGTGTAATCGTCCGGGTGAGTGTAGTTCTAAAAAGAGCTGTTGTTGTTGACAATGACTGACGTTTCGACAACCTGAGCGGAAGTCATCTTCAGAGTCATGTGAATTGTAAAGTACTACTTGACGACAACTACTAACAAATGTTAAAGACAAAGACGAACCTGAACTTGAACCCAGAGACAGACAAGGAGCAGTATACAAGATCAAATGCTGCAACTAGTTGAACACCATTTACACACTAATCACAGAATTGACTGGGACTCCGTCGAATGTGCTACCTACAGTACGGACTACTAACTTAGAACAAACATTACTGAATCGATGCACAGATTGAAACGCACAAATCACAGACTTGAGTCTCAACAGCCAATGACATCATGGCAAAACTGACTGACAGCTTACAATTTACACCAAGACGGCTCTGAAGATGACTTCCGCTCAGGTTGTCGAAACCTCAGTCAACACTGAGATCTTTTTAGAACTACAATGTAGACCTGTTATACAGACCAAAGGAAAATACAAACCAAAAACTATCCTTTGAGGAACAATAACAGATAAACATTTCAAACAAAATCATTAACAGTTTAGTTAACCTTCTTTACTTGGTTACTCAATTTAAATTCTCAAAAAAAGATGTTTCGGGTTTTCAAATATCTTTTATCCTTCATCCTTCAAACCATTTTAGCAAG
Organism: Cladopsammia gracilis; assembly: GCA_022457155.1. Classification (NCBI taxonomy): domain Eukaryota; kingdom Metazoa; phylum Cnidaria; class Anthozoa; order Scleractinia; family Dendrophylliidae; genus Cladopsammia; species Cladopsammia gracilis. Next base: position 3,010,419 of record JAJGOT010000007.1, read on the forward strand.
AAACTGATTCTGAAAATTACTGGCTAATCTTTTCCTATGATCTCAATTTGTGAATTGTTAGTTGTTTGAACAAGTTCGACACACTAAATTACAGAACAAAATGTTAATTCAGTCGTAAAATTTCTTAGAAAGAATAACTTGGCGTTTACTTGGCGTTAACTTAAGAGATTTTAAATTGTTTTTTTAAGTCCACAGGAAAATTTTCTGTTTTGATGCTGCCGGATATTTTATTAAACATTTACTTACCTCAATTTGGACAAGAGATACAGAACCGATTATAAAGACGAATTATTTGTACTTTGGTTCCGTTTTTCATGGTCTGTATAACCCCTTGATTTGATTTAGGCCATTTAGGTTTGTTTGTACGTACAATAAATTTCAATTGACAAAAAGAAACCAGACATTGGGTATTATAAATGGGCTCTCTTAAATGTAGTTTCTAAGTGGAGGAAAAGACGTTTTTTCTGTTGGCATTCGATGTAGCACAGATTGGGAATGAAACATTTCAGTTTGATTTTGATAAATTAGTCTTGTACAAATCTTTATGAAGAAAGTGGAGCCAAGCAATTGTTTGCTGAAGGTTCTAAATTATATCACTATCTTCAAACTTTTGTTTTGAAAAATTGGGCTCGTGCACAGTTTACTAATCTCTACAAAGAAAATGGAGCCAAGCAATTGTTTGTTGAATACTCTAAATTATTTCCGTCACTTGCTCCAAACTTAGCTGAAACAGTGATTTAAAAAAACGATTGTGATAAATTGATCTCGTGCACAACAAGATTTCTAGGAAGAAAATGGAGCCAAGCAATTGTTTGTTGAATACTCTAAATTATTTCCGTCACTTGCTCCATCTTAGTAAAACGTCATTTTTCTGTGCTACAAAGGAAACTGACCAACAGTTAAAGGTCTTGTTATTAAAAGCAATATGGCAAGCTATTAAAAATCGAAAAATGTCCTGTATCGAATGAAATCAAGCGAAAATTATTAAATATACAACAAGAGAACTTAAGCTTTGATTTAGGTTATCCAAAACGTTTTATCTAGTGTACAAACAATGTTCACGAATTCTTTTAATAGATTGCCATGTTTCTTCTAATATCCTTCATGTATACACTGTCTCGTTCAAGAATTTTAAAGATTTAAGGCTGGTTTTCACTGGCGACAGAAATATTAGCACACACTTGTTCTTCTTATGCAGTCTTCGTAGGAATTGACACGGCATAAGCATAAGCACAAGGATAAGAACTTGGTCATTTTTCTTGTGATTATGTTTATTCCGCATTAATTCCTAATGAGCACAACATAAGAAGAACAAGTACGTTTCTCTTCCTTATATTTGTGCCCTTTGTAAAAACCAGCGTTAAATCGTTACAATTTTTTTGCACGAGATGTTGTATACGTTTTTGGCGGGTTTGAATTTCAAATGGTGTTCCTTGAAAATGTTTTGATCAAAAAAAATTTCAAGGGTTGCCTCGTTAATTTTTTGCCAAAATTGCTACCAGGGGAAACGCTGTGCAAATTTCTCTAAATTTTCCCGCCAAAAGACTTAACTTATTAAGCACTGACAATATAAATAAGAAATAGAGAATAAAGAATACAATGAAACTGAAAGAACTTGTTTATTGTTGTTGACTTCTAATTTATAAATACATTACTTAACTTATTGACAATATAAATAAGAGGGAATAAAGAATACAATAAAACTGAAAGAACTATTTTATTTTTGTTGACTTCTAATTAGTTATTAATACAAAACTGAATACTGAAAAGTACCTTTTTAAATTTTTTATTAAAAAAAACGGCGCATGCGTATTTTGGGCGCCCGTATTTTTTCTAAGTCTTTTGGCGGGAAAATTTTAGAAATTTGAACAGCGTTTACCATGGAAGAACATTGTGCATGCAAAATATTTGAATAAGTTGAGTAAACTAATCTGATTAATAAGCAATAGGCCATTTGCACGATGACGTCATTTGACTACAACTACCAGAATCCTTCAGTTTTTTTGTTTTGTAGTGCAAATTAGGGCTATTGTTATTTAAGCCGCACTGGGATTACAAAATTTGAATAAGAAAGGAAAAACTAAATGAATTCTGGTAGTTGTAGTCAAATGACGCCAAATGCAAATGTCCTATTGACTTGAAAAAAATGTACTGAATAGTAGGTCTAGTTGTTTTTTGAGCTATAGATTGTTCCTGTCCTTCAAAACCTCGTACATGGCAAGTTTGCATGGTACAAATTGCTTTCGCCTGCTACAATAGAAGTGTTTTCGTGGATTTGGGAACATTGATTTTTATCTTTCGATCAGAAATACAAAATACCTATGACTAGGTTATGTTGTAAACAAATTTTGTACCGTGTTAATTAGCTTTACAAGGTGTTTCGATACTATACCTACATTTTTCAGTCGGGTATTAAGCGATCTTTTCCAAGTCAGATTAACGTGAAATTTTCACCACTAGCAGGTTTTGAATTGACGTTTTGTAAGATGCATTTTCTGGTAAAATCAATATTACCATGAAGACGATCAGTAAAAGTGAAATTTAGGGCGTTTAAGATTTCGCATAGACATCTCAAAATATGGTATTTGGCCAATTAATTTCGAAAGAATAAAAAAAAAATGTGTATGTGTATGTTAGATTTAAAATAAATTGTGATAACATTTCAAACCTTACTCTTTGTATAGTAGTCATAAACGGACCGAGAGTTTTGTGAATTTACTTCAAGATAGTGTCAAAATGCAGTTTGACATCATGTTTGTACGCCATAAAAACGAAAGTAAACAAAACTTTTATGGCGTGCAAACATGAACAGTTTAATTTGTTTGAAATTTTCCCATTTAGTGTGCTAGACTGTGTAGATAATAGTGCATTTATTCGCTTTTTGTGGGTAGCCCCAAAATCGAAAGATAATTAGGAAAAACTGTTTTTCGCCATGTTTGTTTACCGTTGCTATGGAAACGCCGATTAGCATAAAAAGAGCATCGCTCAAAACTTTCATCCAAGTCCAACATCTGGTATCAAATTCAGATTTAGTGAGCTGAAGTAAGATTATGTATAAGCGCATTCAAAAAGGGAAGTGTGACCCAAAAAAACTACTTGGAGCCACCTTAAGTACTGATACAGTGCAACACAGATATAACAAATTACTTAAACGCAAATTGCAAAACGAAAGCCAATGAAAACTATTGCTGATCTTTAATAATTATAACCAAAATTCCTAACAAACACGTCATTTAGAATACTTTAATTCTTTTTGTGCAACCTCAGAAAATGAGAGCTATTTATTCAGCATAGTAAATATTTTAAATTAAGAGGAAGCCTATCTTGTTAAAAAAATATAAAGGCTGCGTGTATTCCAGGCGCAGCCGCCATTTTCCTGATAGGGGCATAAGGCATAAGGCCGTCGACCTTCATTGTTGAAAAGTGGGTCCCTATAAGAAGGGGTGGGGGCTGTACTACAGGGAAGGGGGGTCACTGGCTGCAGCTGCCACCCTTTTTACAGGGAAGCGGGGTCACTGGCTGCAGCTGCCACCCTTTTTACAGGGAAGGGGGCTCACTAGCTGCAGCTGCCACCCTTTCTACAGGGGAGGGGGTCACTAGCTGCAGCTGCCACCATTTGTGTAGGGGAGGGGGTCATCAGCTGCAGCCGTAGGCGGCCATTGTCGAAAAGTGGGTCCTTATAAGAAGAGGAGGGGGCACTAGCTGCAGCAGCTATACTTCTTTATTACAAAATGGGTCCTTATGTGAATTGGGGGGGTCACCTGTTGAGGTAGCTACCCTTTTAACAATAGGGGAGTCCCCAGCGGTACCAGCTGTATATGATACAAAAGGTGGGTCCCTATTGAGGGCAGTTGTTTTGACCTTTTCCCTAACCTCTAACCTACTCAATCTATTTGAAAAAGCATCTGGCCTTCGGATAAACCAATCGAAATCAGAACTTCTATACTTAGGATCATCGCGTTGACACAAAGATAAAATGTTAGATCTTCAAGTCAGTGAAGAACCAATATATGCTTTAGGAGTATTTTTCTCATACAATGAAGATCTCGTAATTAAAAAAAATTTATGACAATCTTGGCCCTTTAAAGAAAGTGCTAAATATTTGGTCGGTAAGAGACATTTCCACGTTTGGAAAAATAAATATAGTCAAAACACTTGCACTATCAAAACTAACTTTTATCTGTAGCGTAATCGAGACACCTCTTTCCTTCACAGAAGAAGTAAATAAGATAATTTTTAGTTTCATATGGAAATACAAACCACCTAAAATAAAAAAAGACAATTATAAAAAGTAAAGAAGAAGGGGGACTTAACATGATAAACTTCTCTGTGTTAGATAAAAACGTTAAAGTTATGCTGGGTAAAACAACTATATTCAGATGATAACGCCCAATGGAAAGCCATTCCAATATCCCTTCTTGCTAGTGTAGTTGGGATGCGTATTTATCACCCCAATTATGATATTAATTGTGTAAAATTAGAAAATTTGATACCAAAGTTTTATAAGGATGTGATCATTTACTGGCAAGAGCTAACTAGCAAAAATCCTGAAAAGAAAGATGACGTCTTAAATAAAATTATATGGAACAAGAATATTAAAATATTTAAATCCTCTGTGTACTTTAGAAATTGGCATCAAAAAGGCATCTGGAGGTTATCTGACCTCATAGATAAGCATAAGAATTGCTTTCTCTCCTTCCCCCATTTTCAACAGAAATTCCATGTTGAGTGTAACTTTTCACAATTTTACGGTCTTTTATCCGCAATTCCCTGTAAGTGGAAAGATTTGCTTAAAATAGATCCCAGTGAGTCATCTTCAACTCCTGCAATTAATATTGAAATTTTGACATGCAAAACAAAATATAAGATGCTAACCAACAATCAAAAGCTTCCTCCGCAAACAGCTGAAAGAAGCTCTCCACGTTTCAATACAAATTGATACATAATATACTACCTACTAATAGTCTCCTTTACAAAATGAAAAAGGTCAATTCTTCATCCTGTCCCTTTTGTCGAACAATAAAGCAAACTATCCTTCACCTTTTTGTTGACAGCTCCCCCTGGCTAGAGCCTTCTGGCAGGAATTTATTTATGTGCAAAAAACATGTCGAGCTTAAAAAAAAAACAGAGATAATCTATGGTGTCTCAGACAATGTGTCAGAGACTCTCAATCATCTAATTCTTATCGCTAAGCAGTTTTTATTTAACTGTGCCACCAACAATAGTAAATATCTTTTTGCGGATTTTCTCATTGTTAGGAACAAAATTAAATTAGAAAAATACATTGCTGTTCGTGCTTACAACTTCCATCGCTGCTGTACAAAATCGAAAGATTTAATTTAGATAATAGTCTACATTGTCACTTTCTTTTTATTTTCAGTTCTGTTAGTATAAGGGATGTAAATACTTAATTTTGTATGTAATCTTCTTTGTAAAAAAAAACATAATTATAATAATAATAAAAAAAGTAGCAGTAGCAGTAGTAGCAGTAGTAGCAGCAGTAGTCGTCATAGTAGTAGTAGTAGCAGCAGTAGTAGTAGCAGTACTAGCAGTAGCAGTAGTAGTAGCAGTAGCAGTAGCAGTAGCAGTAGCAGTAGCAGTAGCAGTAGCAGTAGCAGTAGCAGTAGCAGTAGCAGTAGCAGTAGCAGTAGCAGTAGCAGTAGCAGTAGCAGTAGCAGTAGCAGTAGCAGTAGCAGTAGCAGTAGCAGTAGCAGTAGCAGTAGTAGTAGTAGTAGCAGCAGTAGTAGTAGCAGTAGTAGTAGTAGTAACATCTTAGATGAAGTTTGATTTCCTTGGTTGCGGACATATAGAGGACCTACGTAATCGATTCCTGTAAATTGAAAGACCTGTGATTGTTGAACTCTTGACTTTGGTAAAGGTGGTGTGGGTACAGAACGAAATGGTGGTCCTTGGATTTTTCTGCAAGTTACGCACTTGGAGATGATTCTTTTGATGAGCTGTCGACCTTGAGGTATCCAATGTTTGCCTGATCTGAGTTAATGTTTCTCGTACTACATCATGCATGACCACCTTGTGCATGTATTGGACGATGAGTGCAGTCAAGTAGTTATCTTTTGGTATGAGGATTGGAAACTTTGTATCATGAGGCAGATCTGTGTACTCTAACCTTCCATGACAGCGTATAAGGTCCCCATCAATATCCCATATCAAAAAAAAATAATAATAAAAAAAAAAGTATAAGGTCCCCATCATCAAGATAAAGATTGAGTTGTTGTATGATGGCAGGTTCTTTGAATTTGTCTTTGTTCTTTAGACATGATATTTCTTGTCTGTAAGTTATTTGTTGTGTAGCTTTCAGTAATAGATTTCGGGCTTCCAGCATTTCTTTCGTTGTGATATTATATACTTTACTTTCCCTCCACCTCCTTGTGACTTGGACAAGAAGGGCAGTGACTCTGAGTACATGGATTAGAGTGCTGTATCTTGTTATGTCAATGATGTTTAGTATGTTGGGACTTTCTCCAACATTTGTCATAATTGTAATTTTTATTTGTGGGTTCTCAAGTTCTGCATGCATTAACATTTTGGGGCTTGTAGGCCATTTTTCTTCTGGTTCTTTAAGCCAAGGAGGTCCTTGAAACCATAGCTTTTTCTTGTCATTGAACATATTAGTGTTAAGTCCACGAGGCAGTAAGTCAGCTGGATTCATTGATGTTGGGCAAAATCTCCATGTGTGTGATGATGTGATTTCTTTTATCTTGTGAACTCGAGTAAGAACGAATTATTGCAGCTGTTTGTTAGATGAAAACCAAGATAACACTATTTGCAAATCACTCCAGTATAAGACTTTACACTTGTCATTTGCGATCTGTAGTGTTTTGTTTATATATTCATATAATTTTGTTCCTTAGAGTGCTGCCAATAGTTCTAGTCGTGGCAGTGTCTGTGTCTTCACTGGTGCGACTCGGTTTTAGCCATTAGGAAAGCGGTGTATGTTTTGTCGCCTGATGTTCCTCTTAGGTATGCTACTGCTCCGTAAGCTAGTTTGCTGCTGTCGCAAAATATGTGAAGCTGTTTCATAGAAATATTTGTGAGGAAGTACGGTCTAGGTACTTCAATCGAAGTCAAATTGCTGATATCACTGATCCATGTTAGCCACTGTTCTTTGTGTTCGTTTGGAAGATCTTCATCCCAGCTTATGTTTTGTTTCCATAGGTCCTATATCATAATCTTTGCCTTTACGGTTATGGGATCCACAAATCCCAGGGGGTCAAACAATTTTGACGCGAAGCTTAGTGCTGATCTGTTAGTGGGTCTCTTGATATTTTCTGTTTCTCTGATCATTTTCTCAAGTGAAAGTGATAGCATGTCACATTTTGAGTTCCAGGTGAGTCCTAGGATTTTTGTCATTTGAGCTGCTTGTGTTATCTTCTTGTGCTCTGCGACTTAAGGCGGCTGAGTTAGAGGTCCACAACTTCACGATAATGAGTAATATTCCAAGGCTTTTTCGTCACAACCAGTTCCGGTGACCACGTTGTCCATATACATATTCTCTAATAGGCACTGCACTACCCAGTCTTCTTTTTGGTTGAGATGATATTGTATTGTTGCGTTTAGCAGAAAGGGCGAGGGCGCTGCTCCAAATAGAACCCGACAAAATCTGTAAGCTACCAAGTTGCCTGCACTGTTAACTGATTTGTTTATGTCTTTCAGCTAAAAGAATTTCATGGCGTCCCTGTCTTGGTGATTGAGTTCGATCTGCAAGAAGGCCTTTTCTATATCTGCTGTGAAGGTTACTCTATGTGTTCTAAATTTTAAAAGAATGCCTGTTAGATCTTGCATCAGATTTGGACATGTGTGTAGACAATCATTGAGGCTTAATCCTTTTGATGACATTCTCGCAGATGCGTCATAAACTATTCGCATCTTAGTCGTCGTGCTGTCTTTTTTGAAAAGAGGAAAGTGGGGCATGTAGTGTAAAATTCCTTTGTGATGATTGAGGTCGTCGACTTTCTCTATGAATCCGAGACTAAGTTGTTCGAGGAGTTGTTCGTTGTATTTCATTATAAGTCCTGGGTCTTTCTTGTTTAGACTGTTTTGTAGACTGTTCAGTCGTTTTTTGCTTAAAATGAAGTTTGCTGGTAGATCGTTTTCGTTCAATTTCCATGGGAGTTTTACATTATATCTACCAGTTGCTTCGTTAAACCAGATGGTTTCCTGAAATTTCATAGTGATTGCTTCATCCTTTTCATTTTCTTGCTGATTTCCCAGAACTTGGTTAAGAGATGATGATTTCCACTCTTTGACAAAGTGTTTAAGTAGTTTTCATTGCGATTCGCTTTGTGAATTGGTCCCGATAGGAGCCATCCAAATTTGCTTTCCATGGCGATTTAAGCTTCATTTTCAGCTTTTATTACCTTTCCAGTGATCAGCTGACTGTAATAGTCATTTCCAATGATGATATCTACGTCAAGATTTTCTGATGTATGTGAAGGATCAGCAAGTTTAAGCCCTTTTAATTCAGGAGGTATTCATAAATTCTTCATCTTAACTGATAGTGGTGGGCAAATGACTGGAGTGACTAGGGCTCTTATTTTGATATCTTCTTTTTCTGCTGATAGCGTTAACGAGACAATGTCGTACGTTTTCCTTGTGCTTTGAAATGCACCAAATGTAGTCATATCTAGAAGCTCCTTTTAGTTCAAGTTTGTGCTTCATATCTTGGGCAATAAAGGTCCTTTGTGATCCTGTATCGAATAGGACAGTGACAGTGACAGTGCTGTTTGACATTTCCACTTATTTTCGTGATGGCGGATTGCATCAGGATATGAGTTTCAGGATGAAATGTGTGTGTTGCCCCCATGTGGATTGCAGTCTCTGTCATGGTACTTGTAGGTACTTGATTACTGTTTGAATCTTTGTTTTCCTTTATTTGATTGGATGTGCTTTGTGTTGGAGTTTCTTGGGTTTCTACGATTTCACAAATTGATGTATGGTGCTTCTTCTTACATTTCATGCATCGACCCTTCGAGAAGCATTGAAACCTTGTGTGTTTGAGCCCAAGGCTGTTTAAACACCTTTGTTGGCGTTGGAGTATAGATCGTCTTTCCTCTACTGTTAATTTTGTTGCACTTTTCCGGGCAACGTGTTTCCGCGCAGTAAGCGCAAGGTCTCTGTATTCCTGGTTTTGCATTGTGATTTGTTTTGTTTAGACGTGCTCTGTATAGTAGAGCGCCTGCGGTTGGTACGAGTACTTCTTCGTCTGTGGCAATTGAGTGTGAATCATCTAGGGTGGGCATGTGTCCCTTCTCCCGAGTTTAACTGCTAAAGGGTCTGTTCTGAATTTTAAGCAGCGTATTTTCTCGGTTTTTTTCTTTAAAAGTATGGGGATTAATAAGCTACCATAAGATTCCATCATCACTCCAAGTGTTCCTAGGCCACAAATATTGGCCTCGCATGTATCGTAAAATTCCCTTAGATTTTTGGTTTCACTGGATGGTGCATGGATCTTAGATAATGACTCCATGTAAGCATTGGTCAAATTATGGGGCTTGCCAAAGTGCTCTTTTAATAGCTCAGTTGCTTTTTTATAATTTTCTTCAGTCAGTGGCAGCCCATTAT
>JAJGOT010000007.1:3667500-3814735 GCA_022457155.1 Cladopsammia gracilis
AAAAAAAATTACTTTCGTCCAGTTAAAAAAAAAGGATGCTGAGCGTGAATCGAACCCGGAGCTGTCCGAGTGCAAATCACCAGACCCAACCCACTGGACCACCGAGGAACACACGCTCAGTTCAGACTAAGTTTCATTACTTTAAGGTAGATACGCATCAAAACGCGTATATCGATTTGAAAATCCTTTCAGATCGATTTTAATGTTGCATCAAAGACTCCAAATGCGAAACATCTTTCGGCCGGCCAGCAAGAACTCACTTCGAGCTGCCCAAATTCCCGACCACGCACAGCGGACCCATCTGCCTGTCGCAAAGCATGTCGGGAAATCCTACGACAAACCCGAAATGGAGTTCTCGCCCGAAAATTATTGTCTCAAATTAAGTCTCAAACCACTTCGGATATCGGGCATTTCGACCATGGCACGGGATAGGAAATGGCCCACAACTCTCAACGCTGCCCCTTTTCTGATCCGAAGTGATTCAAGGCTTTCCTGCCAGCTCGTCTTGTCCACCAAGGTCCATTTTTCACCACGAGCGCTAAATGGCGCTTTAGACAGAGGGTATGGCAAGAAACACGACTCGTTTCTTTGAAAGGTGCGAGAGACTTAAGGATTTCCGGACTTAATGATGTCTTTCAATCACCTGACGGGCCTTATGCACGTTGGCTTATACACACGCTACAACCGATGTGTTACCGAAGTGAGCTCACGATAGATAAGCGAGCCAGGCGTGCGTGTGCGTAAATTTAACAAATTTCCACCGCTTTTCCGTGGTGTGGACTCTATTTACCGCGATTTACGTCATCACATGGTCAAAATGTTGTGGACTCACGAGGCGCAGCCGAGTGAGTCAGCAACAAATTATGACCATGTGATGACGTAAATCGTGGTAAATAAGAGTCCACACCACGGAAAACCGGTGTAAATTTGTTTTTTACAGCAATATTTAGAAAAAAGTACAAGGAAAAATCGAAGTCTTGTTACAAAACGTGACAGAAAGAGCAAGCGTTGTCTATAACTTTCACGCAATCTGATTGGTTTTTGTCAATCGCGCGTGATGTTAGCGTCAGCACCGTTGTCTGGACTCTCATTTACCACTTACGTCGACCGATCAGATTGCGAGTTTAGCGGCAATTGTGGTAAAAAATGGTATTTTCATTCAGGTTGTTGGCAATGGGCAGGAGTATCGTGGTCGCATATTCTCATGGCCAATCTGCTTTGAAATGGCGTCGAAATTGCGCTCTGAATGTACAGTCAAAGCACTGGAGGGCCAGAACTCTGCTTTTTTCAGGTGAAATTAGTCAAATTCCTTAGGGTTAGTACAAATTCGGCAAGGGTTTGTGATATTATTCGCTGTACAATAAAATGAGGCAAATCTTAGTGAGAAAAAATAGAAAAAGGTCTTAAATTCCATATAGGTCGGTTATGCTCTCGGCCCTCCAATTTTGGCTCACAAAAATTACCAGTAAGAATGCCAACATATTTATATCCTAATTATGTGAATAAAAAATTTGATTGTTATTAGTCATCCATGCGCCTTCTTCTTATATAATTGGTGTGCGGTCATGTAGGTGTCCAATTTCAGCTATCCAATTACAACTTTTTGTCACTGGATAGCTGGAAACCTACAGGTATGTTGCGCTTTTGTCAATCAGTTGCACACTGTTTTCCTGCTACTTTTAAACTGATAGAAAATATCCTAAATGTTTTTAGTAGTGGAGTAGAGTCCACTTAGACTTTTAAATTATTTTAAAGGCCCAGTATCACCCAAAATACAATGCGCACGATTGAATTTAATGCAGTCGAAAATTCCCGATACATCGAGTTACTTTGAAAATCTGTTTCCATCCGCGGTTAAGATTACATTTCGATTTTTAATTGAGTAGAAATAAGTTATTTAGTTATTATGGTTTTGCTTTTGAACGATATATTTAATCGGCGTTTGTTATTTTATGTTATTTTGATCGATTAGTTCGGGATTGTAGTGTAGTGTCAATGGCGAGTACTGTTGGGAGACCACATTTGTTTTTATAAAAGCTGACAGGCCTAGCACAAATCCTAAGCACAAAAATGTTGTTTGCTGCGTAGCACTCACAGTGAATGATAATATTGAAATTCAGTTACGACTGAGTGCCTAAAAAAACTGTGACAAAAACTGTGTCTTTGTCACAGTTTTTTTCGGCACTCAGTCTTAATTGAATTTCAATATTATCTTGCACAAATCCTGCTCGTTGCCAAAAGCATTTTAGCCCAGTTTTAGAATAAGTCTACCCCAGCTACGTGCCTGAGAGATTTTTCCTTTTAATAAAGATAAAGCAGGCCTATTGTTCTAAATGTTGTCGTTTATTTCATCTTAGGAAAAAATGCTCTAGCTGTGATACGGACAAGAGGAATTTACGCTTTCCAGAGCCGTTTAGAATATTTAGCTATGCCGTCGTTTGCTTGCTACAGTGTAGCTCTTGGCATAACAATGGAGCTTCTTTGACTCACTTTGAAAGAGTTGCAATATCAGTAGTAGCCGCTGAAGTAGGAATTATTCGCTGCTTAGGGTCAGTTCATTTCTCAGTCCATGATTTAATTAATGTGAGCGCAAGTCTGCGGTTAGCATAACTTGCTAGATAGTGTTTCTTCATCACGGCTAAAAGAGTGTAAGATCCAAGTCTCATGCGATAGTCACGGTCTATTTTGGAATAGTGGCATCTTGCAAATTGTTTTTAGCTCCTCAGAGTTTATTCTGCGGTTAAGTTGAAGTGTTTCTTGGAGCTAGGCAGTAACTCCATTGTCAGACGTATGGCCTCTGTATCCGAGTTTAAAATGTTGTAATCTCCAGCATGGTAGCTATTTTGTAATTCTTACGGATGCAAGTGATTGTCGATATCTTCTTCGTTTTCGTTAGATATTTCGTCAAAAGCTGAGCCATAGAAATTTACATTTGCGACCTCTTGTGGAAAGCTGTCCATGAAAAAAATAATCGCGTATACGCAAAATTCTGCTATATTCTTTGAAGTTTAAAACCCTGAGTTGACAGGCGACACGCGCGAGACAGGGAAACCCCTAACGTGCAAAGAGCCAATCACGAGCGAGCTCGTCATTTGAAAACAAAAACAAACGACTGCAAAGCCGAATGGGTGATACTGGGCCTTTAAATTGTTATTGATCCGATTAATTAGTTATTGAAAGTTCCAATCGTGTTTCAGGGGATATCATCATCATCATCATCATCATCATCATCATCATCATCAGGGGATTTCAAATCCTCCTCGCGCTATGTGCTTGGTCGATTTGAAATTACTCGCCAGATCACTCCCTGAATTGAACTCCACTCAGTCCAATTACTATTACCTATTTATCAGTTGTCACTTTTTTGATAGAGGCCAATGCCATGGCAACAGAGCATCTAAACATCAGAATGGCAAATATTTTGCAAGAATTGACCTTAATTCTTCAGTTTTCAGTTTTCTTTGGTGATTATTTTGTCTACTGCGCATGTGTGTGTGCACTATCAACGGTGTCACTGGAAGTTTGTTAACCTGAAGTTGCTAATCACAAGTTTTTTTAACCTTTTTCTTTTGTTAACCTGAAGTTTTTTTACCACACGTTTGTTAACAACAAGTTTAAGTTGTTTATAACCACAAGTTTGTTAACCTGAAGTTGTTAACCACAAGTTTGTTAACCAGAATGACAGCTGTAACAATGATGCCATTCATGTATCGCCAGGCAACAGAAAAGAGATTGCTTTAGCAAGAAAAGCTTTAACAACATTGCAACCGGAAAGTAAAACTCGTTGAAGAGGTCAATGCACATTAGAGCTGAAAATGACTTGATTTACTTGAAAATCGTCTTATAATTATTTTTTTCTTCAAACTTCGTTTGCAGCTAGAGTGATATGTGAGTACTACAATATTTGAAAGTTGCCTCTGACTCGATTTTGAAAAAAAAACAACATGGGCAATGTGCTGGTGTCGCTAAAGTGACCGCTGTCGCTTGGAAACCAGTGAAAATAATATAAAACTTTTATCAGCTCATTTCATAAACTTGGTGAAGTATGAAAGCAATCGAAGCTTGTCTTTACACCCCACAGCATAAAAAACTGATGCAAGACGCCTTAATGGTTAGTTCACTGACAGCTTTTTTTGATAACAGCCTCCGGGACAGTGTTGGTGCTTTTATTGTTTGAAACCTGTTAACAAACTTCCTGTTACAGAGTCGATAGTCGACACAAAAAACCTTAAAGGTCTGAATTTGTTATTCTGTTGTCAATCTGCCGCTGCTGTTTTTAATGTCCGATATCAATTTTAGTTTCATTCAAAGATTCCGAAGGTTGTTTTGATGCCGTGTACATGCAAATGTAGACTTGGTAGTCTAAATCATGAACTTTCTCCCGGGTCTCGTTTTCTATTCCATTGGTTGTTATCTTCATTTCTATAAGGCGCAAAAAGGTTGTTTAAATACTGTCTTTAAAGACAAAAATGTCACTATAAGGTATTTAAGTGTCGACTGATCTAAGTTTCTATTTCCATGAATTATACTTGGGTTTCCGTTTACCGTTGTAAATAAAAGTGCTTGTAATAAATAAACCGTTGTAAGTAAAATTTACTGTGCTAATTCCGCTTGATGTTAAACGAAGCAACGTGATTGGTTAAAAAAACATGCAGTTAAAATACATTCGAACTACTGCAAACCGCAATTTAAATATAATCAGTTTGCTCAGAATTTCATGTCACCTGTATGATTTTTAGGGGCAAAGTTGTTTTTAAAGGAATCGGAACATCAAGAACAAAAAGGAGTAAAAGAAGACCAAACATCACAAAAAGAATCGACAGAGATGTATCAACAAGAGCTGGAGAGAGCAAGGTTTCATGAACAGGTCAGAGAGAAAGATGCGAGTATGATACGAAGGGAACAACAGCTGAGAATGAAAGATGGGCAACAACAGAATTTACAAAGACAGTTGAGAGAGATGGAACAGCAGTTGACAAACTGCCATGATCAATTACGACAAAAGGATGAGCAGTTAAGAGGAAAAGATGAGCAACTGAGAGTAAAAGATGAACAGCTAAGAGAAAAAGATGAAGAACAAGAGAATTTACAAGAACAGTTGAGAGAGATGGAACAGCAGTTGACAAACTGCCATGATCAATTACGACAAAAGGATGAGCAGTTAAGAGGAAAAGATGAGCAACTGAGAGTAAAAGATGAACAGCTAAGAGAAAAAGATGAAGAAAAAGAGAATTTACAAGAACAGTTGAGAGAGATGGAACAGCAGTTGACAAACTGCCATGATCAATTACGACAAAAGGATGAGCAGTTAAGAGGAAGAGATGAGCAACTGAGAGTAAAAGATGAACAGCTAAGAGAAAAAGATGAAGAACAAGAGAATTTACAAGAACAGTTAGGGGAGATGGAGCAGCAATTAAGAGAAAAAGAACAACAAAATGAAAACTTCCAAAGGCAGTTGATGGAGATGGGACGGCAGTTGACAAATTTTGAAGAACAGTTAAGAGAAAGGGAAGAAGAAAAGTCTAACCTACAGCAACAAGGTGTCAACTTAGAAAGTCAGCTGAGGGATAAAGAAGAGGAAATAAATGAACTACAAATGAGTCTGTCAGCAACTCAGCACACCATAAGTGAACAGCGTCGCCAAGGTACATGTGACTGGGTTATTCCCCGTGATGAAATTCAAATTTCAGAAAAATGTCTTGGCAAAGGAGGATGGGCGAGTGTGTATGAGGGCATGTATTGTAGCTGTACTATAGCTGTGAAACAAATCCATGAGCTGATCCTTTCTTCTCATAACAGACGTTTATTTGAGAGAGAAATGAACATTGCTTCAAGATGCCGTCATCCTTGCTTGTTGCAATTTATCGGTGCAACGAATGATGAGGGAAGTCCTTTGTTTGTCACTGAGCTCATGGAAACAAATTTACGAGACTTGTTACAGCAGCAGGAGCTCTCTGAAACAGATGTAGCTGTCATTTCATTGGATGTAGCTAAAGCACTCAGCTACCTTCATGAGAAGAAACCTGAACCCATTATTCACCGGGATGTCAGTAGTGCCAATGTGTTGCTATGGCGACAGGGTGACCAATGGAGAGGCAAAGTTTCAGATTACGGCTCCGCTAATTTTATAAAGCATTCCGTGACTGTGGCTCCTGGAGCGATGATTTACAGTGCTCCTGAAGCACTTACATCGAACCAAACACTCAAGGTTAGTTATTGTATGATTTATAGTGCACCAGAAGCACTTAAATCAAACCAAACAGTCAACGTTAGTTATATATATGATTTACAGTGCTCCTGAAGCACTTACATCAAACCAAACAGTCCAGGTTAGTTAAATATCAATTATTTGATTTTATTTATGTGTCTCTGAAAGATGTATGAATTCGCATTTCTAGAGCTGTCTAGTTACCTGGGTCGATTCAGACGGTACAACTTTGTTGTACACCTCCATCACAAGATTCTTACAACACGTCTGCAGCACGAGTTGGGTTCCATTAATTTTAGGAGTTGTGGGTTTGATAAACGCAATTGAAATAATGTTTTCGGTTAAAAGAGTAGCAGGATCATGATAGGACGCGGAGAAATTCTGAGGAGTAACATGTCATTTCTAGAAAGTGCGTTTCAGAACATGATTTAGGAAAGTTCTTTCATTATTTAACAAATCGGCCAAACTTTCCCATGGTCTGACTGTAGATCATAAAAATAACGAGATAAAATGTTCAAAACTCAAATGGAGCCACAAGCCACAGGCAAGTAGTTTTTCTGCCAGGTTTTTATCTTTTAATGGCTTCATTTTTATGGCCGTTTTTAAACATTCGGAAGCAATTTCAACTATTTGATGGATTACAAGTATCCATATACTTAATTTTTATTCATAAGCAAAATTGTTGTTGCTGGTAGGTTGATGTTTACAGCTTTGGGGTTCTTCTGTGTGAAATGAACATCCGGGAACTTCCAGATCCTAGAAGGCGTGATGAACAAGTCGCACTTGTGATGAACCGCGAGTTACGAGGCCTGGTACGGAGGTGCCTGAAAACAGATCCTGAAATGAGGCCGAGTATGTTGGAGATAATTGATAGTCTCAGGCAGTTTAAACACGAAGTTCCGGTATAAAAGGCTTAGCTCCTCCCCCAGGGTGTGAAATGCAAATTTAGGCGTCTTTCAGTCACAAAACGTGGTTAACTTGCACGTCCTTTGAACATAGTTTGCTTCAAAAATCTGATAAAACCAAGATTTTACATAAGCTAAAAAAGAAATAGAAGTTCAAAAAGACTTCTGATATAGCTTCCATAAAGTTTTTCCAAATTGTGTTAGCAATGGTCTTAGTAATGACGCATGTTATTTGTCAGTTGTTTATGCTTCAGTGGTTGATTGTCTGGAGGTGAGAATGACCAGGCCAGGCTTCTTTTATACCGGAACTTCGTCTTTAAGAAATGATTCGCATAAGAAGGATAGCGCTGAACGGCAATGCACGATGGAATGTCAACTTTTTTCATTGTTACAACTTTTGATCTCATTGGCCTAGACTCAAAAACCGCTAAAAAGTTAAGGTTCAAGGTGCATTTTGTCTAATTTTTTTAAGGTTGCAAGTAATTTGAGACCCAATCGCGCAACATCCAATTTTTAAAAGATATTGCATTTGGGGAACTTCATCAAAGAAGCAAAATTATTAGCTATTGTCTTCTGCTATTCTGATTGGTTAAGCACGAACATTTCCTAAAATTTATTTGACGCAAATGGATTTTCTTTATTTTTATACTGAAATATAATTATGAACCATCAGCCCCTCCTCTGTTCTTGAAATCAAAGATATTCTATGTGGGAAAGAGCCAATGCCGCAGAACAATGAAGTTTGCTATCGTTCTTATGTGGAGCATTACTTAATGTGAAGGGATAAAAGTAGACCAGAAACCCAGAGAAGAAGGGAATCGGGCGTAAAGGGGAGGGGGGAGGGGCAAACTGGGAGAAATTTTCGTTTCATGTCTTGACAATGTCCGAGTTTTTCCGAAATATGTTTTGTAATACATGTCAGCTATTTTATTGCAACTCACCCCGAAATGAGCACGGGAATGTGTCGAACGTTCACATAAACTTGGTGGTATTGACAATTAACGCCACTGGTTACAACCGGAAACGCTATTCAGTCAAACTTAATCATGCTTTCCTACCCCTTATCCGGGGGGGGGGGGGGAGGGGGTGGGCGCGGTGCTTCCCCCGCCCATATCCCCTATTCCCGGCTCGGGCCGCTTGCAAAATTCGTCCGTTGATCTCGCTTCCCAGACTTCCAGTCGTTCACAGTGTTTCATGGGTATCATCTGAACACGAAGACACGACAGATGGAAATAAGCGAGACATGGAAATGACGTCGTCAGTGGGAAACATATATACCGAATAAAGATATTCCACATTGAATTATGTAGTTTAGCAATTATATATACATATCTATATCTATGTATATTTATAGTCTAAATGTTGTTGGTCTATCTCCAGACAAATTGGTCAGTAATTAATTCATTTTTATGTAGTTTAGTCTATTGATTTATCTATTGATGAAACTGGTAATTCACTTGAAAGTGTAGGATCAATTTAGTGGTGTTTGTACCAAGTTAGCATGGACCAGTTTTTATGAGAAAGTTGTTGGCAATAGTCTGTGCTGTAGCAAACGCACAGGCAGGTAAAAATAATTCATTTACATTTTTCAGTTGCCGCAATGATTGCGAAAAGCTAGATTACATTTTCTGTTTTTCGCATTGATTGCGGCAAACTCTGCGTTGTTTGGTCCAATTTATCTCTTTTTTAAGTTTTATTGCGAGACATGTTTCGTCGGATGGTATCAGTATGTTTTACTAGGTGAGTTTTAGCCTGACAGCAGGCCCTCTTATTTCCTTCGCTTGGCGACCTTGCCGCTCGCATTTGACACTCGAGGAAATCTTAAATGGTAGAGCCGCCACCCGCGGGCTTGGCGTGAAACGTGTGCTGCAATTTTCTTGCGAGGCAATTTGCAAGAAACGCCATTTGTAAACCTGCCAACTTTTTCCGAGTGATGGCGGGAGTGCGAGGATTTCCGAAGGCGAAAACAATGAACTGCAAGGCTGATCTGACCACGTAAACAAGTAAAATTTGCAAGACACCATCACGACAGAAACCGATAAAGTAGGATCGTAACCGTAGACAATTGTTTCGTTGTTATTGCAACTCATCAGCACAGTGTAACGATCTAAGAAAGCCAGCACAAATAGACTGCACAATGACCCGTTCACAATATCAGGTTCCGTACTATGTACTTACTTGTCACCCGAAACACGCGTGCCACATCACGTGTTTGGGGAACATTACAACGAAACATTGTCCACGGTTAGGATCCTACTTTATCGGTTTCTGTTGTGATGGTGTCCCGCAAATTTTACTTTTTTACGTGGTCAGATCAGCCTTGCAGTTCATTGTTTTTGTTCATTCATTTTTTGGCTGGTTAGGTCTCTCGTAGATCCTACGTATCATTAGCAGCATTATCGTTTGCGGTCTTCTGCAGTTTACTTTTATTTCCGAAGGCGACACGACCAAATCCGAAGAGAACCCGATCTATTCCGAAGATGTAGGAAGTTGTCCGGAAATGTTCCGAAAGATTCGGAAGTTTCTGTGGACCTCAGACCTTCGTTTGATAACATCCAGCTGTATCTTATTGTAATGTTCAGAACAATTAAAAAAACTGCAAAAAAGTGCCATTTTCGTGACCGTAACTATTATTTTTAATTGGATCATGCGATCAGTTAAGGCTGATAGCTCAAATCTGTAAATCAGGCGTGAGAAATTGCTCCATAGGCGTGAGTAGGCGTGAGATCGATGTTTTGGACTCGCAGGCGTAAGACTTGGCAGGTATACATTTGCCAAGTGAAACACCGTCCTAGGTTCGACTTTTTTACGTTCTTTCAGTGCGGTTAAACTGTGGACACATCTGATTCAATAAAAGATGTCGAATTTGGTGGCTTAAACGTAACTGATCTTACAACGTCAATTATGTCACTCCGACATTCATAGATCGCAAGATTCCTAAGCGATGATTTTTAGCCCTGGAAAGCCTTTAAAGCCTTTTGGTGGAGACTTTTCTCTGTTGTGATTATAATATTAATGATTATAACTTTTTCCCAATATTTTATAAGGAGATGTTACAATGGTAGTCAGACTTTCGTTCTAAATTTGATGTTGTCAATCCTTGCAAAGCCATCATTTGGAACAATCATAATATTAGAGTTAACGGTGATGAACCTATATATTATCATAATTATAGTAGCGCAAATATTGGTAGTTTCTTGGTGTTGCGGATGGTGTGATCACCAAATGATGTAAAACAAAAGATTCAAAAGACACTGAACAATACCCACACCACAATGGCTTCCGCAACACCACTAAAGAAACACCCCAAATATTAATCTCATAAGCGACCTACGATTTGATTTGAATAATACGGAGTCCTTCAACTTTGCAAAACAAAATGGTTTAAGAACGAGATTCCAACTTCCTGACCTGGAGTTGTTCGTTGCGCTGTACCAAGTCATCTGAGAATTCTAAGCCGAGACGTTAATACAGATCATGTCAGATCATTGCAATTTCAAATCGGTGACAATCCAGCGCTTAGTAAGTGTAGAGATTTTTTATGATCTCTCAATATCCAATAAGGCGACAGAGTCCAGAGGCTTCATAAAGTTGAAATCAAAATTCTCTGTTGATGATGTGGAAACAAAAAAAGCTTTTTCATTTTAAAATAAGATTTTGTATCTGTGAAACATTTGTGCAGTAGTTTTCAGTTCAAAATACTGAATGACATTTTATTTACAAATTCCAGCTTAGCTAAGATAGGTTTAATTTAAAGCGATCTTTGCACTTTTTGTAATACTTCTCGGAAAACAATTGATCATTATTTTTTACTGCGTTTACTCTCGTGCATTTTGGGACGAATCAAGTTTGAATCTTATTGGCTCTCTATAACCAAAGAACAAAGGAAATTCGAGTTAAAAACTATTTTAATCGGTGTCACAGATACTAAATGTCTTTTATTTAATTATCTAATTGTTTTAGGTAAGCTACATTAACTAAGAACCAATTGTGGAAAAAAGTAGTGTAAGAATCGCATTGTAAAAGTATTGTATTGTAAGTAGTATAAGTATTGTAAGTAGTGTTTTCCTTTTGTGTTGCTATAATAATAAAAAAAAGAACTGTGAACACAAAAACATGCAAAGAGTCTTAAAGTCGAACATGGAAGATGGATGTCCTGTGATTACTCCACAGGTAGACCAGTCACTATTGTGGGTTGTCGTTTATTTGCATTTTTTTGAATAAACAATTCAACTGAAACAAGTCGCTTAATTTGTAGTTATCGTGAATTTTTTTTTTCTCGAAATATACGATCATCTTCTGATGAAAGGAGCAATTGTCACTGATTCCTTTTACTTCATTCTCGTCCCCAGAGCTGCTAAGCTTCTTAACCGGCCGCCGAAGCATGAGAACGAGGACTCTGTCCTCGTGCTCAGGCTCACACGGTTAAGAGGGCCAAGTGGCTCTGGGGACGAGAATGCTTTTACTCTTTTGTTCTTTTGTTCCTCTTTTACTTCTTTTACTTCAATTCCAACTTCGTACCCAGGGCCTTCTCCGCTTTCAAAATGGCGGCGGGCGGAGAAACCGCTGGACGGATGCCAAAATACTGCAAGAATCATGGAGTATGTTGTCACGTGACACAATGAAATGGCATTTTCGGAGGTTATCGAGAGCGACATGCATCTTGGTGATCTGAATCCGTTGTTCAAACGAAACTTATAAATGTTTCATCAAGTTTTTCGCGACAATTTGAAGTATTTTGACAGCTTGTCCAGCGGTTTCTTCGCCGCCATTTTGAACACGAAGGAAGCCCTGGGGACCAGGCTGCTTCAATCCGGGACCCAAAACATATGGGGGCAGTACGCAGCTCTTACAAGGTCTTCTCTGATTTACTGAGAAAACAGTAGAACAAACAACACAACAATGAAGGTGTGAATGGGGTTAACCGACTAGCGACAAAGGGCGAAAAATATTACTGACTACCGACAAAACGAGGAAAAAATTACCGACTAGCGACAAATAAATTCTAACCGACAACCGACATGGTCCGACGTTATAGGGATGTTTGTATTCAGAAAGAAGAGCATTTTGAATTTACTTTTAGCGCAGGAAATGTCCAGATATCCTTTGGTGGGCTCTATTTCACCAGACGTAACCACATTAATTCCAAATTTCACAATTATAGAATTTCCTGTCTTCAAATTACTTTAAAGCCCCGGGATCCTCCTTTTCGGCAAGATGATGCCAATATAAGGCTACACAACAGAAAGTGGAATGATCAAGCCCCATTTGCAGTCACTCCACTCCCTGTGTCAGCATCCAAAAGCAGATCTACACCACAGGGAGCCCAAACGCTTTATCGGTTGTAACATAATCATTTAATAAAATATTGTTATTTACCTGTTTTCCTGTGTCTTTTTGAGTCGTTTTGGAAAGGATTTGAATCAGAGCGAAGACGGTTTACCTTGCACGTTTCAAATATTATCTTGTCTGCCGACGACGCGCCTATTTAATTTTTTATACGTCTCAAGTTTCCATTATTATTAACTCGAGCTCCCATTATTATTAACTATTAACTCTCCTCGAGGGAGAATCTCGGGTTTCTAAGCGGCAGACAAGATAATATTTGAAACGTGCAAGGTCAACCGTCTTCGCTCTGATTCAAATCCCTTCCAAAACGACTCAAAAAGACACAGGAAAACAGGTAAATAACAATATTTTATTAAATGGTTATGTTACAGCCGATAAAGCGTTTGGGCTCCCTGTGATAATAAGAAGGTTCGCGCCATCCCAGTAGCTTTAGCAAGTGACGGCACGGCTCTGAAGCCAGGCCTAGGATACGACTCACGGCAAAAACAAGTAATTAGTCTTATACATAAAGTGGACGAGAAATTCGTGAAAAAGCACCAACTTCCAGACCCTGGAAAGATAAAGACCAATCTAATCACCAACGCAGACGTAACAATTGCGACCTCGCTTTATAACGGTGCTGCAATGCCCGTGGCGGTTCATTTCCGACCCAAATCTGTGACTGGAGAAAAAAAAACATTTTCTTGCATGAAAGATAGTATTAGAACCGTACAAACCTGTGAAAATTGCTTGAAAGGTCAGCGAAGTGTTAAACATATCGTGATGAGTGAGGCCTCAAAATGTGTAGCAATGAGCAAATGCGAAGAGTGCCTAAAAGCAAAATCGGTCTGTGCAAGCTGCAGGAACAAGGAACAAGTTTCTTATCATCCATCTTTAAGGGCATGTGATTCCTGCTTAGATAGAAACGTGACGTGCCAAAAGTTAGTTGTCATGGCAGTACCAACCGACTGCGAGGAGTGCAACAAGAAGGCACTTGTTCGCTTAAGTGACATGGCAGATAACAAGGAACTGCCACCGGAATTAGAATCGGTAGTTCCCTTGCCAGATGTCGTTCACTTTGGAAAAAGCTGTAAGTGCAGCTGGTCGAACTGGTTAATCAACTTAGACGGTGAATTTAGCAATCTCGTGTTGCTTCGAAGCTTACGTGACAATGCGGAGGCGTTTATCAAAAAGAAGCTTCGAAAGCTACTTTCACTTGAATGTGTTAGGAATAAGCTTAAGATGGCTGTCGAACCCATTATTAGTTTAACACGGTCAGAAGTTCTCAAGGTGCTGGAGGACTTTAAGTTCGTTGTGCATACCATCGTACCAGAACAATACAGATTTTGGACAAGTAATCAACGCGGTGTATGCCCTCGCCCGATCGCAGTTTCTAATGGCCCAACAGGCTCGATCCTTGCGCTTGATTACAACTTTGAGACAGGTTTATCAAGACTCCTAACAATAAGATTGCACCAGCCAGCAGATGTCTCTGTTATGCGAGATCGACTGAGGGATGCTAGGAACTTGTGCTTCATCGATGAGATTGCATTCTTGTGCAAAAGGGGAAAATCATCAATTTCTTTTGTCGGCTTGAAGGGAAAAGTGAAAATAAGTACAAAGTCACTCAAGCGACGAGCTTAACTTCAGAGTCATTTAAAGGCACTATCTCTCCCAACGGATGGAACGGTTCCCGTTTTGCGCCAAAGACTTAACGACCACTTGGGTGCCATTTCTAAGAGCATTGACTGTGCGGAACACGTCCTGATACATCCTAATCGTCTTAGTAAGCCTTCTGCTATCTGTGCTGTAAGCAATGATTTGTTATTTTGTAGTGATGACGAGAGTCAATATGTCTATCAGATAGCATTGACATTTGATGAAGTGACCATTCACGGCAATGCTACGAAATTCACTGCCTATCCATCCAGCATCGTTAACCTTTTGTCTATTACTCTACTTGACCAATGCGCATTCTTCTTAGGAGCCTCGAGCCAAGGTGGGCTGTACAAATGTGAACTTAGCACAAAGATGGTGACACAAGCTGTGTGCAACTCGACTCTTCCTTGCTCTGATCATGAGGTAAACCAAGTATGCGCCTTGAACGGGAAGGTAGTGTACACGGATACAAACGCGGGAAAGGTCATGCAGTACAACCCTGATTTAGTAGGAAGTGGCCGCAACAGTTCTTCCGATGGGACACAACATTCATGCTCATTCAAACAAATCGAGGGGATATGCTCCGTAGACAAGACTTTGTTTGTTACAGTTGTTGCCGCTGAAAAAGTGAAGATAGTGACGAGCCTCTCAGAACGATATCTTTTCTGGGGATTCTTGGTTTCCTTTACGACACCTTTGGAATTCATTCTAATGGTATGAAATCTGAAGGAGTATCCTTGAAACAAGCAAAAGAGAATGTGACAAAGATTGACAACTATGTAAATGATACTGTGAGTAAAGTGAAGGAACGCCACCAGTTGAGCGAGACTTCTGCAAAAAATGGTCCACAGGGAACAGTATCACAGAAGACGCAAGTATCCGTGTCTTTGCTTAAAAAGGGTATGGACAGGCTATACAAGAACGTGATGGACGTTAACCCCCAATTTCCAGATGATCTGCTGCTTGAAACGTTGCTCACAACAGAAGTGGAAAATTTGCACGCTGTCTCGCACTTTAAACATGAGACATTTACGGTACTTACATATGCGCAGGATTTTGGAGCAATTTGCAAGTAATCTCTGAAGCGCACATCTAGATGGGCAGCAAAGTACTTCACGCATGACAAATCATACTATCCGGCCGCTCAATCTGCCATGCCCCTTTCTGCTATAGCTACGATGACACCTTTGCCAAGTGAGGACATGACACCAGCTATGGAAGGACAGATCAAAGCGTGGCTAGAGAGTTATAGACCAGTACGCCAACGGACGGTTAGGAGCGAGACCACAAAAGATAAGGCTGGGGCCTTGCCGCCAGCTGTCTACGCTGTTCATCGTACCGACGAGACTGAAGAGAGACTTCGATTCCCTGAAGAAAACAATGTATCATCAGCGAATGCAGTACTACAACGCGTTGTTAGCACACAATTTGTGGATGTTACTGAGGTGTTTGAGGATCACAGGGAAGTACAAACTGATGAGTATGAGACAGATTCGGATGACGAGGAATCAGATTTTGAAGAACATTCAGAGCTTGTCAACAGAGCGTGTGTTACACGGTCCGGCAGGGCTGTTCGTGCATTTGTGCGTCTCGACATGTGACGATAAGAGGTAATAATAGTGGTAAAATCATGAAAGATCCATTTAACGGTGCAGATTGATACGCATGGCAGCGAAATTTTTGGCAAAAAAAAAAAAAAGAAACCCCACAGTAAAGCCATGAGAGCCGTTGAATAATAAGTGTAATAAGTGTTTGTGGACGTCTTGGGGAAAAAAAAGACTTCCGTAGCTAACAAAATTACGCATCCCAAAGGCTAAAGTGGGCATTTCACTCTTGTCAAATTTACCTCTCTTGATTTACTTCGATGCCCTGTAATCGACAGGAAAACAAATTCACATCTAGAATAAAAGCTTTGGTGATTTTATCAGTATACTAGATTTGTAAATAACAGTGGGGTAGACGATCACGTTGCTAAAAACAGAGTTAACTAGGTTTAAGTGCAATCAAATAATGAATTATTACAAGTTTTATACTTCGTCTAGAGTTTAAAGTCTTAAAACTGCGCAAATTACATAACAAATGTGAATAATTAACTTGCATGATCTTGCATTTTTAATTATTAACTGAGATTTGCCAACAATCGACAAAGGTCGAAAATTTTAACCGACAACCGACAAAGTAATGAAATTTTAACTGACAACCGACATGTGGACCCCCCCCCCCCCTTCACACCCTCAACAATGGACCCTAGCTCCGAAAACAATAGAGCCGCGCGGATACCCAGGTCCAATGAAAATTAGAGGTTGTTAAGAGCTGAGCGGTATCTGAGGCCCCGTCCACACGTATACGTAAACGCATACCTTTATGCGTTTAGGCCTCCCGTCCACACGTAAACGACGAAAACGGTCACCCTAAACGGATATTTTCGAAAACGCCGTTTACCCGTGTACCTGTGGACAGCGTAAACGGATATTTTCGTAAACACAAATAAAGAAAACAGAGCAGATATCCTATATGGCGGACTTATCAAGTACTTATCTACGCATGCTCAATGCAGATTTCAGGCGTTTACGTGTCGTTTTAGCGTTTACGTGTGGACAGTTGAAAACGAATCGTAAACGATGGCTGGCTTCGTGTGGACGGTAGCGTTTTAGATAAAAAAAAAAATATGCGTTTACGAACGTTAACGTATATGTGTGGACGGGACCTGAAACATAATAGCTTCAAGCGTACGCAACAAGACCGCAAGGTACTTTGGGATTTTTATGAATACCATAAATTGACGAAAGCAAATGAAATGCCTCGTCCATACAGCGAAGGCAAATATTTATGGTGCTAACATTCACCTCACTCATCGCACTAACAAACGCAAAAGAGTTTTTACATAGTTTTTGATGTGTTTTTTGTTTTGTTTTTTAGTGTGAGTATTTTAGTTTTTATTCTTAGTCTTAATCGAGGTCCTTTTTGAAAATCACTGATGTGAAAGAGTTTTCCTCAATAAAGATTATTATTATTATTAAAAACCGCGAACTTAGGGTAAGACCAATTTACAACTACCCATAGTAACTTGCGGTCTCGTTGCGTACGCTTGAAGCTCTCATCCGACAACCTAAGGCCCGGTTCAAACGTCGAACTTCACATGTGACGAACCTAATGCAAATGAGCAAGAACAATAGATTTTTCTCATTTGCATTAGGTTCGGCACATGTGAAGTTCGACGTTTGAACCCGGGCCTAAATTGAAAATAGCTGCAGCTATTTCAATTTAGGTTGTCGGATATCTAGTCGTCGATTGTCTAGTTTAAGATTGTATAAAACGTAAGTTTTAAGGCATTGGCTCTAATAAGAACAAACTTGAAAGCAAGCTTCAGAATTACGCAAAAAGTGTACCTTGATTCCTCAGCAAAATTTTTGTCCTTGCATTGGATTCCATGAAAACAATTTTTGCGTATTCGCAACTGCGCTATTACTGCAGCTCACGCTGAAAATTTGTCAGGTGCGATTGAAACTCATACTTATCCATGCACAAAGTTCGGCATGAAGCCACTAAAACACAAAAAAGCCAAAAACAACTTGCAGTGTTTAATGAGGAGACATTTTCAGTGTCCTTTTTGAAGTTTAAGAGCCGGTTTCTTCGTTCACTGCTGAACGGCAGAACTGAATGCTGCCACATTTTCCAATTTAAATTGACCACAGGCAACGCAAAATGTGGGAGAGCATAGAGCATAGAGAGTTAGTCACACAATCCTTGTATAAAAGAGTAGACCATGAAAGCAAATGAAGCCATGCACTACGGACCACTACAACACACTACGACAAGCAAACCATGGTCATAGACTGCGAGCAGTCTCTCTTTTTCCGCTAAAGTCAGTAGGGACGAGCGCAAAAAAATAGCGTGATGAGCGAGTCGCGAGTAGCGCGCGCGGGCACCGGCAGGCGAGAAAAAGAGAGACTGCCCTGGGATCATACAGCAGTTCAGAAGCCCTTTGACAGCTCACCTTTTGACACACGTTGACACCTCCGCCCATTTTGGTGTAATAAAGAGTGACAGGCCTACACGACTCACTCGCGAGTGTTTTAGCCATTTTATATTTAAGCTCGCAAAATGATGTTTCATGTATTTGTAGCGGGTATATGGAGAATTCGAGGTGACTGAATTAAAAGCGTTCTAAACTCGCAAAATGATACAGACTATAGTCTCGAGGTCATTTGTGTTTTTAAGCTGTCTGCTAGTTTTGACCTCATTGTCGGGGCGTCTGTTTCAAAGCAATGTTCTTTATTATGCCATCGTGGCATTTGTTAGAATAGCTCTGCAGTGAAACCTTTAACATTGCATGTAGGCTTTGAGCAAGCTTCGATTTGGAGGTCATTTTGAAATTATGCTGTATTCTCGGCGGTTTTCTTCAACTCTTGGTTTCTTCAACTCGGCGGCTTTCTTCAACTCGGCGGCTTTCTTCAGAGTCTGGAGCTCTGTTCAATTGGCGGCTTTCTTCAGTTTTGTTTGACCTCTTGCTGTGCTCATGTAGCCATTTTCTAGGTTTACCAACAATGTAAGGTTTTTCACTCTCTCGGAATCTCTTAGGTAGTCGGATCTATTAGTTTGAAATTATCGACCGTCAATGGTTTCTTGCAATTAGTTTTATTTTCGCTGGGCCCTGCATGACGCTAAGTAATGTCGATGACAGATACGCGTCATCGCTTTGTAAACCGACCAATCAGAATACTCCGTCACCGGTGTGCCGGGCTTCTGAACTGCTGTATGATCCCAGGGCAGTCTCTCTTTTTCTCGCCTGCCGGTGCCCGCGCTACTCGCGGCTCGCTCATCACGCTATTGTTTTTTTGCGTTCGTCCCTACTGACTTTAGCGGAAAAAGAGAGACTGCTCGCAGTCTAACCATGGTCACTGTTTGTTTGTTGTATTTGTCCTCACTTAGAGTATCAACTATTACATTCTTTGGTAGTTTCTTGGTGTTGCGGATGGTGTGTTCACCAAATGACGTAAAACAAAAGATTCAAAAGACACTGAACAATACCCACACCACAACACAAAAGCTAACCAACAATGACTTCCGCAACACCAAGAAACACCCCATTCTTTTAATGCCGGCCAGAGTAAGGTCAAATCAGGTCAGGTTTCGTTTTGATGTTCCGGATAATGTGCAATGAAACAATCCAAATGAAAACTTACCTCATGCTCTCCCTAAATTTGGCCAATTTTCGCCGCCTTGTCCCTCTTCGTAAAACAGCGCCACACAATCGATGGCGGCCATTTTGACTTCTTTTGTCACTATCACGGATCTCGCTGCCTCAACGCGTGAGGTTTGGTCATGATCTTGGACTCCTTGATGGGGGGACAAGAAAGGTCGATATTAAATATAAAATATTAACTGTCAGTGCGTCAGTGCCGTGACTTTTAATTGGTTGTTAGTCTAAAACGATCAAATTGTTGTCACGTTTCATGTAATATAAATTCGCGTGACGGATTAGAGGATCTTTGGACTCTTAGAGATCCTTAGAGATATTTCGAAGCGTTTCCGAAAAGACAAGGGTCGACAAGAAACTGGAAAAGGTCGAAAAGGGTCGTAAAACACTGGAGGATATTTTTTAATTACGATCAAAACGCTAAAAATACGAATCCCGCAGGTTTTGAGAATACCTCAATTTTAGGTTAGAATTACCGACTGATGACCGAAATACCGCATGAAAAATTGTGCAATACCGCAATATCGCAAACCCCAATGTACAGATCAATAGGCCCGGGGGGGTACTCCCTATAATGGGCTATACGGGGATGCTCCGCCCGAAAGGGGTACCTTTTTGAGGCCGGAGGTATATGAAAGGGTCGAGATTTTACGAGTCGAAGTATATGAAAGGGTAGGGATTTCACGAAGAATAGGAAAGGGTAGCGAAAACACGCCGTTGAGGTATAAAAAAGGTAGGGGAAACTGCCATTTAAGTATTATAAAAAGCGCCTTTCAAAATATATCAAACAGACGGACTAAAGGCTATATGAATGAAAGGGGTGCCATTTTCAATGAAAGGTATATGAAAGGGGTGCCATTTTCAATGAAAGGTATATGAAAGGGGTACCTTTTCTGTCAAAAACGGTATATGAAAGGGTAAGGGTTTGGACCTCGGGGCGGAGCATCCCCGTACAAAACTTTGTTGAGTACCCCCCCCCCCCCGGGTCAATAGGAGGATTTCAGTAATGAGTCTGGCGTTCTTTGATTGCAGGGGTGAGACAATTGTTTCTTTTGAAAGACTCTGATGTTTGGAATTGAAAGCATTTACGTTAGCTGCTGACAGGTGCAATTCCAGTTCCATGCAGTTTGCAATTCAATAAAATAAATTAGGTTTTGGATTTACATGATACAGAATATAGATTTGGATTTGGAAGAATTGCTGGGGTCATGCAACTTTGTATGCCGTACATTAGAAAGACGGAATATTTGGTTTTATGTTGATAAGGTATTTTGGTCAATTTACCTTATCAGACATCAGTTGACAACACCTCATATTCATCGTTTCGGCTCCTCCACCGACGCAGTACCATAATTTCTTTTAATAGTACAATAGAAAGAGATAACAAACAGGATACGATGTGACGTATGGACGCGATTGAAATGAAAAAAAAAAAAAAGAAATTAGAGGAAAAGAACGGGGACGAACAGAAGGAAATGGGCGAAAGAATTCTCGCTCGCTTTCAGTTCGCCGGGAACAGCCCTGCAGGGGTGCTGGGAGCTTGATGATATGGGCGGGAATTTGGTCACGTGATTTATCCCTCGAGCATAACAAAGCGAAACTAACACTTTTACGTCCTTGTTGTGAGTGAAGTGTGAAAGTTGTTGGACCCTGCTTTTGTTGTTTTTGTCTCTCCTTGTCCGTGAAGATGTCTAAAGGACCGGCAATTGGGATCGATCTGGGTACCACCTACTCTTGTGTTGGAGTTTTCCAACATGGAAAGGTGGAAATCATTGCGAACGACCAAGGAAACCGAACTACTCCAAGCTATGTGGCTTTCACGGAAACCGAAAGATTGATCGGTGATGCGGCAAAAAATCAAGTCGCTATGAATCCCTCCAACACGATTTTCGGTGAGTTTTAAACGCAGCCTAGCTGATAGAAAAATTATTTATTATTCGAAGAGTGACGGAACTTTTCGCTTGTGTTTATATTTGCAGACGCAAAGCGCCTGATCGGTCGAAGATTTGATGATCCTGCTGTTCAAGATGATATGAAACATTGGCCTTTCAAGGTACGATGCAAAGGAGATTTTAAATTTCTTCTTCATTTTAGAAGTAAGAGAGTTTGAATAGGATCGTGTAGAAAGCCTAAGGCTAATTAATTTTTTATTTTACACAAACAGCAAGCTGCAGATTGGGATGTAAGTTTATAAGCTTCCGAGATTTAATAAACTAAAAGTAAAATTCTTTCTTCCTTGGCTAGGTCATCAACGACTCTGGGAGACCAAAAATACGTGTGGAATACAAGGGAGAAACAAAAACATTTTACGCGGAAGAGGTACAAAGGATAAACCGATTCTCTAATATTGTTCCTCAAATATTTTATTGTCAATTAACTTGTGCATGTTCAGCGAATTTTCTGGAATTCATAATTAGGGCATATGCGATATGCCTCTTTTATAACCTCTAAACAGTGTTATTCAAAGCAGAGTTAAGCTTGATAATTCAGAAGTAACTCGATTTTGGGTGAGGGATTTGTAGGGAAGGGAGGGGAGGGGAGGGGAGGGGGGGAGGGGAGGGGAGGGGAGGGGAGAGGGGAGGGGAGGGGAGGGGGGAGGGGTGGACCAATAATGAAGGGGGGGGTGGTAAGCTCACAGAAGGCAGGGACCCCCCAACCCTGGTTTTGAGGTGTGACCACTCAATGAAAGCTATTGAGCATTACTTTCTATGGTACTGCTAGTTCTTAAGTAGTTTACAATAAATTTAGTCCAGATTTTAAGCAATAAGCTTTTGAAAAAGTTTTCAACAGAATATGAAATGTTTGGTTAAATAATTTAAATAATTTATTGTAAACCTAGATCATCAATCTTGGACTGGAAAAAATATTATGAATTTCCAAGAACCTGGGGATCTCAGGAAAACAGTAGATTCATGTTAATTATTTAACCCATTGACTCCTAGAGAATTTGCAGACAACGGCAATTTGAAATCATTAAATATTATGCCGGTCTTTGATTGCTGTGGAAGGAAATTGCCGGCAAACTGTTTTGTAACATGAAAAGTAAGCTTCCTTTTCGTTCCGGGTCAAATAAATCAATTTTCAGTTTCAGGCATGTGTAGAAAGCAAAATTTTGAGATAGTTTTTGTACAAGAAGGAAACACCAGAAGCTTGACTTCTCTTTTTCTATTTATGAAGTAAGAGTTTCCCAGAAAATGCTGAAGGTGGAATTTTTTAACAAGAAGTGGCAAGTGGTAGAAGTCCAGATTTTTGTTTGATTTTGCCAGTCAAATCTGATAGGTTTTTCGGAAGCAAATTGCTAGCAAACTGTCCAAAATGTTGTTTGTAACATGAAAAGTAAACTTCCTTTTCGTTAGGGGTCAAATAAATCAACTTTCAGTTTCGGGCATGTGCAGAAAGCAAAATTTTGAGATGGTTTTTGAAGAAGAAGAAAACACCAGAAGCTTGGCCGTTCTTTTTCTCCCCCTTCTTTTTTGTTCTTGTTCCATTTTTTTCCTCTTGTTAATGGCCTTTCACTAGACTTTATTTATGAAGTAAAAATTTCCCAGAAAATGCTGAAGGTGGAATTTTTTAACAAGAAGTGACAAGTGGAAGGAAGTCCAGATTTTCCTTCAATTTTGCCAGTCAAATCTGATAGGTTTTTCGCTTTTAAATCTGACTAAATTCACAAGAGCTCTCTCATTTGGGCACTTTTTGGAAGATTTCTTCCTTCTGCTTGAGTTAGGTACAAAAGACATCTTTTATCGTAAAAAGGGATGAGGTCACAAATGGTAGAAGGACCATGGTTCCATCACGGCCGGTTTCGACGGTGTAGGAGTCAATGGGTTAATTCAGCCTGTTTACCTTTCCAAATATTTGAATTAATAACAAACTTATAAATTATTTTCAATTGACAGATTTCCTCCATGGTGTTGACAAAAATGAAAGAAACAGCCGAAGCTTACCTTGGTAAAACTATCACAGATGCTGTCGTCACTGTGCCGGCATATTTTAATGACTCCCAGCGACAAGCCACCAAAGATGCAGGTAAGTGGAATTGTTGTTTTCTGTCTGCAAATGCTGTATATAAAACACGGGCATAGCATATGTGACGATGCGGTGGTGTAGTGGTTAGCCTGTGCAGTGGTGAAGTGGTTAGCCTGTGCGGTGGTGTAGTAGTTATCGCGTTGCACTTCAGATCTCAAGGTCTGTGATTCGAGGCCTGGTCTGTGCCGTCGCGTTGTCTCCTTAGACGAACTTTCTTTCTCCACCCAGGTGTATAAATGGGTACCGCCGACAAAATGCTGCGATGGACCAGCATCCCATCCAGGGGGGAGTATAACAATATGCCTAGTTGCTTCATGCTACAGAAACTGGGTTAATCTCTGGCCGTGTGGGCTACCTGTGGCTTGTGTTATTTCATTTTTATATTATTAGCTTCATGTCGGCCACCTGTGGCTTGTGTGGGTCACCTGTGGGTACCCTGTGACTCGTGTGTGACTTAACCATACCACGGCGTATGTGACCTATTTTCAAAGGAAAAAGTGATGGAATTTTTAGAACTCAAACCAATCCAACAAACATGCATTACTTACAGTAATCTATCAATTTCATGTTTATATAAGTCTAGTAAATTTGATTTGCTTCAAATGTGTCCATGTTTTTGTGAACTGAGACAGGGTGTTTGAGCACAACCAGCATCATTTGATCCTTTATTTGAATACCCTGGTTGGTGGTCTGGCTGGGATTTGAACCCACAACCTTCCACTCTGCAGTCTGTTGCTCTTCTAACTCAGTTAAACAGGTTGCAGTTGAATTTAGAACCCATATGAATGCAGCCCTCTAAAAATAATTATCTCACATTACTAGGCAACATAAATGGAGTAGCAGGCTGAAGAGACTAAGTGCAAAGGGGACCTGGGGAAAATTAGTGTGAACTAAGCGTCGAATAATAATTTCCCTGTAGGCAGCAAAATTGTGGCTGTCAGAGGGCTGTGAATGGTTTCTTAGAAAAGTCACATCAATTTTTTTCCCTCATATTTGAGCTGAAAGGTACTAAAAGTAAAAGGTTAACAAATTCAGTTAGAATAAAATGTCAAATATAAAGCATTCTTTCTTTTAAGGTGTGATAGCTGGCCTGAATGTACTACGTATCATCAATGAGCCTACAGCTGCTGCTATTGCATATGGCCTTGACAAGAAGCTCGGCGTTGAGCGCAACGTTCTTATCTTTGATCTTGGAGGTGGGACATTTGATGTTTCTATTCTGAGCATCGAGGAGGGTGTCTTTGAGGTCAAGTCGACAGCAGGGGACACACATTTGGGTGGAGAAGACTTTGACAACAAAGTTGTGGACCACTTTGTGGAGGAATTCAAAAGGAAGTACAAGAAAGATCTGTCCACAAACAAACGAGCACTGCGACGCCTGCGCACTGCATGTGAACGTGCCAAGAGGACCCTATCCTCTAGTGCTCAAAGTAGTATTGAGATTGATTCTCTATTTGAGGGGATAGACTTCTATACCTCATTAACCCGTGCCAAGTTTGAGTCCTTAAATAATAAATACTTTGAAGATACCCTGAAACCGGTAGAAAAGGCACTGCGTGATTCTAACCTCACCAAGTCTCAGATTCATGAAGTAGTGTTGGTTGGAGGCTCAACTCGAATCCCCAAGATCCAGGAGTACCTGTTCAAGTTCTTTGACCAAAAAGAACTTAACAAGAGTATTAACCCAGATGAGGCAGTGGCGTATGGAGCAGCAGTTCAAGCCGCCATTCTTAGTGGTGACAGGAGCAGTGAAGTTCAGGATTTGTTGCTGTTGGATGTCACACCATTGTCACTTGGAATCGAGACCGCTGGTGGTGTCATGACAACGCTTATCAAGCGTAACACGACAATACCCACCAAACAAACACAGACCTTTACCACTTATTCAGACAACCAGACCAGTGTTCTAATCCAGGTAATTAACCTTTTAAGCTATATATATATAACTGTAACACATGGATTCTCTTTAGTGGTGTGCAGTGTTGGATTCCAAATACCATCTTAAGGAAAGGGGTGCAATTAAACAAGGCAATTGATCTTTGGGCACCCAGGGCTGAGAACCTCCCCTGCTACTACGATTATAAACATTATTAAGCTTTAATCCTGGATAAACATTAATCAGCTTTCAAACAACTAACTTCTGTGGCTGTCTTTTGTGCACTGCCAGGTGTTTGAGGGTGAGAGAGGCATGACAGTAGGCAACAATCTACTGGGAAAGTTTGAGCTGTCTGGAATCCCGCCAGCCCCTCGTGGTGTGCCACAAATTGAAGTCACTTATGACATTGATGCAAATGGGATCCTTAATGTCTCGGCTGCAGACAAAAGCACGGGACGTGAAAACAAGATCACCATCACTAATGACAAGGGTCGTCTGTCCAAGGATGAGATCGATCGTATGGTGAACGAGGCAGAGAAATACAAGGCAGAAGATGATGCACAGAGGGACAAAATCCAGGCCAAGAACTCACTTGAGAGTTATGCATATCAAATGAAAAGCACTGTGGAGGATGACAAGGTTAAAATTTGTTGTTGTTGTTGTAATCATTACATGGTTGATTTTCTCAATTTTTCTTTGCAAACACTTGTGTAAGTGTGGACTGCTTGAGACTTACTGTCAAACATACTAGCCACTGGTACAGGGGATGACAACTCTAAGAAGGCATGTCTCGGGAGAAAAACAAAATTCTTCTGGGAATCTGAAGATTTTGCCGGGAATCGGGAGAGTAGAAAAAATTTTCGGGGAAACATGAGCTAATGTTGTTAAAATTTCAGGAAGTGTGAAATTTCTGTGAGAAAGTCTTTGAAAAAATTTGGGAAGATATTCCAAATTTTCAGGACAACTTTCAGTTACACGCAGTATTGCTCAAACAGCGTTTGTTAGAGTTGTCACCCCCCGTACTGGTGACATTACAAATTTTACTCCTCAAAATAAATATCCCAAGTAGTCTGATTTACCATGCTACAGTGGAACCCCGCCTAACGGTCACTCCATTAATACAGCTTCCTTGTTATCATAGCCTTATTTTTTTAGCCTGAAGAAAAGCTAAGTTACACAAGACACAGGGGCAGATCTAGGGGGAGGGTGCAGGGGTGCGCACCCCCCCCCCCCGCCCCCTGAGATGACCTAGTCTGCGTTGTTCGCTTTTAAAATTTGTTTACGTCACCCTTCAGTTACGTCATTCCTTAGAGGTGTACCCCTCCTAAGAAAAATCCTGGATCCGCCCCTGAGACAAACCTTGTTAATACCACCAGATTTTGGTGACCCAGTGATGGTTACATTCACAATATTAATTAAAACTGCTAAAAGATCAAGTAAAATGATCAAACAGTAGGAGAAGGTAAAAGGTTAAGTCAGCCACAGGTGAGCCATTGTAAATATTCACACAGTTCTGCTGTGAATATTTTATCTTACTTTTAAAAGAGCAATGGCAATGAAGCTTATTAGCATGTCCTTTTCAAGGCTGTGCTCTTAGAAGAATCACAGGGACCCCAAAGGTTCCCAACTATGAAATCTGGGGTGCCCGGCACTTAAGCTTTATGCAAAAGTACGTTTTTCTAGTCTCCCGAAGATATAGGTAAGTAGACCGAGGTCCCCGGGCACTGCTAGAGCACAGCCCTGCTTTTACATATTCTGTATCAGTGATGCAGTATGACTGTTCTTATCAAGATTTACAATTATTATCTTAACAATGCAGTTGCTACACTGGCTAGCTAACACACCTTTTCCAAACACTATTAAAGCCATGTGTATAATTTTTTTTTCACACCTCATTCCTCAGGTGAAAGATAAGATCTCAGAGTCCGACAGGGACATGATTGTTGACAAATGCAAGGATGTCCTCGGCTGGCTTGACAACCATCCGGATGAAAGCAAAGAAGAGTATGAGAGGAAACAGAAAGAACTTGAGGGAATCTGTAATCCTATTATTACAAAGTTATACCAGGGTGCTGGCGGTGGTGCTGCCCCTCCACCAGGGGAAGGAGGCTTCTCCCAGGGGGGTGGGGCTCCTACCTCTGACTCTTCTGGAGGTCCTACCATTGAAGAAGTTGACTAATGTATTTTTTATCACGGTGCAGGTTTTTACTAATGGTTTGTGCGACTTTCCTAGTTAATTAATTTGCCTTTAACTATGAAAATACTTTCCTCTTGAAAACACTTTCAAGCTTAAGGACAGTGGTTCAAGATCTCTTTCGTTGTGTTGTTTCCTCAAACAAACAAAAAACACTGCTCCACATTGTCTCTCTTGGAGGGCCTACTGTTGAAGAGGTTGAATAGATTTTTGAATGGCTGTTTTTAGGGACTTTAGCTGCAGGGCAGATTGTGTGTGGATGGTACAAGTACACTCTTAAAATTTAAACTCATTGAAAACACAGGAGATTATGTGGATGGTAGAATTTCTCTTTGGGCACTGTGCTTAAAAAGTATTAAAATTTTAGTACATTATAAGGTCGTGGGTGATTTGACAGTTTGGGCTCATCAATATGTGAAGTGTGCTGTCTTATAAGAACGATACCCAGCTAGAATGTGCATGAAAATGTTGTTGTTAAGTTGACATTCACTGCATCAGTACTCATGATTCAAACTATGTTGCATGAAAATTCATTGTTCTATGCTACATTTCCTACACTTCGAACATTCCTTAATTACTGTTTAAGTTTAAAGTGCCCATAACGATTTTTTTTTTATTTTCTTATCTAAATCTACACGTCACGTAATGAACGTCTGCGAAAAATGAATTTTTTATGATTTTTTTGAGTCTTCGAATTTGCCGCCATTTTGGACCACCATTCACCTTAGTCTCCTCTCGGTCAGACGGGAGATTAAGGAACGCGTGTTCGAGGTTTATTCCCATCTCACTTGTAACTAAGCAGACATTTTTTTATTCTCGCCAAAAATGCCTGAAAGATGTGTTGCAGCGCACCCTGAGAAGAATATTTCTATACCTACGTCACAGACTGATCTTGTGGGCTTATTATGAGCCATTGCCATTCTTATCAGCGGGGCGGGTCGACTGCAAAAAAATAGGATTTCGAAAACTTAAAAAAATCATAAAAAATTCACGTTTTGCTGAAATCAAAAAATGTTTTCGCAGACGTATATTACGTAACGTGTAGATTTAGATAAGAAAATAATAAAAAATCGTTATGGGCACTTTAAGCAGAATCATTGTCCAAATGACCAAGATAAGCAGCTTTTTTAATTAGACCAATTTTAATAATAATATAATAATAATAATAACTTTATTTATTCACGGAGTCCTTATCACTAAAAAGTGGTCTTCTAAAGAGCCGTGCACATTAAACCTAGTAGAAAAAGTTAAGACTTAAAAATTACAAAACTCCTATAATAAATGCTAAACTAAGTTAAGAAAATACTGATATACAATAGCGGAATAAAAACTATTTAAAGTAGTGGCCTGCTTAGCCTCCGCTGACAGACTGTTCCATGTTACTGCGCCCCTATAACGAAAACTTTTCTTAAGGGCCTCAGTGTTCGGTCGCGGAATAAACAGGTTATGTTGCGCACCTCGAAGATTTTATCGGCATAGATTTTTTATCATTTGAATATGGCTAAGTATGATCAAGTATCACTTGCGGCCTTATGCACTTGGTAAGGCAATTTGCTTCATGTTGTTAGGGGTAAATTCTTTGTAAGGCAAACTATATGTTGGAACATTGTACTTTTTGTAATGCAGTAGCAAGGATAATGTGATTAGTAAAGAACGAATTACTAAATAAGTTGTTAGGCCACAAGTTATATAGAAAGAAAAGGACACTTTCTTGTCAGCTGCATCTTGTAAAACTGTTTAAGAATGTTAGATTATTGATGTCAACAGTACTGGCTCACCACTCACCACCCTTCAGGGGGTTTATTGGTGTGAAAGAAGACATTGTGTATTTTCCAATATAGACAATATAGGTGTTCCTACAGTACATTGAGGGTCAGTCCACTTAGTTGCTAAGATACCAAAATTCAAATAAGGATGTTCAACTTTGTGTTTTTTCTTGAAATGAAAAGTGGAATGTTTGCTTACAGTGTTGGACTACGAGGAGAGGTGCCTTTTTATTTGGCAGTTAAAAAAGGAGGCGTTCGTATGTGGCTGGGACCGTGACGGAAAAATGTAATATTGAGAGATCAGTGTATACTTATGGGTTTTGACAGTGAAGTAAAAACGTTCTGAGATTAAATAAATAACATTTAAAAGGTGCATTGTCACACAGATTTTGCTGTGTTTTGGTCAAAATACACTAAATACATGACAAAGTATCTTTGCTCAAACATAAAATTGCTTTTACAACACCAAGAAGATAATATCAAGTGATTTCTTCAAGGAAGAACAAATCATAATAAGTTTTTCTGCGATTTTTCCAAGACTTTTGGGAGGAACTTGAGAAAAATGGCCAATTTTTACAAGTTGCAATCCATTTCCATCCTGGCCATCCGCAGCCAAAAATAACGAATACTAGTTTCTGTGCACTGGTAGAGTATTTGTTAACAAAACTGGTCCATTATTTTAAGGTTTCCATTGAAACAAATATGTTTTTTGGCTTTTCAAAGTGATACTTAAAAAAGGTGACAGTGTCCCTTTAAGATTTCATTTCTTGGCTTTATATTTCTTATGTTTGTTTTCAACTCGTAAACACGCGAAGCGTTGAACGAGTTTCGGCAGATGGGGACAAACGGTATGCAGATTTTCACTTCCATCCATCCACGGGCTAAACTTTTTATAAAACAGCAGTAGAATAGGGAATCGAACCCGGGCCGTATGATCTGCTGCATGCACACTATCCACTACACCACCGAGGACTAGCTGACGGAAACTGCAATTTTTAAGGGATATAAGATGATATGCTGCTAGCCCAGACCATATATAAGAACTAACCCTTTCGATACATTGGAAATGCTGGAATCAGTGCTTAACCCTAAATACTAAAATCAGTGCTTCAACCCTAGATACTGTAATCCGACCCTAAAATACACTGCAATATATCTAAATACATTACAATAAGGGATACATGAAGAACCATACATTGATCAGGGATACACCAAGTTCCTAGGAAACTTTTCTTAGTGATTCCGCTGACCAGTGCATTAGGCTTGCGCATACTTATTGACTATATTCAGCACGATATCCCCTCAAGAATAATGAATAGCATTAACTTGCAAAGAGTAGCTTGAAATTATGGATATCATTAATTCAGGCCGCACTTAACGAAGTGGAACGAAGTGGAACGAAGTGGAACGAACTGGAAGGAAGACTCATTATATGAAAGCAACGGCGCG
The DNA here is from genome assembly GCA_022457155.1 of Cladopsammia gracilis. NCBI lineage: Eukaryota > Metazoa > Cnidaria > Anthozoa > Scleractinia > Dendrophylliidae > Cladopsammia > Cladopsammia gracilis. The sequence goes on from JAJGOT010000007.1 coordinate 3,698,112, forward strand.
GTGACAATTTTTCCAGCTCGTGAGCTTCTGTATCCAATAGGGTTACCCTAACCCTAACCCTAATTTTCTTTGGCACTTTTCCCCCTTTTACTCTCTTTCGCGGTCGCCATCCTTTTTTTGTTATGGTGCAACAAAGCACCACGGGAAGATACTATCCCGGTTGCGCCTGAATTAATGATATCCATTATTTGAAGCTGCTCTTTGCAAGTAATACTATTCATTAGAAAATGAAACGAGAAAGCAAGGGACCGTGAACGAAAATGCTGCTAGTATACGCAGGATCTGTAAGAGATCTGATCAGCCAAAAATAAACAAACAAAATACTATAAGAAGCAAGAGCTGACAACTGCGTAGAAAAAGTAACGCAACAATGGCATGATTGAGGCCAAACCGAAAGTTTAAATGCAACTTTGGATAGCTATTTCGCCGTTATTGCGGCTCATCGGCACAGTGTAGCAACAAGTTCCAGTGACTAACCTGACTGAGTTAGCACTCCGGATATGAGTTTTTACCAAGCGCACAAAACTGACCAAAACTGACAAAATGAATAGGGTTATTTCGATGTGTAATGGTTATTTTTGAGCAACGGGGGGACATGCAGGTGAATAATCACATCCACGAGGTGCCTAAAAATAAGTAAATAAGCAAAGGACCGCGAACGAAAATGCTGCTGGTGAACTTATATAATTAGGATCTGGAGAAGATCCAAACAACCAAAAATAGAGATAAAATCAAAGTGTAAAGCAAGGCTGATACTACGTAGAACATTTAACGCGACAACGACATAATAGAGCCCAAACTGAAAGCCAAAATGCAACCGTGGACAGCTGTTTCCACCTGGTAGGGTCTCGTCAGCACGGTGTAGCAGCGAAAAGATAGAATAACGTAAAAATAACCAGCTTATTTTCCACATGGACAAGGTTGACACACAAATGAGCGTTTTTCAAATTCACGTTTCACATGCCAGAGAACTAAAAGAATGCCAAGACGAACGTTGTTAACGACCACTTTCCGTAAACCCGGGCGTAAATAACCGTTTTGTTTCTCAGTCAAATACTGTTTGTCTTGATTTTTTCTCTTAAGCGACCACTTTTTCCTGCATCAAGGGTGGTCGCTTAAGGTGGCTCGACTGGGTTTTTGAGTGATGATACCGTTTAACTTTGAGAAACTTGTGTACCACCACAAACGATCCAACGGAAAATAGATTGCCACAGCTTTACTAGAGAAAGATTAAAGTTTAAGATGAGGTAAATTTTATGGAAACCGAAGTTCCCATAGCGACGTTATGACGTCATTCCCTGTTTTACTTAATATCGAATTACTTGTCATCAAGAGATAATTTTGGAAAACGCTCTCTGGATCTTCGACCTGACGTACTTGTCCTAAGGTCGACTGAAAATTTTACAAATTTCTATGGAAGCGTTTTCGAGAAAATTTCGAGTGAAGTTTTAAGGTGTTAAAATACAACAAAAGACAAAAACAAAGTCAATTCCAGCCTCATTTTCACACAAAGGCCAGGGTACTAAGCACGCAACTGTAAAATGGTCTATTTCCTGTTCAGAAAGGAACACGACAAATTGTCCTCAATCAAAACGGAACGGAAGAGCGTGTTCCTTTTGCACGGAGTTTCTTTTCCTTTTTTGATTTACAATAACGAACATGGCCTTTAATTCATCAAGGAGCATGGCACTAGTGGGACGCAGCAGATGGTACAGGATTTTATTTTTCAATCATTTCGGCAAAAACGAGTAAAGAGGACAACAACCTCTGAAGGTATTCCTTTTTTTTCCGAAAAATTTCCAGTGGAAAAGTCTGTTCCATTTGATTTACCACTGGAACAACCGAATTTTCCATACAAAAGGAAAGCGCTCCAGGACTTATCAGCCTGATTTTCAGACGGCCCGATGTCGCTTGCTACCAACTCCCTCCTGGAGTTGGCAGAGTTGGTAGTGAGCGACTTTGGACCGTCTGAGAATCAGGCGAGGGGCTTGAAGTTCGTTTTGAACAGAACCAAAATTTAGAAAGGTTTGTATGGAGTCATCAGAGTATGAAAGTGCCAATCATTCCACATGGCTTGGTTTCCTTTGTTCTCGTACGGACCGTACGGGATTATATTGAGTTATCCCCACTAAGATCAACTGTCTGAAAAGCTGGTGGCGGCTTTTGATTGTTACAGGGGAGTGCGGGGCTGAAACAATGGTAAAATAATGGAATATATTCACTTCAACATATTCCCCTCTCAACACCCAAAGTTGCAAACAAACAAAAAAAACAGCAAAGCAAGAAAAATTGGCTCTTCCTCGGTGTAAGAACCTGTCAAATTCACGAGTGACGTAAAACAAAGAAAACAAAAGGCATAAAACAATAGAGTCAACTGGGAATGCAATACTACAAAGGTAAAAAACAAAGGAAAAAGTCACAGGTTCTTACACCGAGGTAAACCCGAAAAATTTGTCACTTTGAACACAACCAAGCAATTTGTTAAATTGAACACAGACGATGATCGTTCCGAAATACTGGATTATACTTTACCTTTCTTCGCTTCTGGCTCATTTAAAAATGAGTCTTTGTTCCCTTAACTTAACTTCTTGCCATCGTCATTAATCTCCTCTATCTTGTTGCAAACTGCTTCGATATCTTGACATTGCTCGGTATCTTCGAACAACCCTTCAGTCAGTTCTGCAACGCTAAACGGCGCGTTATCATAAGCGGCACCTTGAGGCTGTTCAGTCGCTAGCTCCTCCTCTTGCTTACTGCTTACATTTAACGAACCACTCAAACTGTTCTGAGTAAGAAACAAGTCGTCTTCTGAGTCACTCATGTATTCTAATGTTGGAGTGAATAAAACTCGACGCAAAACATATTTGTTTTGTACGAATTTACCACGTCGAAATCCCAGTGCGTGCGTTCAGCATTTTTATTTTATTGTTCTCCACACATACAAGACATACAAAGGCATTCCGATATATGCATTGCACAAAAGCGTTTGTTCGTTTGTGAGTCAACCTCGCCCATGTGGAATATAAGCCGGTTATATTTTGGCACCTCGTGAATACTTTTTTTTAGATACGTGATTTATTCACCCAGCCCTCGATGAATAAATCACGTATCCCCTCGTTGCCTAAAAATAATCCTTACAAATTGCAATACTTTTTGGCGAGCGGACATTTTTCATCGTGTTCTTTCCGTGTTCTTTTCTATTTATTTATTTATTATTATTATTATTTTTAATTAATTAACTATTTATTTATAATTTACCTGATTTTACTAATAATTTGTGTTTGCTAAATTTGATTGTAAATTATACAACCTGCCTTGATTAGCTTTGCTATATGCAGGTTGTATATTTCTCTAATTTGTTAAATTTAAAATTATTGAAATAAAATGATGAAAAAAGAAAAAAAAATATCTCATCAAATCCCATCGTTTCACAAATTTTGGTGTTTGTGACGTCACACTTCAGGACCCTTAAATAAGCTTACAATATCTTGATTGTACCGATATTAATCACGATACGATATTATATTTCAGGCTTAGCCTTTTCTTCTTATCACGCTGAAACATTCAGGCGCTTGCGCCCTGGAAAATTCTAACCGGCCCCTTTTCGCCGCTAGAGCCTGAGCACGAATGGTTGTCATGGTATCGTGAATATTCGACCCAAGCCTTCTCGCATGAGACAAATCACAACAGGCAACGCCTTTCGAGTTTATAAAGTTTCGGTTAAATTCTCCATGAATATTGGTGTATAAAGGGATCGATGGCAATTCTACCCGAGAAATATGCGTGCCTTTTTATAGGTGAGTAACTAAAACACGCAAAATCTGTTCCTTTGAGTAAAGAACCGAACATTTTTCGGTTGTGAAATAAGCAGCCGGCCGGAATGATGCCGCACATGGCTAAATTCCGCTTGGAAATAGCGGTTGTATTTTATTGCGTCGCTTATTTTTCGCACGAGCATTCTTCTTAAAGCCTGGTTTTCCCTAGCGACATAAGCATTTAGAGCATAACAGCGCTTATGTCCAGTGGAAACGGGCCCGACATGAGCAAGTATAAGCATGTGTTAATTCAAGGATCAATATTAATTAAGCTTATGCTTTTTCACTTCACTCAAATTCTTGTTTCTGCTTATGCTTATGTCGCTTTGTGTTTTGTATTTAAACCGAGGTTTATAAGGGTTTTAGTCTTCTTGGACTAATTTATACTTACTTTAATGGTTAAGTATAACTTCTTTAAATACGTTTCCGTGCGCGCTTGACGAGAAAGTTTTATAGCTATTTGAAAATACCGACGGTATGGCTTTTCGCGTGTATGTTGAACACCCGGGGTTGAACATTTAAGTCTTATATAAAGCTCGTAGCTTGCTTTACCCTTTTTTTCGTCGTGTGTTTTTCGGGTGAGAATTTTTCTCAGCGTTTGCATTCTTCATTATAATTAAAACCGAGATCGAACCATCTTATTTACATATGAAGAATGACGCATTAACACCTGGGGGTGGAACACTGTATATTTTTGGGTGGGGGTGTGCTGCTGGGATTCTTAAACTCTAGCCTTATCCTACACCAGACCATGTTCAGCTGATCTTTCAATCCTATACTAGACTAGACACCGAAAATCCCTACCCTATCCTAGACTTGCTATCTAGAACCATAGTGTTTTTAATGGAAACAAACTGTCAGCAACTGATGCAGTGATGATTATATTTCAGTTTAGGGAATGCTCTTTCTCTCTGATTTTCAATTCCTATTCTTGACCAAATTCTTCTTACTACCAATATGTTTCCCAGCAAATGATACCCTATTCTAGACCAAACTCTCTGATTTCTATACCCTATTCCATACTAAACTGCTTGGAAACCATACCCTTCAATTCACGCATTACATACCCTTATAGCTTCTATATAGGGAAGGGATTTTCGGTACATCAATAAATATTCCAAGCGATGTAGTTAGCTTTGTAATTTGTTTAGGCTAGTTAGGTTAGCTAGATTAGGTTCCTGATGATTTTACCGTGTTTAAATAAAGATTTACAGTTATATGAGAGTTACCCCCCCCCCCCTCCCCCGGAGCATAACACAATGGGCAATACGTTGATTAATTTCCAAACTTCATTGATCCCCTCGGGCGACTTTCCTCCCCCCCTCCTCCCTGGGCATTTTAACTTTTAAAGATAAATAGCTTGTTTAAGGTGACTCATTTGGGTTTTTTAGTGACGGTACCTTGCAACTTTAAACCGCTGTCACACCACCGCAAGAGTTTGTTGACATAGGAATAGCTCTTCGGTACTTCTAGCAGACATGCTTGCCTTATGATCGGCAAGTTTAAAGAAATTCTAAGAGTCAGAGCATTCTACATAAAAACAACAATTCAAACAGGTTGTCAAAGTCTACACTTAAGGGCATGTTTGAAGTATACTTCAAACTTATATTTATTTCTATGCCATTTACCTATCTTGTGTGAAAATCTGGAAGAAATCACTTTGTTTGATTTAAAGATATATGAGTAGGAATAAAATTTGTTAAATGCGACTTTTGTGCTTTTGTTGATAATATTTTCTGTAGTCTGTCGTTTGAGTAGGAATAAAATTTGTTAAATGCGACTTTTGTGCTTTTGTTGATAATATTTTCTGTAGTCTGTCGTTTGTGATCGTCCGGGTGAGTGTAGTTCTGAAAAGAACTGTTGTTGTTGACAATGACTGACGCTTTGACAACCTGAGCGGAAGTCATCTTCAGAGTCATGTGAAGACATGTGAAGTCATGTGAAGTCATGTGAAGATGACTTCCGCTCAGGTTGTCGAAACGTTACTCATTGTCAACAACAGTTCTTTTCAGGACTACACTCACCCGGACGATCACAAACGACAGACTACTGATACTCCTGGGTTCAAACCATTTACAATATTTTCTGTGTTTACTAGAATGGTCGCAATTCAAAAACAGATTATTATTTGTTACATTAATGCTCTGAAGAGATTAATAATTTATTAATATCCAACACCATTTCCAAGTTTCAAGTTTATTGAAAAATTCTAAAGCAGTTAGTTTTGAATGTTGTTTCGGGATAAATTCATGCTGATTTTCTTATGACTGACGGGTACCTTTTACTTTGCATCCCAATAATATTGTCTTGATTTTCCTTACTCTTGTGAATCCATTGTCCTGTGAATTAACAGAATTCTTGATTACCTTCCAAAAATGTTTCTGAAATATGCTAATCTGACTTCATAACTTGCTAGCATTACAATATTACAATGAAGGACTGACAAAAACTCGTCACGCAGAAGACCAATCACAATAGAGGTTTTGTACGGCAGCCATGTTGCATGGCAGGAACAACAGATTCTTTTCCCTATGGGAAAGAATGTTCTTTCTAAAGCAAAACATTTTCATTTTTCCTGCCATGCAACATGGATGCCGTGCAAAATCTCTATTGAGAATTTATTATTCATACAGTTAAGTGTGTTATAGGGTGTTTTCCATACTTTTAAAGCCTACAGTTTGTATTAATAATTTACTGATGGCAAATAATGTATTCTTTTATGCCCTCTCCTTCAGATGCCACATGGAGCGATATTCTGACTGCTTACAGCTATTCGACTACCAAACCTCAGGAAAGAAAGCAGCTTCAAAGCAAAATAGAACAGTTGTTTGGTGGCTCTGAGCAATGGCTTGCCTGTTATTCAATCCGAACTGCCTTGGATGCGTTTCTTGCTGTTATGAAGTTTCCAGTCGGCTCAGAAATAATTTTCACAGCTATAAATATCCCAGACATGTTGTCTGTAGTTGAGCGCCATGGACTCAAGGTTGTGCCAGTTGATTTAGATCTCGACACACTGGCTCCTAAACCTGAGCTGGTTGAGCTTGCTGTAACAGACAGAACTGTTGCCATTTTAGCAGCGCATCTTTATGGCAAATGGATTAATCTGGACAAAGTTTTCCAAGTAGCCCGCGATCATGGACTGTATGTTTTGGAAGATTGCGCAGAGTGTTTTCAAGGGTTGCAAAGAAAAGGCCATAGACTCTCGGACTTGTCATTTTTCAGCTTTGGATCAATAAAGCACTATACTTCCTTGGGAGGTGCAGTTGTGGGAGTCAAGAACCCCAACATTTTAAAGAAAATGCGAGCCGAAGTGGAACAGTATCCTGTTCAAAATCAATGGACATATTTCAAAAAACTTGTCTCGTACTCTCTGCTTATGATGGCTGGATTTAATAATTCCTTCTTCAACTGGGTGTTTATCAATTCCTTCCATCTGTTGGGATTTCCATATAAAGAGTATTTTATCTCTCTTCTGCGTGCCTTTCCTGGTGGGATAAACCTGGATACACTCAGACAACAACCTTCTGCCATGCTTTTGAGGTTCCTGCTGTACCGACTGAGGCATGTGAATGAAAAAGATTTCCGTACCATCAAGTTAAAGGGTGATGTTGTGAGTGCAAATCTTCCGAGGAACGTGTTTGTTCCTGGAATGAAGGCAGATGTTTCAAGTTATTGGCTTTTCCCCCTGGTTGTGGTAAGTTGAAATGAGTTTGTTTTCTGAGTTATTTAGTGACTCCTTCTCATAAATGTTGATCTACAACTGTACATGAAGGACTCAACACATAATCGGTTTTTCTATGCAATATCCCTAATGAACATGATAATAATTATCCAATTAACAGGGCCTCTGATATTACGCAATAAAAAAAATGGAAATTATGCAATTTTTTTGTGGCAAATTATGCGATAAGCAAGGACTATTATGCGGAAAAATATGCAAATTATGCGATTTTTTCTGGAACTTTTTTATGCATGTTTTACTAGGTTTCAGAGGAAGAAAACGAAAATACCTGTTTTAAAACGGTGCTCACTATCTTTGTGGGACATTTTGAAGCTTTTAGCTATGAAGGAACATCCAAAACGAACGACAAAATCCAAGAAAAGAGTATGTAAACGAGCGGCCATCTTGGTTAACCTTAGTAACCAGGCTAAATAAAACATGTGCTCAAGAAATTTATGCAGTTACCAAGCTTGTTGTGGCCAAGAACGAACGCAGTTTCGATCGAAAGTGGCGGTTTGTTTATTTGATACAGGATAATTCAATAGAAAAAAACAAATTTTAGCTTAAGTTTCTTAGCTAAAGCGATAGTGTATCGTGTGGTTTGTTCACCTTATGCGATTTTGTGTGATTTTCTATGAATTATGCGATTTTTCGTGAATTATGCGATCGGATGCGATTTGAGGCCGATTATGCGAAATCGCACCATCGCGTAATATCAGAGGCCCTGAATTAATGTTAAAGTGCTGCCCCAAAGCTGTGATTACATTGAAATACATGTATCCCTTCAACTATCAAACAATAACTAATATTGATTGTACTAATATAAAGTAATATTTGGTAATTTGTAGCTTTAATCACAACTGCATGCTACCCACTGATTTTTCGGTAGTGTGCCTCCTAGCCTGCATTGCTTTTTAAGTACACAAACCTTTCCATTAAATATGTTAATTTTCCATCTTCAGGATAGCCCGGATGAGGTTGTGAAGGCACTTGAAAAAGAAGGTGTAGAAGCATACAAAGGAGCCACACAGCTTTCCACTGTTTTCAGAACAAAGCAGGGCGAAAAAACAGAGGGTTCCAAGAAGAACGAAGAAAGCAATACTGTGTCTGAACCTGTTTATACCAGATTACACCCTCAATCAGAAGTTGCCACATCTTTTAACATGTCTTCTTCAACTGATTCAGCTAAAGAAAATGGGATATCAAAGTCTTCAAACCTAACATCTACACAGTTTATTTGTTCCCCACCTTCAGCCAGTGGCATTGGCACAAATCGCTCATTTAGCAAGGAAAAGGACGATGTTCTGTTTCCGCACAATGCCAAGTTCTTGATAGACCACGTGCTGTACCTCCCTGTTCACAAGAGAGTCTCTTTCTGGTATCTTGAACACATCTGTAATTCTGTTGAGAAGGTGATGAGAAACAGAAAAGGAGTGAACATTGCAGATACCAAAAATGTCTTGTTTCAGTCCAAGTTGTAGAGCTTGACTGTGGGGGGTGGGGGAGGGCAATAGGGGTCTAAACATGTGGCTTCCCCCTCAACCACCAGACTCCTACCACCCATTTTACAAGAGCCTAAAAAAATCCTGCAGGACAGATGGCTTAACAACTAATTATTTTTTCCCCTTATCTTTTTACCTTTTAATTGTACAAGCAGAAACCCATAAGTGGCTTAAAACGTGCAACTGTCTCTTGCATGCTTCAAAACAAGCTTCCAATTATTTAATTTGCTAAGAAGTTGTTACAGCCATATTTGGAAAATCAAGCTAAAAATATTAATCAATCATTTCACTAGAACAACTTGCTTTCAATCTCAAGGGACCGAGGGGTTTCCAAATAAGGTACTAAGCAAAATATGAATATTCGGAAGCTGTGAATGCGTGTTACACGTTTCAACCCACTTGTATGGGTTTCTGGTACAAGTAAGTTAGTTAGATCCATGCTTCCAATGCTTTTGGCACTTCACGCGTTTACAAGAAAGCATTTCCCCTGTTTTGTGTTCCTTTAATGATATTTAAATAATGTCTTCCAAAAAGTGGTATGAGAAATGTATGGAGATTAATTCATTTAATAAGAGGAACTGCTATGTTGATATAATTTTGGTCCTAAGGGTTAAGATCAAGTCAGTTCTATTTAATTCCTCATATTTTTACCTTAAATTTTGTATTTAAATTATTTATCCTAAAGATATAATTCTGTGTATAAGTCTGTGTCTTGAACAATGTGAAGGCACAATTTTTTCCAGAACTTCGTGTAAAAATTTCGAAACAAGGAATTATTAAATATCCTAAGACACGAGAAGGTGCTAAGAGGGAAATTATAAAAAACAAAAGTTTTGTTTGAAATGATTTTGTTTTTATGTATATAGCAGTCATCGTAATTAGAAAAATAACCTTTAATAAGCATGCATTCTGTGAAACGTAATACAGAAACAACTTTTCTTGGTGTAATTTTTCTTAATGGAAGTAGAAATCATTTTGTGTAAATCTCGAAACAGAAACACTCATAGAATTTTGGCAGAACTCGAAGGCAGAAATATAGATAGCTGGCGTGTTTCACACCCAGGGGTGGGGGGGGGGGGGGGACTCCCGACAATTTACAATAGGTGTGTGCTGCCAACCATATTTAAGGGTAGAAAATCGAGATTTGATACCCCTTTTTATGGCCCAAAACCAAACTTTAAAACGTGTATTCAGGTGTGTAGTACAATTTTAACTGACCATATCTTTTTCGTTTTGCGTGTTGGGGTGGATACTGCAATTTAGTGACCCTATCCCAAGGAATATTTAAGGATCACAATACCAAAAATACCAAAAAGGATAACCTATTTAAGGACTGAGCACCTCAAAAACCCTACCCTATCGGGCGGCACATACCTTTATAGTGTAAATAAGGGGTATAGCGTATATACCCCCCCCCCCCGGGTTTCACACCAAGCAGGGAAGTCCCCGTTTCTCTCCCCTTTCTAGCACCTGCCATGATGCAGGCTAAAGAATATTAAGAAGAAATGTTCACCGTGTTTCTTTAGAATAAATAGAAACGTAACGGAACACTTGAATAATGTAGAAGTTTGGGAGAACGTGAAACAACAATGGGAATATGCCTGAGTTCATGGGACGTGTTTCTATGGCAGTTTTACACAATTTTGCAACTCAAAAGAAACATAGAATACATTGTAACTTTTTAATTAGTGTTTTTAAATATGAATTTTAGCAAATAGTCATGTAGGCTAGGCATGCCTTTTACAGGTTAAATTATCATTATTTTGTGAAAATTAAATATTGCATTGGGAATAGTTCCCCGAGACACAATAAATATTTTAGCACAAAAACATTGACTGTAAATAAATAAATATTTGGGAATTTTCCTGCTGACTTAAAACCAAGTCTTTACTTAAATCCCCCCACCACAGCTAAACGAAATCGAATTTCTAACGGCCACAACCAAACAAAATACAATTGTACTCTAAAAGCCCCTTTGAATTTCCCAGACCACAACTACAAAAATAACTTGGTCGGCCACAACCAACCAGTATACCAGGGACGGCAGGGCTGGGGACATTTCAAAATTTTCTGGGGGGGGGGGATGCCCCCAGATCCCCCCAAGGGGTCGCGCCTCTGGTTAGTTTTCAAGCCCCTCGCCATCCCTGCCATTAGATAAAGAAAACTTCCATTATAAAAGCCCGGGGGTACCCCCTATAATGGGCTATACGGGGATGCTCCGCCCGAAAGGGGTACCTCTTTTAGGCTGGAGGTATATGAAAGGGTCGGGATTTCACGAGTTGAAGTATATGAAAGGGTAGGGATTTTACGAAGAACAGGAAAGGGTAGCGAAAACACGAGATGAAGCTTAAAAAAGGTAGGGAAAACTGCCATTTAATTATCATAAAAAGGGCTTTTCAAATATATCAGACGCACGTAAAGGTTATTTGAAAGGGGTACCATTTTCAATGAAAGGTATATGAAAGGGGTACCTTTTCTTTCAAAAATGGTATATGAAAGGTAAGGATTTGGACCTAGGGGCGGAGCATCCCCATACAAAACTTTGTTGAGTAACCCCCCCCGGTATAAAAGCGACGACCATGTGAAAGAACAGAGTCCCAAGACTTAGCAACACATGCAAAACTAAAGACCAAAAGAAGTAAAACAAAGTAAATTACCTTCTGTTTCAGCTGGGGCATCGGGAATATCAGCAGATAAACACTAAAGGAGCATGAGAGCTTTCGTGCAACCTGATGTAGCAAGAACTCTACTTCTTTCGCGCTTGCTGTTACACATGACAAATTTACATTACACTGGTGAACACATGTTTATTTACTAGTGCAGAATGCTACTCCCAAGGGAGATAGCCCAGCACGCCCTTGTTTTTACACTTTTACTTGTGATTGGTGAAAATTATAGCCTGCATTACGTGAGCGATTACAGGGAATAGCAAGTCATGAGCCCTAATGGGTTTCTGATCAAAGTTCATGAACCGTTACTTAGCTTGAATCAGTCTCACAAAATGACACAATAAAAAAGATGAAATAAAAAGCCAAGAAAGTCAAAGAAATTGATAACTTGCCATCTAGTTACGTTCAACTCCAAACAAAAGAAGGACTGAGCGACCAAGTACTGGTAGAAGGGTTTTAAAGCTAGGTATTTTATTTTAAAGGCATGTGTTTTGGCATAAAGCTTTCTTAAAATGCTTTCTGGGAAAAATTGCCGGTGTGTGTTTGGGATCCAGCTTTTAATTTCTAGGGTCTTTCCGGCTCCCCGCCCCAAACGGAGCGAGGGAAGGAGGGGCACGTTCCTCAAAAGTCCCGGTAACGTTTTCGGGCCCGGAAAGCTATTTTCTGTCTGCAATGTTCACATTAAAGATGCATATTTGTTGGTTGTAAAGGCTAAGCAATAAAATTCTAAGGTGACAAAACAATTCCGGCTAGTTTGGGGGTTAATACACCCTATAGATTCTGATTTTAAAATTTAGCTCCGGGCCCGGAAAGTTATCGGGACTTCGAGAAACGGGCCCCAAGGGCGGATCCAGGAATTTTAAAAAGAGGGGGCCGTGATGTAAGAGACAATGGGCGCGTTAGTGCGCGCCTTTCTGGAGGAGTGCGGGGGGATGCCTCTCGGAAATTTTGATGATTTAAGTACTCTGAGATGTAATCTGGTGCATTATGAGCGCTCTCATATTCATATTGAACAAGAAATGTTGAATATTTAATAAAATGCAAATTAATTTAAATGTGGTTGTGGTCAAACATGACTTAAATTAACTCGAATCAAATCAAGACTCGTTTATTATACAACTACTTGTTTCCACCTCCAAGTAATATTTTTTTTTATAAATCAATTGACTGTATTAACAGTTTTTTATTTAGTATTTCTTAAATTGATTATCCTTAAGCTGTGAACTGCGTATTGTAAACTGAAGTAGAAATAATGGTAAAGTCTTGATTTGACGTCATCTAATTAGCATTTTGTAAATTCTAGCCTGCGGACAGGCTTCCAGTCGGACGGCGGAGTCATACGAAGAAGGGAAGCTCCCCTTCGTTGCCGGCGCTTCGCGCCGGAAAATAGCGCCCCTCCGAGCCAGGAGCCTGTTCGCAGGCTATGTAAATTCAAATCTCTATAACTCCCTAACGCGACATTAAAAACAAGAAATATTTCGCTATTTTACTTTTCAACGTACATTGAGTTGATTAAAAGAAAAACAAATTGGAGGTTAGGTGAGCAAAAAATAAATATTACCTGTGAAAGATACTGACGACTGCTATTACGAACACTTGCTTTTGCATTGCTACGCTTTGTGATTGGCTGACAAATCTCGCATCACTTTCTCAACCAATCAGAAGTAAAACCAAAACCAATTATGACTAATTTACACGCGTTCTCCCGCGCTTGGCGCCGGCTACATGCATTTACTTCGAGTTCTGATCGGTTCATTGGATTGTCTGCGCCTGTTGGTATTGGCTAGAGGCATTACTTTGGTTTTGCTTTTAAAGGGAACCTCCATTGTTATAACAAATTGACGTTAAATTGTTGAAAATAACGTCTAAATTTAAATTAAAAAAACAAGTGCAAATATAATTTTAGTGTATAAAAAAGTGGTTATGAATATTGCCTATTTTCGCTTTGAAATTTCCCGCGCGCCGCATTCAAAAGAACTTCGATTCTTAACAACAGCGGCAACCGTAACACGTCATAAATATTCAAAATGGCGGCGAGCGGGAAATTTAAAAGCAAAAATAGGCGAAATTAATATCCATTTTTTTGTACACTGAAAAAATATTTCCATTTGTTATTAAAATAATCGAAATTTCGACCTTATTTCGAACAATTTAACGTCAATTTGTTATGACAATGGAGGTTCCCTTTAAGACAATCCAGTGGAAACCGCTCTATGCAGCCTAGTCCCTAGGCGTTCTCTTGTTACATCAGTGGGTTACATCTTGCCCTGTTGTCCGAGCGAAGTCTGGGACGGGGTGGGCGAGGCTCTATCGATGAGGTCACGGCTCAAAGTAGGGTCCAGGTTTGACCGAGCCGAGAACACCTGGGGACTAGGCTGCGCTCTATGCATATCGAGTAAAGGTGGTAAAGGTCGTCGTTGGTTGTTAACTGGGTGGTCAGATTAACGCGTTTTACAGGTAAGAAATTGAGATTTTGTTCGGGCCGAAAAAAGTGGTGGTAAATTGGTAATAACGAGGTGGTCGTATTCGTAGTCTAGGCGGGGTTTCACTATTAGACGAAGTTCGAGGTGGTTCACGTGATAAAATATGCTCTCTAGTATTTGATAAATCTTCTGCGACATTCAGGAAAAACGTTGTAGGAACAAGCTAGTGGTCACCAGCTAATCTTGACGATGGCGTCGATCATAAATGATGATGATGATGAAAATGATGACGATGATGATGATTAGATGATCATGATCATGATGATTAAACGTCCAAAGTAATTTCGCAATTGCTTTGGTTTTGCATTGCTACGCTTTGTGATTGGCTATAAAATCTCGCGCAACTTTCTCAACCAATCAGATGTAAAACCAAAACCAATCGTGGCTTGCTCGCACGCGTTTTCCCGCGCTTGGCGCCGGCTACATGTATTTGCTTCGAGTTCTGATTGGTTCATTGGATTGTCTGCGCCTGTTGTGATTGGCCAGAGTGATCACGTGACACTCAAGTGAAAGGCGCTCCGCTGATGATGATGATGACGATCATAATGATGTTGATGTGAGTTAACGAACAAACAAATTTAAATAAACAATCCTCCGTGTATAATACGAAATGTTTATTTACAATTAAACAACATGGTTTGGTATTTCATAGATTTCATTACTTTAAGGAAGGTAAATGAACACACGGATCATCTTTTTTTCTCATACACACTAACGTATGTTTGCTTAAAAAGGTAAAATACACTGTACAAACCAATCTTTTTTCATACAATACTTTCATACCTAACATCGTACATTAAACTGAAAAAGGTTTATCCTTGAAAGAAAAAAAAACTTATCAACTGACCAAACTTTACTGAACAACGTAACACCATATATTCAAGACTGTGACATTGTAGTTCTAGGGTCGACTTTTCTTCTGACGCAGGGGTATATAAGTTACTTATTTACAGGCTTCCCATACAATTCAGCTGCTATCTAGTGGCCTGGTTGGTTCTGTTGGGTGGTAGGGCGATCACTCTTGTCCTTGAAGTCAAATTTACCTCACCACAATTTGCTTCGGTTAACAAGTTGAGAAGGGAATTCTCCATGATGGATTCTACGAGTGATTCAAACTCTGGCAGCCTGAAAGAAATAATTCAATAAATAATGGAAGTGGTCATAACAAGTATACACAACGAGGACCCACCTTGTGTAGGGGTGGGGGTGGGGGGGGGGCAGGGGGGATTGGGGGGGGGGGTTGAAGGGGGCTATGCACGATACCACCAATCTGATGAGCCAAATTAGCACCTGATAGAATGGAGGCAATATCAACAAGACACCATCTTTTTAGGTGGGGGAGGGAAGGGGCACATAAAGAGACCACCAGTCTTTTTTGTAGAACGGTGGGTCCTGTCCGAGCACAATTCGCATGACAATTTCTCTAAGCTTGTTAGAGCAATAACAAGCAAGCTTGATGATTTTTAAACTTGGGACTAGTGGTCTTCAAGAGCAGGTCTAGCAGAAGCGCAAGCATTTGGGTCAAGAGAAGTGGACCCACAGCCATAAGTAAGAAATTAGGGCAAAATGGAAACGGGAAAATGTACGAACGCATACGTACAAGGAAGAATTTTTATCCTTTTGTTTGTGCTGCCTGTGACTGCATACTTTTATAGCTATGTTTGACCCATATATGTTTAACCACAACACATGAAACATGAAACAACCAAACATGAAAATGACATTATATTCAATAAAATCGACGTTGAATACTTTCATCCTAGCATAGCTACAAGCAGTTGCAAAAAGGTTGAGACACTTTCCAAAAAAATGTTCATTCCGAATAAAAGCGACCGCGTAACACAAATCAAATCAATGCCATGTGCTACTGACCCCCCTCCCCCTTTCAATGTTGATGACTGTCAGTTTGAATGGCATTTTTGATCTGGTACAACATTGATAAGGGGGAGGGGGTAGGGACTTGCTGAAAACCATGTTGGCCTCGAAATATGCACCACAGTACACAATGTCTCAACTCTTTTTGCAATTGCTTGTAGTTTAGTCACATGCATCACTTAAATTTTGTCACCACTGCCTGATTTTCTCGAACATCTTCAGCTTGCACTGCACAAAACTTCAAAATTCAATTTTATGAAGTATTTTGATGTCGGATTGCCATAGAAAAACAGCATTTTCTTTGCAAATTTATGAACTCCACTTTGTAGTTCCATGGTTGTAACATGCTAAGCACAGTTAATAGCGTTCCGCCCAGATGACGTCGTATTTGGCAGCATTGCATTGTGGGATCGAAATTCGGACAAATATTTCAAAATGGCTGCCTCGGAAACACCAGTTTTTGCGATTCCTGTACATGTTGTGGATAATTGTCGAGTTGTACCCAAGAACAGTGCTTCGCAGCACCTGTTTTTTCGTAGCTACCTGCATAGTTCTTGAATGTTTGTACGCATTTCAATCCCATGATGCTGCGCGCCAATTCTATTTTTAGAATCTGGGCGGAACGCTATTACTTAAAGTCTATCACTTGTACAAACCTGCGCACTGCTTGTCTCTGTGTTGTGATCATTTCAGAATCTCCATCTATTGCCATTAGTCTGTCAGGTATTGAGAGTGATGAGTCCGAGGTGCGCTGTATAATCTGATGAGTTCTGCTTACCACTCTCTCCTCTGACGCTTTCCTGCCATGGGTGTGGTCACCACCTGAATGCTACAAAACACAAGATAACAGCTTTGTGATTGGCTAAAAAATCTCGTGCCACTTTCTCGACCAATCAGAAGTAAAACCAAAACCAATCGTGACTTGCTCGCACCCGTTTTCCCGCGCTTGGCGCCGCCGACAGGTAATTGCTTCGAGCTCTGATTGGTTCATTGGATTGTTTACGACTGCTGTGATTGGTCAGAGTAAACTTTGGTTTTGGTTTTACGACACTCAATCCACCGTAGGAAAAAAGATGGCGGCTGTTCATTTTACCACAATACCTTGAGGACCTAACACAGCAAATAAGGCACAAAGAAAGCCAAATTTTTACAATATTTGTTTCAGTACTACGGACAATGTGTAGACTAGGTTTGAAGATTTTATAACTTTTCTTTACATTTTTATGAACGTTGTTAAAGTTTTTGTGCGCTAAGAATTATGGGTAAATGTACCAGTTTCCATCTTTTTCCTACCGAGGATTGAAAACTGCTCTATGCTTTGAGCTCTGATTGGTTCATTGGATTGTTTACGACTGCTGTGATTGGTCAGAGTAATTACTTTGGTTTTGGTTTTATGACACTCAATTGAAAACTGCTCCATGGCTAAAATAAGAAACAATGTTACGAACGCAAATGGTTCCCAGTTTAGCTGCGTGAGAAACATTTGTTACGGACGCAAATCTTGCATCTTGGAAGCCAGGAAATATTATTGAATCAAGTTAAAACACTCTTGCTTCCGAAACAATGTTTCCCATTGTAACAAACAATGTTTCTTTGTTTGACCAGGTCTTTAAAGCAGTTTTCAATTAAGTGTGTTGCTCAACCAAAACCAAAACCAGTAGATAACGGAGTTTGTTAGTGTTGCGTCGGTAGGAAAGTGAAGCACAAACATTTGGTTTTATAAGATTGGCCATCGTAATCACCATAGCAACTCGGTTGATAAAACCACACTTCAAAACCAAAGTAATAACTCTGACCAATCACAACAGACGCAGGCAATCCAATGAACCAATCAGAACTCAAGCAAATACATGTAGCCGGCGCCAAGCGCAGGAAAACGCGTGCGAATAAGTCACAATTGGTTTTGATTTTACTTCTGATTGGTTGATAAAGTAGCGCGAGATTTTTTTAGCCAATCACCAGGCGAAGAAATGCAGAAGCAAAGCAAACGCTAATTACTATCGACACTCAACTATCTGGACCCTTTCACTCCCAGAGTCAATTTTGGAGACATGTAATGTAGTTCTAACTTTTGAGTCTGTGGATGAAATCCTACGGTGTGACCAGTCAAATGAAACCTCTCCAGCAGTACTTTTGCATGGTACCATTTGTTTTTCAATATTTTACAAAATGAAATTTGGGATTTTCCTTGTTTGGCACTCTTGGGAGTTAAATAGGTAATCCTAATTTAGCCGTTGCTAATGTCTAGGATACTCAGTAAGCCAGGCGGTGTTACATTGGGTAATGCTTTGTGCAACGTGCAATGGCTAAAATTGTACAGAAAACGCATACAAACACATAATTATATTTGATGAGAATCAACATGAAATGATCTCTCTCACCTGTTTGGTGGAACGTATCTGTTCCAGTTCTCCACTGAATTCCTCACCGGAGCGGGACTGGTCACTACTTTGACTGCTAGCCGAGGAAGGCCTGGAGCTGGTGGTGTATTGCAGCTCACAGAGCTGTCTAAAGTAGGGCACAGGCTCTTGGCTTATTTCAGCCATTCCGTGATGGAAATTGTCGTCATCCAGAAGTCCCCTGTATGAATAAAAAAAGGTTATTAGCGATGTGTCGTGACATTGGCAAATATCAAATGCCAAAAAGCAACAGGACACAATTTAACATTCAGACAGATTAGCGACACAAGAATCCCATTTAATCACGACACCAAAAAGTTTAGGGCTAACCCTAGCGACACAGGAACACCACCCAATCACAATGCCAAATGTATTTGGCTACAGTTCAAGAGTCAACCTAGCGACACAGGAATCCCACCCAATTACAATGCATGCCAAATGTATTAGGCTACAGTTCGAAAATTAGCATAGACACAGGATGCCGACACACAAATGTATACAGTTCGAGACTCAGCACAGAGACACAGGAACCTCACCCAATCCTGGAAGGGTTTGTCAAGATAGATTACCTGAGAATAACAGAAAGAACATCTTGGATGATCCCCATTTCAGGTCGTGAGCAGGACACCAAGGCAGACAGCTCCTCCTTCTCTTGCTTTCCAGCTCCTTGAGACAACACGTAACGCCTGAAAGGTATCCAAGTTTCTTCAGTCAAAAATTACATTGTACTTGTTCTTAATTATGCAACTGTTCAGGACACTCGCGGGGGGGACTCCCTTATATGTCCTATACGGGGACGTGCCGCTGGACAGGATGGTGTTTGGCATTTTTGTCCTAAACAGAGTATACAATTTAACGTGAG
The DNA here is from genome assembly GCA_022457155.1 of Cladopsammia gracilis. Taxonomy (NCBI): domain Eukaryota; kingdom Metazoa; phylum Cnidaria; class Anthozoa; order Scleractinia; family Dendrophylliidae; genus Cladopsammia; species Cladopsammia gracilis. The sequence goes on from JAJGOT010000007.1 coordinate 3,717,438, forward strand.
TCTATCGTAAACAGGCTATGTTTCCAGTTAACTTGGCGCTTGTGGTGACTTCCCTTGTCGTGATTAGTATATTCATGCGAAGGCGACGACAGGGTCCTAAAATAGAGGGTGTTGTCCTACACAGGGTAGGTATCATCGCGTATTATTGTCCTAAATAGGATCAGGGTCTCAGACCCTCAGCGGCACCCCTTTACCCAAATATTGGTCAAGTACCCCCCCCCCCCCCCCCACGGGAGGACACTACGTCTTCAAAACACTGTATGAACCCTGTATATTGACCATAAAATAATAGTTGAGTGTTATTGAAAGTTTATTTTCAAGTGCACTGAAACGGATGAGAGAGATGGCCAGGTGGTAAACAGATTGCATTTTGAAAAAGTTGGGCCAGTTTGTATTGTTTCATTTGCTAGTTTGCAAGTCATGATTTGCCTGCCATGATTAACCCATCATGATTTGCTCATTGTCAGAAAATGGTGAAGGAAATGCACAGATCTTGTTCGTGTGGACATTTCTATTTCAGAGAGTGAGTGTTAAAATTTTGAACTCAATTTATGGGCGAATTTCTTCAGCACTGTCTTTTCTTGGGCGAATCTTGACGGGCGAATCATAGCCAATGGAAACAGGTTTGAAAAACCCATTTCTGCACACTACAGCGAAATTGGCTGTAGATTTAGCAACAAGGTGATACCAGGCAAAAGACTGTTCTACTGTGTTATTGCCCTGTTCTATACTGCAAAGCCATCAGCGAATAGCAGCCTCGTAAAGGTTTACGAAGAACACTAACAAACATGAGAAACATTTTTTACTCACTGGTCAATAACAAATTTATCCACCGCCGATGGAAACTTGCTAAAAAACTCCCCTATTGAATGAGTTCTAGCCGTGACTCCCAGATGAAGCAAAAATGACTCAGGGGGGACCGGTGGGGGTGGTGTCTCTTGCCGTGCAGCACTACCCTTCTTTTTCCTTTTCGTTTCCTTGGGTGAACCTGCAAAACACAAATTATTTTTAATTTTAATGAAATTAACAGTGCGACGCGCTTACCGTGAGCGCCCAACCAACCTTTTTTACAAGTTTGCAGAATAGAGCAGTTTTCAATTTTGAGTCGTAAAACAAAACCAAAGTAATTACTCTGACCAATCACAGCAGTCGTAAACAATCCAATGAACCAATCAAGAGCTCGAAGCAATTACATGTCGGCGGCGCCAAGCGCGGGAAAACGCGTGCGAGCAAGTCACGATTGGTTTTGGTTTTACTTCTGATTGGTCGAGAAAGTGGCGCGAGATTTTTTAACCAATCACAAAACGTAGCAATGAAAAACCAAAGCAATTGGGTAATTACTTTCGACACTCAATTGAAAACTGCTCAATCACCAATTAATATTCTTATAATCATTTTCGCAACTGCGGATACGTGTGAAGCAATAAAGTGAATACAATCTTTCAATTTTGTAACTAACTTTACACTCCTGTGATAAACACGAAGCGATAAGATTACATTCCATCGGGCTCAACTTTGCGAGGTGTGCACGTCAATTGAATTTGCGCTCTCTGATTGGCTAAGGGCCTGGTCGTACTACAGTCAAAAACAAAAATTAGCCTGTGCAAAAATTTCCAAAAATTTGAAACCGCAAACGGAAGTTCCAAAACTTTGAGAACATTTTAGGGTCGCACTGTCAGTCCATGCTGTCGAAAACATACGCGTAATGACATAAAAACAAAAACATTCCACAAATAACGTGTCCCTCCGGAAGCGGTTTTTTTTGTTTTCCTCGATTTTTTCAAAATCGGCCTGCCCCACCCAAGGCGTCTTTGAAGTTTATCCGGAATTTCCAATTTTGTTAAAATTTGCGAAACACCGATCGCATTAGGAAACTTGATGTGATGACAGATTTTTATCTTAAACAAACACAAATTTGATCAAAATTTCCCTAGTGCGACCAGGCCCTAACTTGTAAAAACGTTTGTTGGGTGTTGAAGGTAAGGCGCGTCGCATTGTAAAGCTAGTGACAACAAAAATATAAAATTCTTAACAAATAGCCTGATTAGATATTTTTTTATCGGAACTAAAATTTCTTTTTCTGTGGTGCGAGAAGTTCGTATGTGTGATTCTTCAAACAGTGCCACTCCCGATACGTTAGTCAGGGCTTAACTTGGTATGTACTTGGTGTATCCCTTATTATTTTGTATTTAAACACTTAGTTTTTATTTCAGTAGAAATAAAAGATAAAACAACAGTAGAATAGGGAATCGAACCCGGGCCGTATGATCTGCTCCATGCACACTATCCACTACACCACCGAGGACTAGCTGCCGGAAACTGTAATTTTTAAGGGATATAAGATAATATACTGCTAGCCAAGACCATTCATATGAACTAACCCTTTCGATACACTGGAAATACTGGAATCAGTGCTTAACCCTAAATACTAAAATCCGTGCTTCAACCCTAGATACTGTAATCCGACCCTAAATTACATTGCAATATATCTAAATACATTACAATAAGGGATACATGAAGTACCATACATTATGATCAGGGATACACCAAGTACCTAGGCTTAACTTGGTAAATGGAATGGTGGAGTGGAGCAGTGAACTACATCCAATATACCCCAAGTTTGAACCTCAGATTACATGTGGGTTGAGTTGTTTGTTGGTTGGTTTTCGACTTGCTACGAGTGTTTCTCTCCAGATCCTTCAATTTTCTCACTTCTCAGAAACCAACAATTTCAAGTTCCAAACCCATTTGGATACACACTGTCCCGACTGAAATATCGTGTTTTCATGGTTATGGCCAGGAGCTTGCCTTATGCTTATTTTTGGAATTGGAAGAAACCATCGCCCAAAGTGATAGTAGCAAAGAAATATGAACTAAACAGACAAAATAACAGCTTGGTAAGTCAACATTTCACAGGAATGGCAAGTTTGATTTCTTGACCGCCTGTCAATAAATCAAATTTCATGAACAGCAATCCACTTCAATCCTTGCAATCCTGCACTTTATCTCCAAACTATTGCTTTTGTTTTGCTCTATATAATCATTTTATCCTACTAAGTTGTATATTTGGTGGCATTTGGCTATATAACGTGAAAATAAACTAAGCGAAATTTTGCTATTTCGTGTGTTCCTTTAACATGTATTTCTTTTATGGTTTCTAACCTATTGGAGGTAGAGCCTGGTACTTTCGCAAGTCTCCCTCTGAATGGGAAAAGGATCGACTGGGATGTTTGATGGATTTAAGCTGTGGTCCTGAGTTAGGCCTTTTTAAGTCATCTTCTGTTATGACGAAGGTGTACTGTTTCTCTTCCTTCATGTTGGTCCAGTCTATAAGCCTCTGGTTGTATTCAGCCATCTCAGTTTCGTCCACAATCTAACGATAAGATGTGACAGCTTTTAATAACAATGACCTTTACATGCGATGGTGCGGTTATGATGCGGTAGTCAAAGGCGGATCCCGGAAATTCAATTGTGGCGAAAGCGCAAACTCGCTCCATAGACGCAATAACCTTGCAGGGGAACACTGCGCCCCCCTCGGTCTCCCGCCCCCTAAATCCACCTATTGTTGTCTACTGAAGATTGGTATTTTGAACCCTGATCTCATCGTGTTGTTTCTTGGACAACAACTCTCCCCACCCGGGTGTATAAATGGATAACAGTAAGTGAATCGTTATAACACAGTAACAAAATTCCGGAGGGTGGGAGGGGGGGGGGTAACCCTGCGATGCTCTACCATCCCGTTTAGGGAAAGAAGGAACTGGTTTAGTTGCCTCATACCACAGCAGACACGGGAATTAAGCGCCATCGGCGTCAACCGCCGAACGCGACTTTACTAATACTTACCTTTCATGTTACCATTTAGGTTGTCTTCCTGACCCGAAATTGGACGTTATAATAGGCTGATCCAAACCTGTTCCTTAACCTTATAATACTAACAAAGAGTGCAATTGCAGAAAGTGAAAAAAGCTGCCATACCTCACATACGATGTCCATATTGTAGAGTGACGGATTCCCACAGGAAAAGAACGAAATCTACCAAACAAAACACAAGACACTGTAAGTCAAGGAACATACAACCCCCTATTTAAGTACGACATATTCCACAACCGTGGACAAAATAGCTTGGGACACTTAAGAAAATAGTATACGATGACAAATTTTTTCAAAGAGAGAAACTATCGTTCCATTTCCTAGTCCCCCCTCCTCCCCAAGTACAAAGTTGAGACATTGTGGCTTGGTTATATGCATAAAACTCAACATTGTATTGGGGGTGGAGAAGGGGAGGTAACGACAAAGACAATTTGTCGGGAAAAAGGTTAAGTGTCCCAAACCTTTTGACGAAGATTGTAGCTGTTGCTCCATAGTGGGTATACTATAATTCATTAATCAAAAGGTCACTCTATTGAGCAGTTTTTTATTGAGTATCGAAACAAATGTTGCCATTACTTTGGTTTTGCGTTGCTACGCTCTGTGATTGGCTGAAAAATTTCGCGCCATTTTCCCAGCCGATCAGAAATAAAACTAAAAGCATTTTCCCACGTTTGACTCCAGCTTAATATCTTTGCTTCGAGTTCTGATTGGTTCATTAGATTGTCTGCGTCTGTTTGGATTGACCAGAGCGATTACTTTGGTTTTGGTTTTACAACACTTCATTGTAAACCGTTTTAAAGCACGTTTTTGCAACGTATTGCTTTAACTTCAAGTTTGTCGGGGCATAACAGACAACAACAAATGCACAAGAAGTGTGACCAACCTTTAGAAGCACATTTTGTTGTGGTTTCAGAAAGCCGTGATCAGGTTCAATCATTACCACCTAAAACGCAATTCAGGACAACAACAGTATGAGAAAATTAAAACCAAAAAATACAATATGTATTAGAAAACAAACACGCTGGCTTAAAAAGGTTTCAATGATAAGAACAGAAATCCACAAGCAGAACAACAATGCCCTTTTTCGTTAAGACTTTCAGTTCCAAGAACGGCCAAGATAAAAACGAAGAGTCATCCTAAATTAATATTTTCAAAACTACTGGGAGAAGATCAGTAGCTCAAGCCCTAAGAAACTTTACACCACACGTCTCTCTCTCCACCCAGGTGAATGTATTGGTACTGGCGAACCATTAGGGAACCTAACAAAATGCTGAGGGGAACCGTGCGATCCTCCCATTCAGGAAAGAGTGGTAAGAAACTGGGCTAAGTTCTGGGCGTGTGGGCCGTCGGTGACTCGTGTGAGACTTTACCTTTTCATTGCCAGAATAACAAACATACCTGTTCCAAAGCTGATTCCTCTAAGACCCATCTGAAGGAGATGATGTGATCTTTTGAGGAGTTAGTGAGGAAAAACATGCGATGGGAAACTGCATACAGAGGAACATCACCAAATGGAATGCACTCCACTGACAAATACGACAACTTAAAAGACAATAATAAAACTATTATAACCAGCATTACTATCGGATGAAAACAGAGAGTGAAAACGGTAATAGGTCCATGATAACCGTCACGTCACCAAATGAAGAAACCATAACGAGGGAAAATGTTTCTTAGACCTAACGAGGGAAAACCTAACGAGGGAAAACGTTTATACGTTTTCCCTCGTTAGGTCTAAGTAAGGGTTATCGGCCTGAAACGAGGGGATATAAATCTGATATCCCCGAGTGAAAGGCCGATAAAATGCTTATTTTACACATTGGTGAGGTTTTCTAAAACAAAGAAACTATTAAATTTTTCGGAGAATAACATTCCGTTCAATTCAAATGCAAAAAAGCATGATTCCGCAAGGCCGCATTGGGATCACGGCAGATTACGAAGCGAGACGGTAAACATGTTTTGCTTTTGCCAAATTTGCATTGAGCACGTTGCTTCGTTATGAGTAGAAGGAGGGAGAGAGAGAAGAAAATGTATGAACAGTACTCATGGTCTCGCCATGGCCCAACTGTCCGCCTTCATCTTTCCAAGCTCAATGGAGTGGTTGCGGTGTATTTTCCAAGGGACACCGGCGGAAACATATTCAGGTTCAAGCGTAAAACGAGGGGTCATGCATTACTGAAGACCCGAAACCTGAATCGAGGTACGATACCATCGAATAATGTTATCAACATTTCGCTTTTTGGTCGCGACCGGCAAGTTAATTACGTAGGAATAAGATTGATGAAGTTGTCTTTTTATGTAAACAAAAAATATTGACCGATGCTAGAGTGTTTTCCTTGTTATGCCCTATTTTGTCTTCCCGTTTATGTTATTCTATTACAAGAGGAATAAGTCGAGGGGAATAACTGGAGGGGAATAACTGGAGGGGAATAACTGCAGGGGAATAACTGCAGGGGAATAACTGGAGGGGAATAACTCGAGGGGAATAACTCAGCCCCGCACTCCCCTGTTACAATCAAAGCCGCCACCAGCTTTTCAGACAGTTTATTATTGGCGGTCAATATTCGATATAATCCCCTGCGAAAACAAAGGAAACCGAGCCATGTGGAAAATAAGAAACATTTGGGTCTTTCTGCATGTACCGGTACCCATGAACCACTCATTGTCTTCTATTGTTTTTGAGGTATTGTATTTTTGGTCTTGTTTTGCATTTGTATTATTGTCGTTCTTTGTTCCTTTTGTTTTACGTAATATGTGACCGGTACATGCAGAATCTACCAAACATTTTCCCTCGTCATGGTTTCTTCATTTGGTGACGTGACGGTTATCATGGACCTATTACCGTGAAAACCGTTTGTCATATTTAGGAGGGATACGTCATAATGTTTCTCCACCATCGTGAACAACAAAAAATGTTGCTATTTACCTCTCTGTTTTGTTCAACAAGATCTTAGGAAAGTGAAATGATGAATTTAAAGAGTTGTAACTCAGGATGAATGTTTCAATACTGCTGTTTGTGATGATAAAAGCAGTTTTCTCTCTAGAATGTACTATTAATTATTATTATTACTAGCAGTAATCACAGATTATGGAGACGCGTTCGAAGGAATTTCCGGCGGAAATGAGCCCCTGAAAAAAAAAACAATAGAGGCGGCCATTTGGAAGACCGTCTACCAAAAAATCTCAAATTTTACTGTATATAAACCACAGGACAACCAACACGAAATTAGGATTGCGTTCTTTGAACGCGATTATTATTATTATTATTATTATTATTATTATTATTATTAATATCCGTTTTCTACTATATCTTGCTTTATCGAGTCTGCCTACAATGCCATCTACTCTTGCCATTGAATAAGCATGGAATTATTTCCCCCTATTGAGACCTCTATAATCCATGCAAAATCTTGTTAAGCATTCGTTGTGTTTGACCAAGTTTTCGTTTTGTTAATCTTGAGCCAAATCATAATCCAACAATGTTGTACTACTCTGTACAGCATTGTTCAAACGCCTTGGATTATTACTGAGAAACAAACCTGTTTGGGGACTTTCACAACCTGCTTGTCAGGTACCGTGGTGCTTCCCATGTCACTCACAGGCAGCGTGTCTCCCATGATCCTCTGGTCATACCCCACACCAGTGAAGGTTACCAACACAGTTTCACCACCCACAATACGGACTGGAACATCCACCTACAGGCAAAGAAAAAACACAGCAAAGGTTAACAATGTCCTGCATACTGCTAGGCTCAGCACTGTTGGAGTGTCATATGAGGTGATAAATAATGAAAGATGGAGAATAATAAGTTCGAAAAGAAATGAAAAGATGAAAGACATTAAATGTCATATCACGAGGACAATTTTACTGACCATGTATGTTCTTGCTTCAAGTGGTGCAAACTGCCAGTAGATGAGAGCAGCACATCCTGGTGGGATCTCTCCTGACGGATTGAGACACTCAAAGATTCGACAGCCATAGTTTTGCTAAGCAGAAAAAATACAAACACCAACATAATGCGACAGAGGGCAAGAATACCATGGCTTCAAAAATGGTAAACATGGTAAAATTTCTATTGTCAGTTTATCCCATGGAGGTAATCCTGAACACAAAGTGGAAAGTGAACACAAGGGGTTAATGTAAAATACTTACAGCTTGAATTTGTGCAAGAGGTTCTTTGTCCAACTCATAGTTAACAAGCGTAGCTCCACCATTATAGAGCTCATAAACTTGTACTGGAGGTGAACTTCCTCCCACTGGAACTGGCTCAAAAAGGTGCCTTGTGTTAGCAAAGTGAACATAGTAGCTGTCAGGATCCACAGTCACACCAATGAAATTCACCTACAGTAAAAGATGAACTATGATAAGTTTGAGACACAGTCACAACAATAACTTATCTGGCCATGTTCTATTTCATTCCATTCAGAGGTATAAATAACAAACCTATAAATCTCAACCACCTGACCAACTGAAACCGACTAATACCCAGTCGCTATTTACTCGTTTTTGGAAGATTGGATAAGAGAGTGAATGGAGGTGCGCGGGGTGTCATGGGAAGGGACAAAAGGGAAAATAGCCCCGCATGTTTTCATTTTACTTATTCCAGAACTGCTTCATCTTCTTTCACATTTTCTGAACGTTTAATAGCAACTGGGTACAAGTTAGCAACTAAATCAACGTGAATTGTTCCCAGATCACTACCAAGTTTTAATGCAGTCCCAGAAGGTGGGATCTGCATTATTATATCAAACGTACTAGGATATCGAGATGTCTATTTGAGTCTGGAATGCCGTTTTCGTGCTGTACTTAATGTTAAGCCATACTTTTAAGAGTTATCATACCAGAATTTCTCTTCCCCTCATGACCTTGAACAAGACTGGAAGTCTGATAGTACCAACCAGTGTGTGGCTAGTAAGGTAAAAAGGAAAGAAAAAAAAAACACAGTCAGCAACAATATTAATCCTACACTGGATAGCAATATGATTTATGTATTTGGGTTGGTTTAGTCTCCTACACAGCTGTTATTTACAGCTATTTCAATAAACGTTGTCGGATGAAAGCTTTAAGCCAAGACCGCAAGGTAGTATGGGTTAGGGTTAAAAGCCACTGAATAAAAATCCCATACTACCTTGCGGTCTTGGCTTTTCGCCTTTTTCATCCGACAACGTTAATTGAAATAGCTGTATGTCGTCACGCAACACTCCTCCATACTAACCGCTGCTCACACCCGAACCACATTTTGTCCCTTTGTGTCAAAAGCGTAGAAAGCATGCGGCACCGTTACTGAGGAGGGGCGTTGCGTGATGACCCAAACAATGGCTAAATAGAAGACAAGAGTTGGTTAGGCCTGGCCTGGGAACAAACTGTTTGGGATATGCCCAAAATACTGAGTGAGGCTCACACAAAAATGCAATCTTTCCATGCTCTCTACACTGCACAGAACGTTCACTGCTGTGCAATCTAATCGTAACTCTTTTTTATGCCTTTTGTTTAAAAACTATGTTCAGATGTCTGTGCTACACTGATCGAAAAACTCACCTACCTATAAGTAAGCGTGACTGTGTGTCAGTTACCTATAAGTAAGCGTGACTGTGTGTGTGTCACGTACCTAAACGTAAGAGTGACAGTGTGCGATTCTCCTGGCGAGAGCTTTCCTCCTCTGGGTTCAATGCTGAACAGTTTATTATCCATAACCTGCATCTAGAGGTGCATAAACGAATCATATAGTAGAATAATTTTCATTGTCATGCTGCACCTCTATGGCACACGCGAGGGTACTAAGACATGGGGCGAAAATAATTTCCGCGCATGCGAAGAAGTGCAGCATGCGGAGGTTTCCGTCGCTGAGGGGAGGAGGGAGGGGCAAAAAAGGACACCTCTGAAGAGACCTCTCGGGGCATGAACGCAAAATGAGAACGATCTCAAGTCGGGAGGGCGTATAAATACTAAGCGAAATACCCAAAGGCATTAGAACGGTCTCAGGAGGGGAAATGTGCTAATTTATGTAGCGCGTGAGGCCATTACGGCGCAAACATAGCAATGAAAATAGTTAGAAGAAGAGACCATGCATAGACTTTCAGAGTAATTATGTTGTGTCTAAAATGTGCATGGTCCCTTACCTCATGAAGCTCATCTTCATCATATTCTCCCGTCTCAGCCCAATATTCAAGCTCCAGCTGAAGGTCACTTGGATACAAGAATGCCCTAAAATTCAGAAAAAAATTAACTACCAAGTCAAATGCAAAAAGAGAAATGCAACAGCCATCCATGGCTTTTTTAACATCAGTCTTTCTTAGATATTTGTCAGCCAGTACTCTATTTAATTTTCAATTCTTTCCCTCAAATGTAAACTGTATCTTTACTTGAGTACAAAAAACGGTTGTTGTTGTTTTTGCAAATTGTTCCCTTCATACATGTCTAACTCATGTTGTATAATGTTTACCATTCAGCAGGAACTGATCCTGTGTTCTGTAAGTTCAGATGCACCACACAAGACTCTCCACCCAGAGGTGCAGCACCAAAGTTGAAGTCCATTATAGCTCTTGTGTTCACAGGGACTCTGCGCCTTGTGCTGTGGAAATTCATATACCTAATTCAATTAAGGTTGCTTTGGCATTGGTAATTGGGCATTGGGAAGCTATTTGGCGGTCACTCAAGCGAAGCATTGCATTGTGTTCCGTATGCCAAATGCCAAATCCCAATTACCAATGACCATCTGCCAAAGCAACCTTTATTGAATTAGGTGTATACAAACAACTTTTAAAACCATGCTCTCTCACGCGTGACCACTATTTTTGAAAATTTGAATTGAGTTTTCAAGTTCACGCATCGGTTTTGTAAATTCATTCCGAGATTAGGAATTCACATGAGAATTTGACCGCATTATCGGAAACAAAGAGCAATAAAATATCATTTTATTTGAAATGTTACATATTCGAACAATATTAGGTTTTTATGCCTGTAGCGAAGTTAGTTTTCCGTAAACTCGCGACTTTCAAAGTGTTTTCCAGAGAGATCTTCAAGGTTTCATTCAAATCTCGGATGTTACAAAGAAATATTCAAATGTTCATTTCAGTCTTGTGGATTACTGGTCACGCGTGACGGAGCACGGCTGTAAACCATACTAAAAACACACTATTTTCTTCAGCATGAATTTGACAAATTCAACAATGTATGTACTTGACAAAAGTTTGCTTACCTGTGTCTTGTTACTGCTGCATAAAGGAGTTCAGAACGAGATGGATCAGATTCCAGACATTCATTCAGACTGTAACCAAAATGACAGAACGTCAATTCCTTGAATTAATATCTACAAACTGAGGCTTCCTATAGCAGCTAATAAGTAGTTTTTCAATGTCCTTTAGGCGGACCAAGCTTCTCTTGATTTCTAGTAGCACTAGAAATGAAGTTAGTTAATGTTCTGACATGCAATAAAAGACAACACTCATTTATGGGCGTAAATTGGGCAGGGAATATACTGACAAGGCTCAGATAAACCCACCGACCGAAGAACCCACCAAATGAGGGCCTTGGCACATGGTGCCATGCCGAGAGGGTGCCTCATGCCTGTACTGCAAGGCGGTCATCCACGCTGGGGTAATGCCCTGGGGCCAAGTTAACCCAGTCCAGCAGAGTATCGTCCCTGACAGGGCTTCAGCACAGGTCTGAATTTTGCTGCAGGCAGCAATTCCCCACCGTTAATTTATTAGCGAGACTTGAGAAGGGAATTTTTCCATCAATCAAAATGGGCAATCGACTAAAGTCTAGGTAACAGAGCAGTTATTACAAAGACAAGAAATAAGTATGGGAGTGCGGGTGGGATCAGTCTTGCTGTGGGCAAACTTGCAGCCTTCTGAGATGAGGGCGATTAAAGAAAGCTCGCACAGTTTAACCTGTTTGATTAACAGGAACCAAATATGACAGACAAGTGCCAAATAAGGAATTACATGTGAGATGAGGCCGCAGTGGCGATTGTGGGCTCGGATTACATGTTGCTTTGTAGCATCAACTATTATTTTATGCTAAAATATCATTTAAAACATGCTTACCTGTCAAGTGAGAAGAGACTCCATATATGATTTTTGCTGTATCCTTTACCACTCCCCAGGCAACGAATGTCAGTCACAGATAGAGTAGGATAAACTCCCTGGCATTGCAGTTCAACTAGTTCTCTCTTCGGATACGTTATAAAAGGCTGGCCTTCATCTATCAAATGAACACATTTCTCTCTATTGATACATATTCTTCAATACTTAACATACAAACAAGGTAAGGAAAAAGTTTGGAATCGTTCTGTTTCCTACAAAAGAGGGGCTACAACGAACAAATAAAATGATAGCTAAAGTTTGCATACCAAATGTTGAGAGAAGTTCGTAACTAAGCTTGAACTTGTAAGTGACTCGTCGTGAAGGATAAACAGTCGCTGTTATCTTCTGCGATGTTCTTGCTGGTATAATACCATTCTGGCTACTTATTTCCAGAGCTGCAGAAGAGAAATCAAAGGCTTTTAAGAGCCAACCCATTTAATTTTTTTTTCATTTATTTGTTTACTCCAAACCTTTACAGATGTTAATAATTAAATTAAATCACATTATATTAGGAAGGAGAGGAGAGATAAACTAATATTGTGCCCCCTAAAGTTATATAAGTATAAACAAAAAACTTGTAATTTTTTGGTAAAAAAAGTAAAGGAAAACTTATAAAATAGCTTGGAGAGCCAACCCATGAATAAGAAATGCTAACGCGTAACGCAACATTGGCAATATTGCGGTAAGCTTATGTTATCACACTGACACAGTTCAGTTAGCATTTTTGACGAACGCAAAAAAAACGTACATCACTTTCAAAATGTCCAGTCCGAAAGAGAAGAAGGAAAAAAAAGACACTGGACGTGACTTGAACTTGCGCCTACCGAATGCCATTCCCGGGACTAAGACGCTAACTCAAACCACTCGACTATCTTGGAACAAAAACTTAGTTAAGATTAAATTTTATTATTTCAACGTAAATACGCATCAAAACGCGTGTCTCGGTTGAAAATCCTTTTAGATCGATTTTAATGTTGCATTAAAGCCTCCAAATGCGAAACATCTTTAAGCTTATTGTTGTTTATATTCGTTTACAACAAATTAGTTATTGTTATCGCTGGATTCAGGTTGTTCTTGTTACGAAACGCATTCGTAACAAAGCATTACGTCACTAAGTTTACAGCTGAGTGATGAAACAAGCGAGCGAGCGAGTGAGTGAATGAATTAGCCACCGTTACTGATAACTCGGTCATTTAGTATTAGTAAAATATCAAAAATGAGGAAGAACATTTCGTTATGATTTCCAAACACCAGGAGTGAGTTGAAAAAAACAGCCCTAGCTGAGTTTTGTTTGAATACCTGATGTAACACTCTTTCAAAATAAAAGGATGCCTTAGAAATGAAAGGATTGCAGTTGGACAGCAATGTTCTCTGACAGAAGCTTACCCAATACGTCTCTTGCAGTCTGCTCGTCATCGTAAGGTCCTGATATTTCCTGGTCAATAAGTAGGTTGTAGTGCAGACTACAGTCACTGTTGTTATGGATTGTCAGCTCTCGAGATGCAGAACTTCCCACAACAATGTCACCAAAATCGACTGACTCCTCCAAACACTAATATAAGAAAGCAGTAACTGTTAACTAAGGAACAATTATGGTGAAAGAGTTGGTTGTTGTTCATGATGGTAAGGCACAATAATAAAATGCAACATTGTTTGTTTCATGATGTAGTCATGCGATCTACTCCCAAAGTGGTTTACGTCGATCCGGCCACGCAAAAAGTTCATAAAACTGTTGATATCTGGTCTATTTCAATGAAATTTTGCCACAAAAATGGTCTCAAAAAGATCAGTTCATTTCCAGAATTATATTGTATCCCCCTATTATCTATGATATGGTTGACCTCCCCTGGAATGTTTGACAATTTTTTGTTTAATTTATACATTTGCAGTGTGAGACATGGTTCATGTTACTCTATTAACTGAGAGCTGCAAAATAAGCTATATAGTTTGGGGCTAGTATGTCTGAAAATTGAGGCACTTGTGAACTTTTTGACTTTGACATTTTCAGCCTGTTTATGCCAAAGCCATGATTTCCTTCCCCAAATTTTGACATGAAATAAGAACTGCACTCATCAATACCTTTCAAATGGTATATCATACATGGCCATTAAGGTTCTACTTACGAGTTTGGAAAAAAGGGGAGAAAAACTCAGGAATGAAAGGATTAAGGAACCACTTTTAACCAGGACATTTTAAAAATTGGAGTTTTGCAGGCAACGAATTGATGCATGAAGAGTGTAACGGTTTGTTTTGACAAACAAAAATATACTGTTTTACAGTTGCCCATTATGTCCATCAGATAAGTGGTATCTTGTGTAGCCCCTTACCTCTACACAAGGTGAGTCCTCCTTGAATATACTTATTGTGACCACTTCCCTAATCTTGTACAGTCAAATGACTTATACATACCACTACTTCCCCTACAGATCCTTCACCAATAACTCTCACTAAATACGTCTTCTCCTCCATTGTCCTACAAAAAATTGAACAAGTTGAATATTCCAAGCACTGGATACAGTTAACTTATCACTGAGAGTGTTTCAATAATAAGCGAATACACAGGTAATGTTGTGTCCTGAGGCAAGCCATCTCACTTTGAATTCATAATGACTCACTTTCTGTAAAAGGTTTGTGACATGCATACTGAAAACTTGACAATTCAAACCCCCCCCCCCCCCCTCCCCCGGGAGGATACTCCGCCCCAAGGTCCAAACCCTTACCTTTTCATATACCGTTTTTGACAAAAAAGGTACCCCTTTCATATACTTTCATTGAAAATGGTACCCCTTTCAGCCTTTACGTCCATCTGTTTGATATTGTTTGAAAAGCACTTTTTATAGTACTTAAGGTTACAGTGTACCTTCAGATCGAAAATTTATCGAAATTTTTTTTGGCGTCAAAATAAAGTTTACAGAATGAACTTTCATCCAAAAAAAATTATCGAAAAATAGTGAAAATTGACGGAGAAATGACAACAACAACATACACTTTATTTTACAACGCTAGCCACTACAACTATATACAATAGCTGGTTTCCAAGCGGGGCGTTTAACAAATATGTATATTACAAAATAAAATAAAAACAATGACGGTACAACTTTTGTGGGCGGAGTTTGTTTATGAAGCGATATGTTTTTTTTAAGCGCTGTTTTCTCAAAATTAATTTTTCGCTTGTTGGGGACACTTTAAAGAGCTACAACTCAAAGGGAATTTGTTCGATTTTCCTCAAATTTGGACAGAAGCTAGGCTAACATATAATCAACAAAAAGGTGTCGACGAATTTCTTATTTCCGAAAACTTTTTCGTCAAGAGCCATTTCCGTGCGATCATTCCAATTTTTTTTCTCCCTTTTTCGAAAATATTCTGCAACTTTTCACTGCAATTGAATATGGGAAATCGCCGACACGTTTTTTTAGCGCTTCGTGTCCGGAAACCCGAGAACAAATCAAATTAGCAAAATACAATAATCGCTTTGAGTTATAGCGTTTTAAAGCTGATTCGGACGTTCGAATTAAGACGTCGTAAAAAATTCGACAATTCACTTTATTACCAAATGGTTTCCATATTTAGATAGCCAGCTCTATAAGCTTTAATTTGATATCTGGGTTTAGGTATATTAAGTGTAATCTTAAGACGCTAGAACTGTTATGCTGGAGACACCCCCGAAGGTACACTGTAACCTTAAATGGCAGTTTTCCCTACTCTTTTTTATACTTCAACTCGTGTTTTCGTTACTATTTCCTCTTCTTCGTGAAATCCCTACCCTTTCATATACTTCAACTCGTGAAATCCCTACCTTTTCATGTACCTCCAGCCTAAAAAAGGTACCCCTTTCGGGCGGAGCATCCCCGTATAGCCCATTATAGAGAGTAACTCTCATAGGAATTCAAATTACTGTGTCCAAAGCATGGTTAGCTAAAAAATTAAAGTTAGGTGGCCTTCAACTGAACATATTCCGGAATAAGAATATAATGAATGGTCACAAAATGTCGCATTTTTTCGGGATTTGAAAGCAATAGAAAACTGAACATTTCCTATATTACCGTATTATAAGCATTTTGCCAGATTTGTACTGCATGTGTGCCTCAACAAATTATGAAGAAAAGTCTATAGTGTTTATTCTTATTCCCGAATGTGGACAATTGAATGAGGCCTTACAGGGAAACTTTCATGACAGTGCATGCGCCAGTTTCTCGAGTTGAAACTTGAAAAGTTTAGCCTAAAGTTTTCAAGATGAAGTGTCAGTTTCAAAATGGTGTCGACTAGTGGCGGCAGTCACGGTGGAAAACAAAGAAACTCAACGCCATTTTTGAAATTGACACTTCAACTTGAAAAATTTAGGCTAAATTTTTCAAGTTTCGATTTGAGAAACTGGTGCATGCGCCCTCATCGAAGTGTCCCTTTAATAGCGTTCCGCCCAGATTCTAAAAATAGAATTGGTGCGCAGCATCATGGGATTGAAATGCGTACAAACATTCAAGAACTATGCAGGTAGCTACGAAAAAAGCAGGTGCTACGAAGCACTGTTCTTGGGTACAACTCGACAATTATCCACAACATGTACGGGAATCGCAAAAACTGGTGTTTCCGAGGCAGCCATGTTGAAATATTTGTCCGCATTTCGATCCCACAATGCAATGCTGCCAAATATGACGTCACCTGGGCGGAACGCTATTTCATGACAAACAAAAACGTTATCCGTACTGTTGTTGGGTATCTGCTTGCAATCCTTTCACAGTAAGCTTGGTCTTGATGAGGTACTTGTCTTCTTCAAGAGGACTAAAGCTAAATGTATGAGCCTATAAAAAAGTACATAGTGTAAAGCCATT
This sequence comes from Cladopsammia gracilis, assembly GCA_022457155.1. Taxonomy (NCBI): domain Eukaryota; kingdom Metazoa; phylum Cnidaria; class Anthozoa; order Scleractinia; family Dendrophylliidae; genus Cladopsammia; species Cladopsammia gracilis. Next base: position 3,734,224 of record JAJGOT010000007.1, read on the forward strand.
AACAAGGTACAAAACAAAACTCTTGAGTGCTTGATAGATTTTAAGTGCGGAAGAAAGCTGTAGAACATCTGTAAACATATTATTATCTTAATAATTGTTAAAAAGCACTGAGGGCTCAAAAAAAGTCCCATCCAGGACAGGTAGATTTTCCTGTGGGGCAATTAGTAACTTTTCCTGCCTTCTTGCCCGATGGGCAAGGTCCAAGCGAACCATTCACTGACTAAACAATGATTTTAAAACAAAATGTAAACTTTGGCAAGCATGTAACTGCCTGGGGCAAGCAAGATGAGAGTTGCTTGTCCAAAGGGCAAGGTGAAATTCAAGTCAATATACAAGCGTTTTGGGTTTTAAGGACGTTCGCGCAAATTGTTTATGCGCATCCTTACCTGGAGGCTGAATTGGAGAAAGCTAATGATATCTTAGAGAAAGCTTACAACACGACAGCAAAGAAAGTCTTAGGATTTAAGAAAAAGAAAGTTAAACCATGGATCAGTAAAGAATCGTGGGATCTTATTGAGCAAAGGAAAGCTATAAAACTGAAACTTGATGGAACAAGCTCGGAGAGACTGAAGGAAAAGAGGCGAGCTGAATATAAAGCCAAAGATAGAGAAGTGAAGAGGCAAATACGCAGGGACAAGAGAAACTGGTCAGAAGGAATAGCAAATGAAGCTGAGGAAGCAGCCAACAATCAGCAGATGAAGACTCTCTACAATCTAACCAAAGTCCTCTGCAATGACAAACCAAAGCAAAGCGCCGCAGTCAACGATAAGAATGGAAACGCCCTAACCAGCAGTGAAGACAGAAAGAAACGATGGAGAGAACATTTCGCGGAAGTACTCAATAGGGAAGAACCAGCTGACCCGATCAATGAAGGAGATTGTGAACAACAGGACATAGCGGACATTGACACCGGACCTGTGAGTAAAGCTGAGATAAGGAAAGCAATCAAGAGTCTTAAGAATGGTAAAGCCCCGGGCGAAGATATGATAACAGCAGAGCTACTGAAAGTAGACCTTGAATTTACAACGGGCAGAGTCAAAGAACTTGTAGACACAATATGGAACCTGGAAAAGGTCCCCCGGAAATGGAAGAGGGGTCTAATTGTTAAAATACCGAAGAAAGGAAACTTAAAGGAGTGTAAAAACTGGCGGGGGGTAACCCTGCTACCGGTTGTTAGCAAGATATTAGGGAGGATCGTTATTGACCGCATTCGGGCTGGGATCGACCACAGGCTCCGTAAAGAACAAGCTGGATTTAGATCAGGTAGAGGGACGACAGAACAAATTTTTATATTACGCAACATCTTGGAACAAGTGAATGAGTGGCAAGCAACTCTCTATGTTAATTTCGTGGATTTTGAGAAGGCGTTTGACTCAGTGCATAGGAATGGTTTATGGGTGATAATGAAACAGTATGGTATCCCACAGAAAATCACCAACATAGTTAAAGCGCTGTATGATGGCTTCGAGTGCGCTGTTGTGGAAGAGGAAACAACCCCAGAATGGTTTGATATAAAGACTGGTGTCAAGCAAGGATGCACGATGTCTGGCTTTCTTTTCCTGCTCGTCATAGACTGGACAATGAGGCATACTGTGAGGGACGAAGGAACTGGACTGAGATGGAAATTTACATCCAAACTTGAAGACCTCGATTTTGCTGATGATGTGGCCTTAATTTCATCAACACAAAGGCATGTACAGCTAAAGACAGACAGGCTAGTGGAAAGTGCTGAGAGGACAGGCCTACGGGTAAACGTAGGGAAGTGCAAAGTCATGAGAGTGAATGCAAGAAATAACGAAGCCATCACAGTGAATGGTCAGGCGTTGGAAGATGTAGAGAAATTTGTCTATCTAGGAGCCACTGTATGTAAGCAAGGAGGGGGCGATGAGGACATTAAAGCTAGGCTAGGGAAAGCGAGAGGAGCATTTGTGAAACTGAACAGAGTATGGAATTCCAACAGTGTGACGAAGAAAACAAAGATCAAGTTATACAAGACGCTGGTTAAACCCGTTTTAATGTATGGATGCGAGACATGGAAAATGAATGAAGGTGATGCACAAAAGATCAATGTGTTCCAAAATCGTTGCCTGAGGAGGATATTGAAGATCAAATGGCAGGATAAGGTTACTAACAAGGAGCTACTGGAAAGGGCAAACGTAGACAGGCTGAGCGAGGAAGTAAGAAGAAGGAGATGGCGTTTCATTGGACACATCCTTAGAAAACATCCGGATAACGACTGTGTTACAGCCCTGACATGGGCTCCTGAGGGGAAGAGAAGGAGAGGTCGGCCAAAAACAACCTGGCGGCGCACAGTAGAGAGAGAGAGGACAAAAGCAGGGTGGCAGTCCTGGTGTGAGGTGCGAACCGCCGCACAAGACAGGCTTCAGTGGAAAACCCATGTGCAGGCCCTGTGCGCCTCATTGGCGCAATAGGCCTAGATGATGATGATGATCCTTACCGTGCAGGCAATTCATGTCGAAACGCCATGCTACGTCATGCACGAGTGCGCTCGCAAAGAGAGAAATCTAAACAGATAAGGGGCTGGTAGCCGTTGCTTTAACTTCACTTAGATTTTACTCGCTTGGATGGTCGGTGACCCCTACGTTTTTTTAGCTATATAATTTCCTTTTCTACTTCTCGACAGATTGTGAAAAAATGAACAAAAAAGCAATGTAGGAAGTTAAAAATTTTCCGATTTTTCTACCTACGAAACATCGAATTCTGCCAACTTGCAGCTGCCATGGTTCGCAAATGTTGTCGTTTAAAAATAAGATTTACTTTAAGGGACATCACCAGTTGCTTTAATTTGCTTAATAGACCCACTCGTATAAAATTTGGCATTGAAAGTTCTATTCTAGAGATTCTTTGCAATATTTTTAGACTGACAGACATCGGGGCCATATCGAGTAAGGAATACCAATTTTTCCAAATTAAGGTGGCCTTTCGGATATTTTATCTCCGAAACAAACTCGGTGACCCCCCATTTTTTTGCATTTCTGACACGAGTAACTCATTACCTAACTGTAGTAAAAGTTTTAGAAAAAAAATCAATGTTAGAAGATTTTCGTGCGAACGTCCTTAACCCTTCTTCTTCAGTGTAACTTTATTGTTCCAGTTTCTTCACATACCTGTTTTTCATTTGGAAGAATGACACCCTCTGAGGGAACAATGCTGAGAAGTTTGACTTGGGGACCAGGGATTTTCCATGAAAACCTGACAGCAAAAACATTTAGTACTGAATTACCTCAACAATAAGCAATGAAGTTTTAAACAAAGATGTACCTTAAAGGAATCCTGGAAGTGTTCTTTAGTTGGAATGATCTGGAAGATGCTGTCCCTAAACAAGTGGCTTTGAAATAAACTGTTCCCTGAAGATATAATCAAGAACATCACTGTTACACGAATACATTTGTAACAACATAATGTACCATAAAAGCTCTATTAACTCCCTCTCCATTCATTAAGCCCCCTTTTCGTGTTCTAGATTTTTTTCTGACCTGTTGACCTTCTTTTAGATCATGTGTTGCTAATATTTTTTTACTGCAGCGATTGCTATTGATAAGTATTGATGACATGTTGAATAAACCTTGCTTTGTGATATTTAACTCTGGTATGACCTTTGATATCGATTTCAGATTTCAGATTGAAGTGTTTACGTTTCCTCATAAGGAATACTGTCAACTCTCTCTTAACGGACACCTCTATAACGCTATAAGACAACACTATAAGACGGACACCTGGTGTTGGTCCCTGCCATTTTTCAGTCATTTTACTGTAACAAAACTCTCTATAAGACGGACACCTCTCTAAGACAGACAACCGACAATTTGAAACTGTCAACGGACACTTGAGAAGTGCTTTTTTTTTATTGAAAAATACTTCAAAATGGAAATGTAGGTGCTGAATATAAACAAACGAATACACTTTTCTAATATTATTGTTGCTCCAGTTTGTAGGTTTTGCTTAAGTGAACGACTTTAAACAGACTTAAAACAGACGTGTATTCATTGTACATAGATCAATTTAGCTTGATGATCTCAGAATTACTTGTGTCACGTTACCTCGACTCTCTATAAGCCGGACACCTCTCTAAGATGGACAGTTGGGGGCGGTCCCGTCGGTGTCCATCTTAGAGAGAGTTGACTGTATGGCTGGTCGACACTCTTCTCTACAGAAAAAGCTTGATATGGAAGTCAGATTTTTGTTAACCTCCCTCTCTATTAAGCCCTACCTGATTATTCAGTTTAAGAGAAGGCGTTTCAGCGGATCCCACAAGGCTGATTTCCTGTGCAATACACAAGATAAACATTCAATGAAATTGAACCACTATATCCAAATCTTTAGTACGACAAAAATTTTCTTAATCTATTAGTGGAAAAGAGTTGTTTCAAAACCTGTGTAAACTTATCAGCATCATTAAGCTTGCACTTGACAGTGTGTTTAAAGGTCTTTGCTTCTGAGGGCATCAATTTGAAAACAATCAACTGAAAGAAAATGGAAGAGGTATGAAAAAATTAAAAAAAGAAAAAAGCTGAAAGAAAATGAAAGACAAAAAATACAACAGACACTTTTAGAATTCACCATCATTTAATCTAATTAGCTAAACTCTCATATATTATACGGTTAAAGACATTTTCTTCAAATTTATTAATGAAGAATAATAGTGTAATTTTACTTAATTGCAATTAAGCCATCAAAGAAAATTAAAGAAGACAAACCTGGTATTTGTTGGTGAGTAGTCCTGTTCTTGGTCTACATGTAAACTCCCTGTCACAGGAATAACAACAAACAAACAAACATAAGGGTGACTATATATAGTAAAATGTACCAAAAGGTAACTTTTGCCATCACTATGTTTGTTTTGCCATTGCTTGACAAATGAATTTATTTGTGGGAAAAATCAGTCAATGCGTAAATTGCCTTAATGTATGTCAATGCCTTAATGTATGTCAATTTATGCCTATGTATAAATTGACATACCAGTAATCTTGCATGAATTTTCTTGAATATATCATGAATTTACATAAATGAGCAACAATACTGATTTATACAATATTTTGCACAAACATAATTAATATTAATTTCAATAAATTGTCTGATGGCAGAGCATCTTCTGCCCTGTCATTTTGGTCTAGCATCGAAAGTGTTGTGGGACTGGACTGCAGATAAATTAACTTCTCTTTGATATAAAGAATGCACACTGCAAAAGAACACTGCTTAACATACCCTGACGGATCATTGTCAAATGCAAAGTGGATAGGATTGTGGCCTGTGTTACTAAGCAACAGGGTTCTGTATGAAACACCATCCACTGTTACAGCAGGGAAGACCTGTTAGATCACACAAAAAAGTTATTACATGCAGATATTAGGGAGTTTTGTTTTACAAGCAGACATATATGTGATGCAGCTAAGAATTCGCTGATGGCAAAAAATTGCTAACTGAACATATTTGTCAGCGATTTCAGTTGACAGCCAGGTATTTAAAACTACTTTTTAGCAAAGATAGCCTTTCTTCTTGCAGTTCTTGTACAAATTGATACCAGAAAATGGTAGTGAAAGCCTAGTAAATATATTTCTGGAGGAATCCTGTAATAGACATTCATTTAGGAGAGCCCATATGAAGAGGTGCATCATGCAGGCTTATAATAATTAAGACTCACCAAGTGCTTGGTATCCCAATGGCTTCTGGGAATAAATGTTTCAGTGCCTAATGCAAATGTGTGTCCTAAAAGTAGAATGAACATGAACAACATCAATAAGAGAGAATTGTATTTCTAGTCTATAAATGCTTGTGTAACTCAATAGATTGAATGTTGTAGGTTTTCATACTCTTTTAGCAACACCCTCAGGTGTTATAATGAAAAATAGTAGCTGTTAGGCATTGCACTCAGATCAAGTGAATTCCAACTTTTGAATCTATGAATGAAATTGTCAGTTATGACCATTCAAATGAAAGTTATTGAGCAGCAGTTTTTCTTGTTATTTTTTGCTGTTTATCACAACTTAACCACTCTCAGGAAGAACAAGTAAAGATGACATGATCACCTGTAGTGTTCAGCGAAAGGCACCAAGGAGGGCAGAGAGTAGCATCTTCAACAAGTCGATAATCTCTCATGCTCTGTCACAAATGATAACAACAGTTAACAACTGCATCAATAAGTGGAGGTTCGGTGCCTGTTACATCTGGGAGGCCCCTATTGGCAGCCAGCTCCTAGATCAGTGATGGAAATCACTCAGATGGCTGGCAAATCCTGGCAACCCAACCATGAGCCCTTACAAAAAGGAAAACAGGCACCCATCGCACTGATAAGATAGTGAAAATGGAAGAGGGAGAAGGAGAATCAGAGACTTTAAGGTGCTAAAACTACAAACAAACACAACGTCTATGCTCCAAGAAAGCAATTGATTCGGAAAGCACATCGAATCCTGGCACATGTGCTAATATGGTTACCACTGGCCACAGGGGAACATTAAAAAAAGTCGCTCTCTGTTGTTAACTCCATTAAATTGCATTTAACTTCATTAAACATTAAATGTTAAGTGGTTCAAATTTTTTTATGACAAGTAAATTGTAAGCATACTCAATTAAAAGTTTTTTGGTTGCCCAGATCTGTTAAATTCACTGATCAACCACCTTCTACAGTCATGGAGAATATATAAACGATACTCTCAATCATGCATGTCCACAGCCAATACATGTTGAAACTGCATGTGTGAAGAACAATTTGTGTGCATTGCAAACTTGTGTTTACCAAACTGTCAAGTACACCTCATCAAATTCTTATTTTGAGGATTCCATGATCAGTCCTCTTTCCTTACAGATATTATAGATCTTGCATTGAATTACAAAACTGCATTTATTTATCACCTTGTAAAATGCGTAGCATTCCAAGTCAGCACTGAAAAACTGATTTGCAGCATTCTAAAATGTGGAGGACAACAGATTAGAAACTACTTAAAACAATTTTACATGATTTTCACAATGTTAATCCCAGGAGACACCTGAACTAAAAATTAGTAAAGTGAAATTTGCCAATCCTATTGGTGCTGCTGAATTAGTGCAATATGTAAACATGTTAAGCTCCCGGAGTCAATTATGGAGACACAACGTAATTCTAACTTTTGATTCTGTCAACAAAAATCTATGGTGTGACCATTCAAATAAAAACACTTTAGCAGTACTGTTGCATGGTACCATTTGATTTTCAATATTTTACAAAATGAAATTTGGGATTTTCCTTATACATATACTTACATTTTTTGGCACTCTTGGGAGTTAAAGGGTTAAGCAAAATATGAAAACTTCATTCTGTGAATAGGAAATGGATAAGTCTACTTACAGGTCTAAATGTTAATCTGAATGAAGCAGTTTTTAAGGGAAGAATATCACACTCTTCAGGAGAAACTGAAAATATTCCTTTTGTATCTGTAACACATTACAAAATGAGAGGTTTTGGAATTAACAACAATAAGAAGAAAACCTGTATTAATAATCATTTGCCAACAGACATAATATACAAAATGTGGCATTTTAAACACAAAGAGATGCTATAAAAGGGCAGGACCCCGGGGGGGGGGGGGGGGTACTCCCTATAATGGGTTATACGGGGATGCTCCGCCCGAAAGGGGTACCTTTTTGAGGCTGCAGGTATATGAAAGGGTAGGGATTTCACGAGTTAAAGTATATGAAAGGGTAGGGATTTCACGAGTTCAAGTATATGAAATGGTAGGGATTTCACGAAGTATAGGAAAGGGTAGCGAAAACACGAGTTGAAGTATAAATCAAAGTGCCCTCTGGGCTATCTCCTGTAAGTTTTTCCCATCATGCAATGCTGTCATATTATGTCCGAATATTGTTTTTGATGTTGTAATTGGACATTTAGGTTAGAGTGCATGGTTTCTTGAGTTCAATTTCTCTTTTGACAATTTTGTTTGCATGTAATTGGTAATGGTTATGCAGTCCTCTTGTCTTGTGTCTGGAGCAAATTTCAGTACTTTCAACTCGTCTGGGTTTTCACCTGGTTTATTATCAAGAGCCTCATACAAACATTGTGTTACTGTTGCCTTCCCTAAACCCGCGCCACTACTTGAAAAGTGTCAATTGCTTCTCGTCGTTTTTAACAGAGAGTAACATATGGTAAAAAAAACTTCATTTGTTCTCTGTTCAAAGAATGAACAAGTTCTTTTATTATAACTGTTTATCATCCATACGATTAATTACCAGCTTTTCATTATCACTTGCTGTAGAAAAAATTCCAGCATTACTTGAAAGATTGTTTCCTTGGTGATTGTTATCTAAACATGGGTTAAAACAACCAAACAGTTCACTGTATTGCCGTGTTTCTTCACTTATATCCTGCTCATCGTTATGTTGAGCAGACGGAGCTACAGTATCTAACTGATCACGTTCCTTATTTTCAGGATCTCCCATGGCTTTTTCTTAAGAGTTTTCCTTTCTTTCCATTCGAATATAACATGTTTTGCTTGCTGAAATCTTATTTTTACATGGGATAAGCATCAAGAGCTCTCTGCAATTAATCTTCAACATCCTTTTTATTAAACATAACTAAATGAATGATTTAGCTTTTATTCTGCGAAAAAGTTTCATTCCTCCTTTCAAGTAAAATTCTTTACTACTTTGTTCTCTGTTTTCATTATTGGGATCATCATCAATCTTATCGTCAAAATCTGTTTCAGGTGGAAATCTAGTTCTTGTAAACTTACTCAGTATTCATCCCCTCATCTCAACTTTTGTTTGAATCAGTGTCACTATTAACAAACAGTTATACCAAGAACAGAAATGAACTAAACATAGTTGCTAGAGCTGTCGTGGTCGTCTTTGACATTTTCATTCTTGGATCTTAGACACTTATACATCTCAGAGTGACGAAGAAACTCTCTTTCACAAGCCTTGCACGTCGCAGACTTAAACACGTGCATCACGAACAAAGAAATTTACTGATCCTAACATTTTCATAGCGATAACATAAACTTATTTATCTTGCAACACGACTCTGAGCCAAAGAAACCCTAATATATGCCTAATGTAATCTAACGGGACAAATATCTTGCAGGTATACTCGGGAAAGCTATTCTAAAGGCTACTTAATACATTTTGCGACTTGTGGGAGTCGTGTTTGGCCTATCTCTTTTTATACTTCTTTGTGATTATTATTTGCAGAGACTATACCGTAAAATGCTGCTTATAAGCCCTGGGCTTATGTAACTTCGTAAGGGTTTTTTGGCTGGCAAGCAAAAATATTGCCATAAAGAAGCGTTCTTTGAGTTAATTTCATTTTGGCGTAAAATTTTGTAAAGAATTTCTGTTAAGGAATTAAGAAAGGAATAAGGAATTAATAGGTATAACCGGAGTAATGTTTTGTTACCGATGGGCCTTTAACCGGGTGGACTTTTTTTTATTTATTCCATTACTCCATTTACTCCATTACTATGGAATTACTCCATTATTATGGAACGCATGGAGCACGACATTACTTCACGAGAATTACACGCTTGTTGTACAAAAGATACGTAGTGTAGTCTCGTGTATGTCTCAATGAATTCAAGATACATTGGTACAACTCTACAAGTGAAGCTGTTCTTCGCGTACAGAGGATATACTATTGGATGCAGTGATCGCAATGCCATGATAAGACAACGGAAGTGCCGTCTAGCTCCAGGTCACTACTCAACAAAAGAATAAACTAAAGAGCTAAAACTACCTGCAAGAAGTCGTGATTCCAATATTGGAACATGACAGGAGCTTATTACTCCTGAAAATGATTGCATTTTCATTCTTGGATCTTTAATAGACACTTATACATGATCAAGAAACACTTTCTCACAAGTCTTGCACGCCACAGGCTGTGGACACTTATCACGGCCTATTTACTGATCCTAATATTTCCACAGCGGTAGCATAATCTTCAGCCGATTGCCATTTATTTTGCAACACGAGTCTGAGCCAAAGAAACCCTAATATATGCCAGGACAGTGTAGAGAATACATAAAGAAAATAAAATAATTATAGTTATGGCTATGGCATGAAATCCTCCGGGATCGATCCTGTCATTAGAGAAATTATCCAAAGATCAATGGGTCAATATTATCGAGCAAAGTGGATAGATAATTGCGACTTGTAACATCCTAACAGTGATCTATAGCAAGGGACAAATACCTCGTAAACCTACTTGGGAAAGCTATTTTAAAGGCTTTTAAATACTTCTTGGGACTAGTGGGAATCGTGTTTGGTCTGCCTCTTTTTAAGAGCTTATGACGCGTAAATAAGCCATTTCACAGCTATAGATTCGAATACCAGATATATTAAAACCATTGATAGAAAAAATCTAAGGACTTTCCGTACCACAATTATCTCTTTAAGCAGAGACTAAATTGGGCACGAATCTTTCTGACCAAAATGAACCAAAATGAGGCCTAAAAAAGTAAAACCAAAAATGAACTAAAACCCCGAACCTCACTGAAACCTAACTGTTTGACATTGGTTTGTTCGGCCTGGAAAATCAACCTGATGACAGTATTGCAAAACTCTGCTTAATCATTTCTAATGATATGGCTAAAAAAAAACCAGGTTTGTTTAGTATTAAAGATTGATTCTTTCTGTACAAACTTCAATATTGAGAAGACTGCGATAAACTTAAGCATCCAATCTTTTTTCTTGTCAAAGGCAAAACAGAATATTTTTACACGTCTAAAAAATCACCAACTCAATCTACAGTGATGCAAATAAAAAAATTTAAATTTTATTCGATCTTTAAAAGTGAAACGAAATACTCCGATTTAATTAACCATATCCTGAACATAGATTCAGGATAGGAAATCACACCTTAAGAATTGAAAATAGTCGAATTACAATCACTAAAACTCCCACTGTACACTTAATTCAGTTAAAGATGAAAAGCAGTTTTTTTTATTTCACTGTATGCACTGTATGTTATATGATGAGCTACGAAATACCTTTTTTAATAAAATTATTAAACAAAATAGATTTGGATTATCATGAGGGTTTTTTTTATACTGATCAACATATTAGCAGGCTAACTGCTGCTTTTGTCACTCAAGCGATGAAAACAAGAACAAAAAATAGTCAATAGTACTTGTGATTGTTTTACAATTAATAAATGAATTTAATTTAATTAATTAATTAATTTTTGTTCTAGATTTCTTTATTGTAATTTAAGTAATTTTAATTTCCTTACTTATTGTAATTGGTTCGGTAATACCATGTATTTAGAAATGGGAATACTGAAATAAAGTTGTGCCAGTGTTGTTGTATCGTTTGACATTTTGAGCCTATTTGACAAGCGTGGGTTTGAGCCTTAAAAATTAACAAAAATTGAACAAAAATCAAAGGCCAACCGGCAAAATACATTTAATCCTGGCACCGTGCACTGTACGATGACTCACTAAAAATAAAATAATGTCGCTTAAAACAGTCCCCTTGATAAAATAAAATTCTTTTATTCACATCTTACAAAAGCGTTCGTGAAATTGTTTCTGATCGCTTTTACAAGTACACTTATTGAAAAGTTCTATATTTGTTTGTCAACCTACATGGAAATTTAAAGCACTAGTTCGATAAAACCTATTGTTGTTTAATTTAGTCAGCTTCTATAACTTGCAAATGCGGGGTAAATTAACCGAGGACATTTTTAACTAAAGGGACACTGTCCCGACAGATGATATCGTGTTTTCATGATTATGGCCAGAAGCTTGCTTTAGCTTGCTTTATCATCCGAAAATAGGAAGGAAAAAATGGCCAAAAGTGATGAACGCAGAAAAATATGAATTAAAAAGAAAAAATAACGACAAGATTCCACCAGAATCGAAACTTTGAATATTTCTTGACCGCATGTCATGTAATCAAAATTGCTTAACCGTAATCAACTTCCATTCTTCTAATCCCGCACATTTCCTCCAAACTACTGCTTCTGTTTTTCTCCTTGCGAATCTTTTAATCCAATTTAGTTGTATATTTGGTGATATTTGGCGATATAACATGGAAATTAACAAACACATTATTTCAACAAAACTTCATTGTAAACGTACAGCATACAACCATTCTCAGTGAGCAATGTCAGCTTACCTCAAACTCTCTTTTCCCTTTCTTAAAACGCAGTGCTATAACATGATAATACCAAATGTCTTGAAGCAAAAAGTTTGACAAACCAGACTGGGCAAACATTAAAATGCATCGTAAAGGATATTAGCCAAGCGCGCTTCTAGCGTGCCAAATATCTGACCACAGTCTACATTAGGTGAGAAGATTACATTACGTTACACTTTTTGACGCTCGATACAATGAAATATATGCTGCAACATGTTCCCAAAAAAACATAGAATTCATAATCGTACGCCTTAAAAATCATCGCTATGAAAAAGAGATATCAAACAGTAGGAATGTTACCTAACTGAAAAAAATATATTCCGAGGCATTTTTCGAAATAGGCAAACAGCGTGGCAGATTTTATATGAAATTTTAACACGCATATTTCTTCACTGTGAAGGTCAAGTCAATAAACCACTGTATTAAAAAAATATGCAACTCGACTCTTGTTTTCTTATTGATCATATCTAACACAAATCTGCTAACAAATATGCACTAGGAATGTCCCCACAAATTCACTAAAAAGTCTATTAATAGTATCTAACGCATTTTTTGCTAACAAAAATGCATAAAGAATGCATGTTAGCCCACATAAACTCCTGTAAGTTAAACATTAACTTACAGGAGATAAAAAGGTAGGGAAAACTGCCATTTAAGTATTATAAAAAGGGCCTTTCAAAACATATCAAACACATGGAAGTAAAGGCCATATAAAAGGGGTACCATTTTTAATGAAAGGTATATGAAAGGGGTACCATTTTCAATGAAAGGTATATGAAAGGGGTACCTTTTCTGTCAAAAACGGTATATGAAAGGTAAGGGTTTGGACCTCGGGGCAGAGCATCCCCGTACAAAACTTTGTTGAGTACCCCCCCCTGGGTATAAAAGCGACGACCATGTGAGTCCCCCCCCCCCACCGAGCAGGACATTACCTCTTTCTTGCACTTTGTTGGCTTTAATTTCAAACAGTTATTTCTCTGACAATGAATTGAAACCATCCCATTTGGATTTTTGATAGTCAGCTTAGCTAAATGCGACAGCAGCTTCATGTTCAAGTAGTTGCCAGAAGAGGGGAACTCCCATAAAAAGTGGCCAAGAGGGTGTGTCCAATGCAGCTGTCTTAGTTACTATGGCACTTATTGTTTAAAAATACCTTATGACATGAAATTTTCACGACACATTAATTTAGCAAATTTCGCGATTTAATTTAAGTGACGCGAAAATTAAATGTCGCGAAAATAACATGACGCGAAAATAGTGACTCACATTATGTCGATAATTAAAAAAACGACTTTATTACCTTTACACATGTTTATAACAATCATTTTGAACTATTCTGTGGTAATGTTCTGGTCCTTCAAGCATGAACTACAAACATGCCTTGTATACAATGTGAGAACATCTTTCTTGTTACTGTTTACATAATCAGTTGCGTTTCTGTTTATTTGGACATTGTTGATTAAGTTGTTTGATCAAATTCAGGGACATGTTAAATAACATTGACAAAGAAATAAAGTGTGTCTCACTCAAAAACGCGAAATTAAAGTGAGTCAAAATGCAAAATTTTCGCAAAATCGCAAAATTAAGGTGTCATGAAATATGCGAACCTCAAAATCGCGAAATTTTTAACGTGTTGCAAAAATTTCATGTAATAAGGTACTTAAGTTTAAAAATATTCACAGTTATAGCTATCATTTAGGTTCTGGTTTGTGATAAAATTTCCTAAAACCTTCAAAAACTAGAAAAATGTTTGATGTAAGCAATAACCAAATCAAAACATGCCTTTCATCCACAAGCACGTGATCTTTCCCTTTGTATGGTTAGTAATGTTGATGGTCTGAAAAGTAACAAACAAACTCATTCAAAATCATGTTCTACATTTGTATTTACAGCCAATAGTGTGAATTTCCTTCACCATTGGCATGATTGCCTGCCTGGGGGGACTCCCATATAAAAATGACGGGGGTGCTCAACAGAAATTTTTCAAAAACACCCTTATAAAGGGTACCAGAATCTTGTTTGATAGATGTAGCTCAAATATATTTTTACCCCTTAGAGATACTAATTTTTGACAACACAAGACTCATATTTTTCGGCTCAATACCTTAGAAGGTACCGTGATAATTCTAACAATGGTCATTTTAAATTTCAGAACCCTAAGTGGTACCAATCTACAAATTTTGACCCCCTAAAAGGTACGACGGGCACCCTGTCATTTTCATATCGGAGTCCCAACCAGGATTGCCTGTTCATGGGCAGACCATGACAGGTGAATTATAGCTGGCAAGTACTGTTTGAAAAAACCCAGTTCTGCACAACTGCTATGCGAAATTTATTGGTTTATTGCAAGATAAATCCTTTGTAATTTAAGCCAAAATTGCCACTTCAATGGCTTTTGCAGTATATACATGCAAATCAAAAGCAAGAGAAACAAGATGCGACTGGTTAGGATAAACCTGTACTTTAGAACGGTACTGTATAGAGAACTGTACCTTTTGAGTAACAGCTTTGGGATCTTGTAACTGTCCAAAGTCTGCATGGTGAACATCTAAACTGACATGTGGAACCACTGCAGTCTGAAATAATTACAATAAAGATGCACAAAGTTAAAAATAAGTCTAAAGTTATGTAAATATTGTAAGAAATAATTTTTTTAAACTTATGGATGGATTCAGAGGCAAGCTCTCATTAATATTTATATACTTACGGTTTCTCCTACCGATGCATGACAAAAAAACTCTTCCAGGGGTGACAGATCTGACAAAGATGGTATGACATCACCAGATGAAGTGTTCTGTAGTAAGAGTAAAGGAAATGATTCAAATACCAACCAGGATAAGTTAAGTCAGCTCACTTTCTCTGAGCTGGGTTTCCCTTGCATGAAATGGAAAATGAGTATTGCCAACATTTCCTGCTTGGATGGGGTGCTTTTGCATGGCAGTATCTTGGAAAAAGGTTTCTGTAATAGTATTATATTATTAACTTAAAAACAAAACTATCTGCAGTGTTATTACAAACCTCCAGTGCCATCAATGCTCCGTCCTCATCAAGCTGTAGTTTATTCGCCCTCAGATCTTCATTAAGTTGCTAAAAGATGCAACATCAAGATAACAAAATAATTAATAAACTTAGACTCCCAAAGTATAGTGCTCAAATAGAGTGATTTTTTAACACCTTTTTGGAACTGTCATCATATTGGAAAATTTAAAATTACATTGGACAAAATGGGATTTCTAGTGATTTTGGAATATTAAAGATATTTTATAATAGCTTAGTTAATAAAATGCAAAATGTTATTATAACTACCTCTGGTGGAATTTTTGAAAAGCCACGCCTGACATGAGTTTGGTACCGATCCAGATGTATCTTCTGCAAAACAGCTAAATAAAATATATATATATATATATGATTATCAATGTTAATTAGTCTACACATTTTATTATATGTTTTTTTTCAGAACATGTCTTCATGTAGAAAGCAGCAGAATTTATACAAGCAGTTATCACAACTAAATCCTACATACCTGGCTTCACTTGTTCTGTATGACAAGTTCCAAACAGATCAATAAAAAGGGGATCCTGAAAAAAAAAAACATGGAGTAAAATTATTACAAAACAAAACAGTTTTGTTTATAGAATATAGCTGAGATAATTAAGTTGGCCCAAAATTTTGAAACATTGCAATCCATTTCCATTCTCAGCCATCTGTTAACAGTTTGAGTGTCCTAATTTTGCAAAGCACTTTTCAACTGGACCCAGGTTCTCACCAGTTAATCAGAAGTGGAGTCAGAGTTGGAAGCATAAGGAGCCTTACATTCTAGTGTAGATCAAAAAATGGAGTTGCAATTGGAATCAGAAGCTCAATGGAATCAGAATCGGAATCGGAAGGATCAGAGGGTTTCCGTTTTCTTCTCATTCTGCTTCTGTCGCTTAAAATGCACTTACATCGTTTTGATTTCCACTAGATTGTAACTTTCTTACAATTCTGCTTCCGTTTCCAATCCCACTTCCATTGCTTATGTCACTAGTGGGAAACAGCCCTTTTAAGTTTCCACAGAATTGCAACTACATGTACAGATGTACAATGTATGTCTTATATTTGCTTTTCGTAGTGTTATTATAAACAGCTGAATAGTAAGCCTTAACTTGTGTAATGTGGTTTCAGCTTTTAAGTCTGATTTTGAAACCATTATTTCAAATGAAAGCTCGTCAGTAGTACTAGCTTTCCTATGTTAATGATTGTTTCTTTCTGCAAAAAGACATTAATTTCATAATTTTCTTCAATTTTGATTTTAAAAAGTTAGGGGTAAGTATGTACTGGGATAATGTATTTCACAGAGTTTTCTGCCTTGAAAAGTGGACTAAAGACTTCAAAATTTAATGCAACACACTAGCTCATTGCATCAATTTTAGAGAGGACTAGACTGCTTTACTGAGGTGTTGCTCAGGGAGGCTCTTTGTGTACATGAACAGAACAAGGTGAGGGTACGTTACCTGATTCTGTACAAGACAAGTTAGTCTCCTGTAGTAATTAATGGGATTTGTTGGAGAAAAGCGTATTACAATAGTCTGAGATCCTTTGCCAGGCAGTAAACCACATGTTGTCTCCAGCTTGAAGACACTTTGACTGCAATCTATCATAAACTGAGAGGGGATAAAAAGGGTTAATATTAAACTATTCAGCATACATTCCCACACACCTTGACAACTTTTACTTTAATAGAACAGTCTGTTTACAATATATTGAATATAAGCTGCATACTAATCATGGACAGTGCTTTGTATCATTTTCATTCTGTACTCTGTCCAATTTTAAATATTCAGTGTGAAGTACCTTAGTTTCTACCTTTTTTTAAATCATTTGTTGAAGCTTTTCAAAAAACTCCTCTATCTTTTCCCTCAATCACTGTACTACTCAACTTGTGGGGAAAATCTTACAATTTATGCACATTTTCTTTGAACTGTTAGATAATTATTTTCTGTGTTTTTTTTTAATGAGTCAATACTTACAAAGTATATATTATCCTAATAATTATGAAGAAGTTAAATCCACAAAGTTTTAGCATCATGCACTTTTTAAGGAATTAATCTAGCTTCAATATGGGTTTTCTGGCATGATACATGTACTTACATTTATACTAGAGATGTAATGTAATTCAATATTGTTAATTTTAAGCATGTTAACCATAATTTTGATTGCTTACCTGAAAGGCTGCAGGGACTTCAGTATTATTGAAAATCTTGAAACTTTTAGCTACAAATTTTCCAGACTCAACAACTCCCATATCAAGATATTGGTTGTCAAGAACAACATCAGGCCCTGCAGAAACAAAAACAAATTTAATACGCAGCTACGTTCTGCTACAAAAAAGGAAAGAAACACCTTAGCATAACGTTTTCTGTTCAGATACATGTCAAGTGGTGAGAAAAGTAATTTTCAATCCTGGAGTAAGATTCAACAAAATACCATAAATTCACCTTTTCCAACTCCAGTGCATTTGATAACAGAACAGTTGGTAGCTCCAAGAGCTATAACCTCCAGATAGTCTACAGATTGCTGGCCAGGATTGTGAGGAGAAAACGACACCTGTGTGATAAGAATCACAAATAACTGTTAGGCAGCACATTCATGGTGGGATGGTGGGATAGGGCAAAGGCAATGGTAAGAAGTGGGATTAGAAAAGCTTAATCTGGACCTTAAATAAAATTAATGGAGTAGGTAAAAGTAAATTCCATTTTATAAGTCAGATAGCAAGATGTTCATGAGAAAGGCACCCAATTAAGTTTTTATAAGAAATGCATTAAGAAACCCTTTTACAGTTTATGGAGAAAACCTGCCTTCAGGGTAACAACATTCATATTTTTGCCTAGAAGGATGGAGCTGTATGACCTACCACATTGGTACATATAACCAGTTCCAAATAAAGCAAATGGTAATAAGGAGTACTGTTGCTTCCCTTCCCACCCCTCCCCCCAAACCTAGATAGGATGATAAGTCTATTGCAAGGACACCTTGTTGAGTGAGCCACTAAAGGTCGGCACACACAGGGCAACTAGTTGCAGCGATGGTTGCCTCATGCATGCCAATCTTAAGGATTAACAATATTAATTACAGAGTAAACAGTACCTTGAGTTTTACAGTGCTTTCTGCTGGGACGACACCATGGTAATGTGAACATGAGAACACTGTATCAATATTAGCAGCAGATGACGGCTGAAGCACCTGGAATGGTGCATTAACCTGTTAATAAAATAATAATAAATCAAATATTAAAACCAACCATGCAGACTCTCAGAAATACAATGTACCTTTCAGTTAAATTAAATGCAATTCAATTAACATTATGCGTATTAATACACATACTTATGGTTACTTACTGGAGAGAAGTTATGAAGTTCAATCCATTTGTTAGCAATGCTTTGAACTGGTACTTCTCCAAAGCTCAGTATCACTTCACTTGCACTTGTTAGCTCTGAAGTTTCCTTAGACCCAGACACGCTGGCCATAAGATGGGGAAATTTACCTACAAGGAGTGAAAAATAGAATAACAATGTATAAACCTCACATGCTTTCTTACCAATTAAAATAATCAAAGGCTCCTATGAGCCAACTTGTGGAGATGACACATTTGGACCCTCCCCTCCCCTAGATGTTCTGCTTCATCACCACACCCCCCCCCCCCCCACCACCACCCCTCCTCAGGCGTCCAACTCTCTAACCTCTCCTCCCTCCAACGATGTCCCCATGGGTAAGGCAGATGACCATTACATATTGTGGGCTCAATGCTAGCAGCCTATTTACAGATTGAGTGAAATTTTGTCCCACTACTATCTCTGATCTTGTTCAACATTTCGCATGTTCACAAGTTAAAAAAAATTTGCATGGTACTGGCTGAGTTACCGTAATATGCAATATTGGCCTATGGAATCTAGATTCTTTACACTGAACTTCTTAATAATTGACAAGTTTAAATTGTTACCTATTCCTTCAATTCTCACATGCTTTGTGAAAGGTGTCTTTTGACCAGCACTACTGTAAGTACATACTGCAGTAGCTTCATATACCAATGCAGCCTATGAAAGGAACAAATGGTAAGATACACAATGCATGCATTAAAATAACAGTAAGTAAGTGCAAGAGCCTAACTGTGGACATTTAAATCAAAGGCTTCATTATTCAGTAGGTGGGTAAAGATGCACACGAGCCACAGCCACAGGACACTCACATGGCTGGAGCTTAGCCTGGTTTTAGCAGCAAGAAGCAACTAGGAGTATTGCCGCTCCACCCCACAACCCCCGCCCCCCAGCCTCCCCCTCTGGGATGCTAGTCTGTTGCACGGTATGTTTGTAACCGTGTTCTGACTTATACACCTGGGTGGAGAGAGACAATGAGAAGTAAAGTTTCTTGTCTAAAGAAACACTATGACAAGAGAGACCAGGGCCAGGTTGTTCATAGCACAATTAAGCTACACCTGTAGCCCAGGATAAGTGTCAATTTTGAATCCAGTTAAACAACTCCACAATTGAAACTTTTCCAAAGTTTTCTGCTCTTCAGTTTCGACTTTAACTTATCTTTACTACTAGCTACAAATGACCTTTTGAAAACATTTTTAAACAGAGAAATGAAATCCTTGGTTAACTTTTAATCCATGACTAGCATTAATCAGCTTTTGAACAACCGGGCCCAGGCCGTAAGTCACCAGCATTTAGGTTTAAAAGTCCAATGCACTAACCACTACAACACTGCCATTTTCTACAGCATTGTGCATCCTCTCAGTACAAAATTCAGCACAAAACATAATTTTATTTCTATTTCTTTCTTTTTAAACCTCCAAAGGTCAAATCAAATCATAATCCCTTACCTTAGGGCAAAATGTCGCTTTAATGCTGCATGATGTTCTTGGAGCCATTGTTCCACCTTCAGGTACAATGGAAAACGGTTCTAGCACTTGCCACTGGAACTTGGTCACAAGTTCGCTGAGAAACAAAATATGGATTAAAAGTAAGTAATTTAACTTACCATAGTTAACAACAAGGAGCAAGTGCGCGCGCGTGACATGAACGTTACTTATTGTTAAATTTAAAATTCTATCACGCGCGTCCGTTTTTTTCAGTTGCTGTAGTCCCTGATGAAGAGATAGTAATCTCGAAACGTCGGACGACTGTTATTCGTTTTTTGGTGCTATTTTTTTGATATTTGACATTCCTGTTTTTACCAACAAGGAGCAAGTCTGCTTAGTTGCATGTTTGGCAATGTCATTCACTGGCATTAAACTGTGCCATGATGGGGGTCTCAAGTGTGGCACTGTGTTGCTTGTAGCTTTTAGCGTTCCCCTCCCTCCCCTCCTTGTGACAGTATTCCCTTATTTTTGTTTCATGTTTGGGAGGGGGGATGTTTAAGTTTTTATTTTATTTATATATTTGCTGGGCTGCCTCAGGCATGCAGGGATTATGGCTGGGCAGGCCTATGGGGTATTCTACTGCCTTGGATTTGGGTTGGTAGTTCCAGACTCCAGGTTCCTGGGAACACAACCTCCACTTGCGATGTAGGTGATTATAGTGGGAAGCTTTAGAACAGTATTTTTCAGCCGTGTTGTTCTCTAGTCTAAAAAATTTCAGTTTGATTAGAGTTCCTGGATGTACCACAGGCCTGTCAGCTGCATAAGAGCATTTTATTTATTACATTCTTTTATTTTCCATAAACATTTTTCTTATATTTACCTGGTATTTGTGATCTGAAACATAACCTCAACGCAGTCCTTTACTGCACACATGCCAAACTTTAAAAAATCAGGTACTGCTATATCTGCCTTTGGCAGCACAGCTCTAATGGGAACTGAGAAAATTCCCTCCTGAAAAATAAAGTAGTATGTTTTAACACAGAGTAAATTTTCTATTAGTTTTGTAACTTTTTGTTCCAAATTAACTAAAAACTGGGCTGGGGGTTTTGCTGTTTATGCCGCCTATGAATGTCTTGTAAGTAAAATAACTTACATGTATACCGTGAATATTAATAATAAGGTGGTGGAGGCCATACATGTAGGAGTATTTGACCTCTACTATCATCATGATCACCCCCCTTGGGAATTTGACTTGATGTCTGAGCCCCAGAGTGCCACTATCATCCAGTTTATGATAGAGTAGGAGTACTTTAACCCTTTTGCGGCCACAGGTGAGTATAGTTGCCTTACACATATAAGTGGCCAAAGGCAACTAGTCGCCAAACGCTATTTGAGAATTATAATACTTAACTTGGCCATGGAGAGAATGAGATTAATTTTTAGGAAACTTGGATGTGAAAGGATTAAAGGGATATAATAGTCCAGTTTACAGTTGTGTGCTTGGTGACCTTGCCTTTGAGTGGAAGCGAGGCTGGAGGTGACCTTGCTTTGATACAAACCTTTCTGCCTTTCATATGTTAATAATAATGCTTTTCTCATGCTAACTAGCTAAATTTACACCTGAAAACCTCCAAGGTCTGTATCATAACAAGGTCAACTGCAGCCTTCGCTTCCACTCAAAGGCCAGGACACTAAGAAGACAACTGTAAAATGGTCAATTTGCCAAAGGTGGAGGGTTTGAACAGAGTTGACAACTGTATTGGTCCTTCAGTCAAAAGCCCTACATACATGTATACCTGGCCTCTCCTCCCTTGGACTAAGGTGCAAAATGGAAATTGCAGGAGATAAGAAATGGGTTCTTGGGCATTAGTGCCCATCATTCAGGATTAAAGGACTAAAACTTACATTTGTTTCAAATTCTATGCAGTCTTCATATTGTCCCTGCAAAGATCATATGAAAATAGTTATTTACTTCATGTGATTAATTAATCAAATTTGGAAGAATTTGTGTTTACACACACTTTAGGTACATGTATGTAATGCACACAATATTACAACAATAACCTTAATTATATAATATTGGTTTGAGCAAAAACAGAAACAAAAAAAAACATTTACATAAGAGTGGACTGAACTGTACATAGCCTCTGCTTTCAAATAAGATATATCAACTTGGTGGATAAGTTGTGTTTTAATTGTTTTCTTTGGTTTGAAAATTTCAAATCAGTTTAATTTTTGTTTTCCTTTGTCTCAGATCATTACCATAATCTGAGAAAAAGGAAAACAAAAGTGAAACTGGTTTGAACATTTTAAAACCAAAATAAAAAAATAAACCACAACAGATACTTTAGGTCTGCAAGTAAGCTCTTGGGGTCGGGGGGGGGGGGGGGGAGGGGCAGGGTCTTGAGCCCAAGAGCTTGCTCGCAGGCTAGGTCCTACTAACTTTATCACTTGTACCAATGCTGGATTTATTTAATTTATACCTTTTCAAGAGGTCTGAATGTGACAGGCAGCGTAAAACTTGTACCAGAACTCAGCACAATAGGCTTGGGATAAAGTGTAGTGAAAAATCTACTTGATGGAGACCTACAAAAAACCCATAGATATCGAGAAATCAATAAAGTTGATTTGATTCATATATATTTATTAGTTTTAATTTGTTACCACAACATCTTACACTAACTTAATTACTGTGGACCCAATACAACTGTAAATAGTATCCTGACTACCCCCTCCCTACATCAGTACATGAAAGGTTATACTGGTATGCAAGACCAGGAAATACATCCCCATAACTTTTTGGGTGATTTGGGTTCTTTAACATCCCCTTCTTGTTTCAGTATTTATTTATTTATTTATTTACTCAACTTTAATTATACAGATCTTAACACACTATACAAATTAAAGATAAATTAACAATTAAAATAAATGTAAAAAACAAGATCTGAATAATTAGGTCTGAATAATTAGGTCAGTATGAGATGAGATCAAGAGTTTAACTTCACCAATCAAACATATGATCATCTGAATTGAGCACTCTGTCCCAAGATTTTTTACCACATATTCTGGTCTGATACAAATTCAAAATACTTCATGTGTTTTTTTATGTAAAACCAATGCCAAGATCTTTAAAGATTACACTAAAAAACTGCAATGATCCATGCTGCAAATCCTGGATATACTCCTACTTGGCAATTACTGAACTGATTTATTGTAAACTGTATGGGAAGTTTACTATTACCAACTGCTACTCAAATTTAGGATCCACCCCAGATTCTACAAACAAGTGAGATCCCTTACAAAAAATAAATTAAAATGAATATATTACATACTTTTTATCCTCTCCCTGTGAAGGGTTTTTCAGGAAAAACAAAACTGTGGATAGTATTTGCCATTCACCTCCAGACATTGTTCTGGATTTCGCACACAAGTTTTTTCCCCATTTGTCAGAAATAAAGTACCGTGTAACTATTTTTTATGCCTAATTACTGGTTATACTCAAACCCTTATAATACCACTGTACTGTTACCTACCATTTTTTATTGACAACCATGTAAATAATTATTATTTACCTCAGTGTCAATGAAAAGTGGTAGATATTTTTACCACTTTGCAGCTATGCAATTATCCACCATTATACGCCTCCATTTTGGTGAAACATTTTTATTAAAATACATGTACATTTAAGAATCCCAACTGGTAGGAAGTTGGTTACATGACAAGCATGGCCAAGGAGTTGAACTTCTATCTACCGTAAAACAACCTCATGGCCATTTGCTAGTGGTCAGAATGGGACTTGAATCCCGGAACTCTGAATTTGAAGTCCGGCTGCCAAGCCACTCTGCCCCCTTTTTGGGCCTAAACCTAAGAGTATTTTTAGAGCAGACTATTTACTTGTAATGGAGCTTCTGTGTTTTAATCTGCACATTCTTGAGCACAATTTGTTGAGTGTATTCTCCACCAGGTTCCCAACCCTGCCATGTGACACTGTCTGCAACCTCTATACCAAAATGATTGACACTACGCTGTATTTGTACTGGCATGGTAAAATTTAATGCAAGCTGCAGAAGTAAATAAGGTATATATCTGTTAGCTTATAAGTGCTATATCCAAAATTAACTCCTGTTTTTGCATCAGGTCATGAATGTGGAATGCACTGGTACAATTTTCTGTTTGTGCGACAAGTTTAATATTCCCTCTTGTGAGAATGTGAGTAGACCATATCATTTAGTCTACATGTACAATGTACAAAGCAGTCATTTCCTTTCTTTTGATCCATGTGATACGTCCTTAATTCAGTCAAGCAAAACATAGACAGCAGTAAGTTATTAGCCACTCTCATGAAGTAATAAAACGTTTTACTTCACATGCATAGCAATAATAACATTAAAGTGCATTGCAGTAATAAGCTTAAATAAGCTTATAACAAATAAATAATGTCTTAAACGTATTTGACAATATTGAAGGTGATAAGCTTTTAACCTTTTAATTTAAAATTGTTTTACGCTACTAGATTTTAACTTGGTTCTCCTGCAAAATTACTGCGAAACATCATAACTTATCTAAACAACGAAACCTGTCAGTGATCTTTTACACGCAGAGCAAAATAATCTGACAGGCTCAAAGATTGATCGTAAAAAAATGATCATTCTTTCAACCCATCAGCGTTATTTACTAAACTCACCAACTGAAATAGACAGCTTTTAGTTTTCTCTATTTGCACGTTACATTTTCTGGTCTCTCTCGTGCGCCAGAGAAGGACTCCAGACGTGAACACAGCTATTTACAAAACAAAGATGGCGCCCACAAAGTTGTTGATGAGAATCTCCGTAGTTACGAAATTTCCATATTTGGAAGTTATTCCTCCCCAGTCTCTCTCTTTTGTCGCGCTCGGTTTACCGGGAAATATCAAAAAACATGGAGGGATCAACATATTCAGTGCACAGTATCGAGGATATTCCGTAAGTTTGAGTTTTTAGCCGTTGATTTTGATAATCTAGCTTGCAAAAGGATTTGAAAAATATTATCTTTAATTTAATGGGACAAATTTAGCAGAATTTTTGTTTCAAACGATGCGTGCGTGCTTCTTCCTGTTTTTTTTTTTATTGGCATTGAGATCGACAAATAAGCTTACACACGCATAAATTGTTTATATTGTGAATTTTAATTTAACGGTATTTGCTCGCTAGTGTACTTATTTGAATAATTCCAAAGTTTTTATATGTGCATGTGCTTTTATTTTCTTTCTTAATTAAGAAAAAAGAGGCGCTTTCACCCAGAAGTGTTTAAGCTATACACGTTCATTCCACGATCGATCTATGATTCATCTTTTGTGATGTAATATGGCGCTCATTTCTATTTACAGCTTATTAAACAAAAGCAGTGAACTGAACTGATTGAAGTTAAAATGTCAAACGGCAATAAGCCTTCCGTTACTTGATGAATGATACATCAAAAGTTCGACTTTGTTTTATTAATTTTCCTACTAATTTAAGAGAAAAATTTTGCATATTCAATATCATCTAATTTGTAAACGGCTGTCTTCAAATTTCTTTGTTGATATTTGGCTAAACATTCTTTTTGTTTTGGTTTGCAGTCTGATTTATCTTCTGAGAATATTTGAGGAATTTAATCTGCTATTTAACATTTAGAGTACAGTAAAAACCCGCAAGTAAGAACCTGCATTTTCCCAAGTTAGCCTGAACAGGTTCTTACATAACTCACATGTGCCGAACCTAATGCAAATGAGAAAAATCTATTGTTCTTGCTCATTTGCATTAGCTTCGGCACATGTGAAGTTCGACGTTTGAACTGGGCCTTAGGTTCTTAAATAGGTTGTTGTTGTGTCTCCAAAGAGGATCCAAAATGTTGACCTACTCTTATTTGCCCAAGTGTACTGTACACATTTTTTTATATAGATTTTTAGAAAATAAGAACCTGTTTCAAATTTTAGGCTAAACAGGTTCTTGTGTAGAGGGGGTCTAACTGACAAATTCTAGCCTAAAAGGTTCTTAAAAACTAGGTTCTCAGTTGTGGGTTTTTACTTTATATTTATAATAAGATTTTTTTAGTCCTGGAAGTGATGAATGCAATATCCCATCACAATATTTTAATTAGATGGAAGCAAGGCTCATAGCATGGGGAGGGCGGGGCCAGGGGGGACCCAGGCCCCCCCAAAAAAATTTTGAAAGTTGTCTGTCTTCTCTGTCGAAGTTGACTGAAACATCCAGTTAGGCAAAAACCTGTTAGTGTCCGTGTGGTCTGCATAGTAGGTTAATTTATCCATTATACAACACCGACAAGTTGCATAATTTGCACAAACCTGTTCAGTGAATGAGTACACATAATTGGTCAAATATTGCTTGCTGGAAGTGCTAACATATTCAAGGAAATACAGTTACCAGTATGTTAATTGCTGTGATATTCTAACCTGTGTCAGTTTTGTTTGTTTTTCAATTGGCTATTTTACAACCCACCCTCTGTCCCTGGGTCCCTGGGGAGGGAGGGAGGGGGGCTTCTCAGTGAATAAATATGAACAAATAATTATGCAACTGACAAATTTAATGTGTAAGTTATACATTAGTGAAAACAATTTTAAAAGAAAGAAGGTGTATGTCAATATTAGCACTTAAAACTTTCTCGATATTTTAGATGGTACCATGATGTGACTAGACACAGTGCTGAGGTGCTGCTACTAGCTTATGGTCGTCAAGGAAGTTATCTAATCAGGCCAAGTAGAAACAACCCAGGACATTATACAGTATCAGTGAGGTGGGTAACTTGTAATTGGACTGAGTGGAGTACCATTCAGGGAATAACCTTGCTCGTAATTTCAAATAGCACGAGGACGATTCAAAATTATGAGCATGGTTTAATACCCCAAATATTGTACAACACAATGTCCAATAAATTTGTTCCAAACTGGAACGGTCAAAACTGAGAAAAACTGACTGAACCTGTCAATGTTTAAAACCAAGCAAATACATACAATTTATTATGGGTTTAATCTCACTGAAAGTCTTTCTCATTGTCAAAAAAAATCAATGTGACAGAACAACTACACAACTTAAAATTCAGTTTTTAATAAAGCGCGGGAGCGCAGCCACACTTGTGGATGTTCTTTATAACCAGATTTTTACTGTTTTTATAAGTGGCTAGATCACGCATTTAGTGTCCCTCGATATAAAGTTGCAGGAAGAAAGTGTCATTTGGAAAATTCACATACCAGTGAATATTGGTCATGGGTTTATCATCTACCGGTACATCAAAACTGGTCAAATCAAGCTTTTGAGAATCTTATTTAATGAGGAAGTGATATTTCCTTTCAGCGTTCTTGGTTTTTAACAAATCTTATTTTAACAGGAGCCATGATTCCGTAAAGCACTTTTCCTTGGCTTCTAATAATGGAAAGTTTGTCTTTGGAGTTGGAGAATTTGATAGTGTCGAGCAGTTGCTGGAGCATTTTCAAAACTTCCCCATCATTGGAGGAGAAACAGGTGTGACTATATAGCCATAGCAACTCATTTCACCCAGGGGGGGTACTTCCTAGTAATGGGCTAATGGGGATGTGCCGCTGGATGGGGTTGCATTTTCACGACTGGATTGACTATAATGGGGTTGCATTTTCAATAGAGTTACTAGAATGGGGTCGCAAATTGTCGGAATTTTTTGGGGTAAGAAAATTCTGGCAAGGATTTTTTTTGGTAGTTTTAGCTTGTAAATATTTTCGGCAAACAAATGTACCAGAAGGTTTGTAGGTGAAGAGTAAAGTCTCCTACATTTAATAAATGCGTCAACTCATTTGAAGATGACCTAGATAAAAGTGTTCCAAACTCAAGGTAGATGGCTAAACAGAAAGTGACTAAGTTGGGATTGCGAAATTTACATTTACTCAAAAGTGACTAAGATGGGGTCTATAATTGGCCACAAAATAGACTATAATGGGGTAGGGGCTCTGAGAGGCCAGCGGCACATACCCAGCAAAAGTTGACCCAAGGACCCCCCCCCCCTCCCCCCCGGGCATTTCACATCTTTCTCTTTATCATTGAGTGATTACTATTAGTTTTTGCTTGACACTACACTACTCAGGCACTCAACCGTTCAGGTGTAAAGGTAATCGGGGTGTAATTGTTATAAGATGCCCATAGTTTGGCCAAAATTATCCTTCCTCCTCTCCCACACACACAAAAAAGCATCATTGCATTTTATTATATTCTATCTGCCAAAATCTCACCACCTTAAGAAAAATTCTGGATACACTGAATCTGACACTCCCCCCAAAAACAAACAAAATTCAAACTTGAAAAAAATCCTTGTTGTCCCTGATGAATTTGTCAATAGATGTATAAAATGGAGGATGGAAGTTGGAGGGCATGCTACACAAGCAAAGTACAGATACTTTACATAAAGATACTCTACACATAAAGTACAGATAACCTTTTCTTTTTTTTCCAGTTGTCATGTTAAGTCACCGAAACCCCAGTCACTAAACCTTGTGTTAGGCCAACGGCTAATATCAGTGCAACTATGTTTAACTACAAGTATCAAAATAGCAAAGCTAACTACAAAATGAAAATACTAACCTAGGTTAAAAAAAATGACCTAGGTTAAAATAAATCTAACCTGAAAGTGAATTTGACCTGTAACACATACGCGGTCATCTTCATTTGGCATTTTGCTGGTCATAGTAGCCGGTTGCCGAAACCGTTTTAGGAAACAGAAATGTCTAAAGGAGAATTTAAAGAATTCAAATGCATGAATTTTTAGGACTGAGACATTTCAAATTGACTGACGCAAAATATTTAAATTTTTAGGTCAGGCCATTACGCTAGCACATCCGTATTCCTCTAAAGTTCCAGAGCCTTCAATATATGATGAAATCAGTAGACATGCGGTCTGTGGAAGCTCATTTAAGGATCACTCATCATGTGCTTTAAATTCCTCTGAACAAGAACCAGTAGATATGGACTGGTCTGTGAGTATTAAACAGTTATCCTTTTTCAGTCTGTGCTGCAAGTTCTTAAATTTTAAAAGTCATCTATCAAGGAGTAATATACTAGTCATGTTGTCACGACTTTGCATTTATTTGAACATACTAGGTGACTGGTGAATTGAAATTCAAACACCTAGCTTATTCCAAAATGGCAGACAATTTATTATACTTTTAAATATATGCCTCATTTTCGCTTGGAAATTCTGTTGTACAGTCATGTGTGTTTGCACATACTGACAATACAGAGAGGGGTAATTAACATGCATATAAAAGTTAAAAATTGAAAATTATTTTATATTATATATATATATATATATATATATATATATATATATATATATATATATATATATATATATATATATATATAAAATTTTATATAATAAACTGGCCACCATTTTAGAAAGGTGTATGCAATATTTAATAATTAGTATATGATTAAGTTTTTAAAATTGTGATTTGGTTTTTGATTGATAGATTGCATCAAAAGAAGGGTTCCTCACCAAAAAAGGAGCAATTCATAAGGTAAGTGATCATACTGTTTCAAGACAATATTAAGTTAAACCAACTTATTATTAAGCCTAAAACACAAAGTACAGCTTTTTCTTTTATGTTAGTAGCTATACAGTCCCTGGTATATCGAGTCCCCACTGAGTTAATAGAGAGCTTAAGCAACCACAACGGTGACGGCAGTGAGAACGGCACAAAACAATAGGTTTAATGAGCGAAAACAATGCCTCTGCGCATGTTGCACGTGCGTTTTACATTTTAGTAAATTTCTTTGCCGTTCCCTGCAAAACAACAATGTCAAATGATCAAATTGTAGGTTTTATGGAGAACGTGAACACGCGACGGTTAATTTTCCTTTCTCCATTTGAACTGGTAAGCCATTCCTTCAAATTTAGCTCCTGGACAAACCAGACACATTAGACAAACTAAACAAATTGGAAGAACTGCAAAGTAGTTTAAAAAAGCGTGAATCCTTTTTTGAAGTGATGTTTTTCATGGCGTCGCCGTCGTCATTGCTTAAGCTCTCTAATGACATGAGTTTGCTTGTTTCATCTTGTTTTAGAATTGGAAGAGACGCTGGTTTGTTACAAACAGAAACACCCTTCAGTACTACAATGAACGAGGGGTAAGGAACGTTTTTAAAGTCATTATGGATCCCTTTAACGCCCTAGAGTGCCACACATTAAAATTCAAGAAAAATCTCAAATTTCTTTGAAGTATAAAATATTGAAAAACAAATGGTACCATGCAAAAGTACTGCCAAAGAGGTTTCATTTGAATGGTCACACCATAGGATTTCATCAACAGACTCAAAAGTTAGAACAAATGGTACCATGCAAAAGGGCCGCTGAAGAGGTTTCATTTGAATGGTCACACCATAGGCTTTCATCAACAGACTCAAAAGTTAAAACAAATGGTACCATGCAAAAGTACTGATGAAGAGGTTTCATTTGAATGGTCACACCATAGGATTTCATCCACAGGCTCAAAAGTTAGAACTGCACTACATGTCTTCATAATTGATTCTGGGCCAGGGTGAATGGGTTAATGGAGGTGATGGAGAAATCTCATAATTTAGAATGAAATCAAACCTACATGTTCTTTTACCATAATTTATACAGAAACTTGGGTGGGTATAGCACATGTAAGATGGTTTTTATTTTGTTAGTATTCTGACTACTGTAAACACCGGCGTATAAGCCACACTCGCAGGTAAGTGGCACTCCAAGTTTTGACGCCCAAATTTTGGAAAAAAGTTAAGCCACACTAAAAGCCTGATTCAAAGTTTCAATGTAACTTAAATGAAATTACATTTTTACAGGATAAGAAACCTATAAAAGTGCTTGACCTTCGACTAGCGGAAGAGGCATTTAAAAATAACACATGTGGAAAACCAAATGCTTTCAGGTAATTGTAAATTGAGAAAATCTAATTAAATCCAGTTTGTTTTATAATGCAAACACATTGTGCTGAAACTTTTTGAGTGTGTGTGTTATAAAGGACATTCATCTAAAATAACTTAAATTACAATGTTTCATAGTCATTAGAAGTAGCTGTGCTTTTCATTAAGATAATTACAGCTGTATTATAAACTCGATCTGAAGTTGCATTTTATGCTGTAGGTGATCAAAGACACATTATAAATTCCCACTCGAAAATAATTATAAATAATATGGCATAATTTCCCTTTCAGCATAGTTTTCCCCAACAGAACATTTTTCCTGTGTGCGGACTCTCAGGAGGAGATGCAAGAATGGATTGATCTCTTAACATGGAAACTGGTAACAGCTTTTCACAAATATTCAATTGAAATGGTTGTTTCCTTATTGCAAAAGTTAGTGCAAAAGCTAAGGCACTTGAAGCTTGTATCCCCAAACCATGCAGGCTGGGAATGGTATTAACATTTCCTACATTGATATCCTTCATCATTTTCAATTGCTTGCTTGATTAGTCACTATGTTTGGAAAAAGAGGTTTTACCACTCAACCTTTATTGCCACTATTAATAGTTAACCACTAATCCTCTTTATATTGTAGGATAAAATAAAGAAAAAAGGTCGAAGTGGTAAGTTTATTGTTTTATTTATAAAAAAACATCCAGCTGTATTTTATATTTGCAACTGACACATGCACTTTAAATCACAGCCATTTCACAGCAATTGTTTTCACACAATGTCTATTTTCTGCATCAAATTAACTGTCTTTTCTGTTTGCTTACAGAAACAGTGTAAAGACCACTCAGTTGCAGGCAATAAACTGTGAAGCCAGTCTTCTGACACTCTGCAAGTCTGCATTCTCTAATGTCTCATGTCATCATTGTTCATTTATCTCCTTAGGGGAGAATATGGCTAAATGCCCAGGGAGGGGGGGGGGGGGTGGGGGGATGGGGTACTCCCTTATATAAGCTATATAGGTATGTGCAGCCCTAAAGGGTATGGTTTTCAAGCTGTTTTGGTCTGACATAGGTTATAGATTTTGACCATTTTGGTCTGAAATAGGGTATGATTTGCACACTCTGGTCTGGAATTGGGTATGGTTTGAATTAGGGTAAGGGTTTTGAGAAGCGTGCCGCACATCCCCACCCAAACTTTCAGGAAGTACTCCCCCCCCCCCTCGGGGAGGGGGCTAAATGTCATGTAAATACAGATTATAAGAAGAAATATTTGCTTTTGCCAGAGGCTTAGAGTGTGGGGAGCAAAGGAAAAAAGGATGGTGCACAAAGAAAATAAATTAATAGGTGTTCCTTGTGTGCCTCCTTCCCCTTAATTTATATATCTTGAGCCCCAAGAAATGACTAAGTTAATAGTGGAATCAATTTAATATAAAAACTTTTCACAGCTAATAATTTTTTATTGATCGAACTGATTACTATTTTACATGCCTTATTTGTAGTTTAATTTAATTTAAGGGTGTGTAAATTGCTTTCAAAGCATTTTCAGCAAATTTATAAATTTTTACACAAGTGTAAAGGGAATATTAAATGGTTATAAAACTGTCACATATTGTGATTATTATTAATATTAATATAAAACGATGTCACTAAGGTTATTCAGATGTTATGTTATGTTATACTATGTTTCCCTAATAGTGACATTCAGCACCATGTTTTTTGCTTTTACGGCTGATGTAAAACCATGGTTTGGCATTTGGAGTCATCCCCGCCTCTGAGCCAGAGAGCTGGCTCACAGACTAACACTAATTTCTCCTATATATGTGCAATCAGTACTTAGGATTCAAGCAAAGATTTTGAGACTGACAAAGTTGACAAGATGCATTATTTTGATTTATTATATACAACTAAGGTTATGTTTATCTAAGTTATTATTTATGTAGATCTGTTCATTTTTGCCTTGCAAAGGCTGAATAAAAAAATGTTGTTAAATCCTGACTCCTGCTTTGTTACATTTTGTTGTGTAAAATATGACCCTATTTACATGTAAAATTAATATTAATTTTATTTTTCGTATATCTACAATATATATATTTTTTAATTCCATAAGACTACTCCAAGGTACAACTGGTCGTTACTGCTAGCAGTCTCTTTTCAGTCAGCTGTGCATGCGCTAACTTAGTCAATCGCTGATTGCCAGCATGAACTCACCCTCGACTATCCAGAGAGGAACTGCTAGCAGTATATAAGTTAACCCTTTTAAGCCCTAATATCAAAATTTAAATTCTCACTTCTAGTCCTATACATTTCCTATAGAAGTAGTGGGGAGAAATTGTTTGGATATCACGAGAACTCATCTTGTGTGATCGTGTCCTAAATTCTTATCACCTTTTTTATTGATAAGGCATTAATATTACAAGGAGAAATTTGATGCTGATCACTCTTAGAAGCTATATACTAAGCTATGTGCAATCAAATGGGTATGGTTCAGGTCTCATTTTTGTGGGGTCAGCTCTGAAAATCGGCAGGAAAATCACCTACTTTGGTCCAAAAATGGGCAAGGGTTTCAATCTACACACCCCTACCAAACATTTTGACGAAATGCCCCCCCCCCCCCCCCCCCCCCCCCCCGCCAAGGGTATTAAAACCAATTTTCTACTAAATCAAAGATCGCCAATATTATCTTTCCATAATGACGATCACTGGATGTAATATTCTCTTTTGATCCGTAAAGGAATAAGCAGTTAAAATAAATCGGCACATGTGGGAATGTCGTCTTCTCAGAGTAGAGTAGACCGGTCATGTGGATGAGAGATCTATATCTGTTGATGTTATTGTTATCCTTCCTTGATCGTGATCGGGTCAACCGCTCCGAGATATTTCAACATCCAGTATACATCCCCATGTCTCGCAACTCAGAGGTCCAAGGTGATTGCTCGGCAGCTCATCCAGAGATTTTGCTTGGCTAAATTTACCTTCTAACCAGCGTTTTTTAATGCCATTACTGCCATAGTTTCTGATGAAAATATTACGCCAACCCGTTTGAATGTCTTGCGCGATTTCTTCGCGATCCAGCGATTTACACTTTCTTTTCCACAATAGCTCCGTATTATAAATAGAGTCATGCCATTTCTTGCAAGTCTGGGAAGCTTGACAAAGGCTCTTCGTGTTTAAAAAAGACAATATTTCCAGCATAATTTCAGGAGGAAGCGAGTCGATGGCGGCAGACATATTCCTAGCGATAGGGAATTGGAAAAATGTTTCAAGAATGTTACAATATGTAGAAAACAAACAGCTTCAGCTCCATCGAAGAATTTTGTAGTCACGGAAAATTAGCCGCTCTGTGCTATAAACCTCGATGAGATCGATCAAAGTAACTTTTCTCTGACAGAAAAAGGTTTTACCCGGGGTTTTACCCAACAAAGCAACTAGTACTTTCGCTTTCTGTTTTTGTTTACACGCGTACGTTTACATCAGCTGATCACGCAACCTCGTTCCCAGGGGGGATCCCAGCCTCCTAGGGGAGGACGAGAGGCCCTCGAACGAAGCTGCCATGGTAACGTTATTGACCAGCGGTAAAGGAGTGAGATATCCTGGAATGGAATGGACGGCAGACTTTCTAGATAGTCGAGCGAGCAATGGGCTGACAGTGGACAATTTTTGATTATTTTGAAGTCTAAATTGTTGTTGCGTACCGTACCGTATCACCTTCGAAGATAGAGCGTACCGTAACTCAACAAGTAATTAAAGTTGAAAATATATTCCTTACTGTACTATCAGCCTTTCATTTTATTTGTTCATATTAAATTATTTCTGCTGATCAGATCCTTCACAAGGATCCAGTACTTCCAATTTGTTGAGTGGTCCTTTCATTTACAAATTGAAAACAGTAATTTTTTCCTTGTTAATGTTCTTCTGTTTGAACAGAAAATCGCAAAAATTAGTTCCCAGCGCAAATTTCAGTAATCTCGAGCCGCAAAAAAATGTTCCCGCAAAACACAAAAAATCGCCAATCTCCCGCAACAATTCTGAAAAATTTCATGGTACGGTGGACCTTTCTGCCAAATATAGAACATTGACTGTTTCAGAGGATTGGATTCTGACAATTTTATTAATATATATTTCTCAAAAGCATATTCCTTGCTTCTTTTAAATTTTTCGCCATTTTGGAAGGATTAGGGTTGAAGCACAACCTATCTATAATAAATAAAATAGTAAAGGTCTTTATTTCACTCGCTATTTATACGAGAACAGAGGTCGTTTTTTCGGGCTTTTCTTTCCCCCGCCAAAGGGGTAAAAATAAAATAAAAAATAAAAATCGAAAATGCCATTGAAGCTCATTGAAATATGTCACAGTGAGCGCTGTGTTTCATTAAGTTAAAATTTAAAAAGAGTGTAAATTAAGTTTAGATCTGTATGTGTTAACTGCCACTTTGTCACGCAATCTCTCTCCCGCTGATCACGTGGAACGATGACTCTGATGCACTTGTCACGCAATAATCACTGAGTTCAGCGGTAATTTTGGAAAGTGACACCTATGGGCTATGATCTGACACCAATATTCTCACCGGGTGTAAATATCCGAACATACTGCAAGCAACTTCAATTATAGGAAAAATACTGGCCGCAAATAATGAAGTTGGACACATTGAAGACATTACTTAGTGGTCACTACATTCTGAATTCTTTGGCATGTTCGTTGTACTTGATTTTGAAGACAGTTCGGCCGTTTTGCGAATGGCTTTTCCCCGATGAAGAATGTCAAATTTCGTGGGTGAGTGAGCTTTAAGCTTATAATTTTAACCACCTATATAGTTCTTATATTTGTCACGAAAATTTTCCTCCTAATCTAGAAATGAGGTTGAAAGCTTTATTTCATAAGAACACATAAGTGTTCAATTCATTTAACACACTTTTCTGAAATTTTCGCTTGGGAAAAATGGAAAAATGAGCCGCACCACATGTAACTTTAAAAGCTAGCTACTCAGGAGCTTTAATTTGAATATTCATATTGTAGGATTTTACTCACACCCAAAACTTTATAACCCTACTAAACGACTCAAGGTCTTACTTTATCTTTGAGGAAGAAGTTTTAAGTAACCACAATGACATTTTCTTTGCTTCAATTTTACCCTTCACGTGTTGAGCTAGCTGTCTGAATCAATATAAACTTAATTAACATTTGATTCAGTAGTTAAGAATAAATAAATTAAACTTTATTTTCAGTTCAAATCTCACACTGAGGATACCCGTAAACAGAGATACCCAAATGGGAGAGGTGTGAACAACTCCTGATTGTGGGCCAATCAACTTGTGACTAGAAATTAAATCTGATTTATTCTATAATTTTACCTCCGCAGAGAGACTTTGAGCTTCTATCATTTCTTGCAGTTGTTCTGGCTGTCAAAAACAGAAAATGGAAGCCAGGTAATAATAATTAGTAAAGTTGCAAAAAGGTCGCCGCAGAAACTTACAAAAGGACACACAAAAAAAACTGTTGTCCCGGCTGAAATATCTTGTTTTACGTTTGTTTTCATGATTATTGCCAGGAACTTGGTTTATTAGCTTGCTCTATCATCTTAAAATAGGAAGAGGAAGTTGCCAAAAGTAATAAATACAAAGACATGAACTAATTTAAAAGACAAAATAATGACTGAAAAACTAAAAATTCCACCAGAACGGTAGTCTCCCACGCAGCTGTTATTTGTCTCGTCATGCAACGCTCCTCCCCACTAACGGCTGCTCAAACCTGGACCACATTCCTTACCTGATTTAAGCCAATCACAGTTGCAGTGCCATTTTTGGAACTTGTTCCCGCCAAATTCTCTACAAGTGACTTGTCCAATCATAGCATGCATTTTGTCGTTGACTCAGTTGAATGTTTTCACAAAGTTGTTATGAAAGGTGGCAGGCCTAGCACAGTTGAATGTTTTTCGCAAAGTTGTTATGAAAGGTGACAGGCCTAGCACAAATCAGGCTAAAAGCATTTTAGCCCAGCTTTAGAATAAGTCTTGCAATTGCTTTTAGCTGCTCAGAGTTTATTCTGCATTTAAGTTGACGTGTTTCTCAGAGCTAGGCAGTACCTCCATTGTCAGATGTATGGCGTCATTGCATCCGGTTTGAAATATTTCAATCTCTAGCATGGTAGCTGTTTTGTAATTCTTATAGATGCAAGTGGTTACTTTTGTACACTGGAAGTGAGGGACATGTAAAACACCTAGAGCTATCTTCATCAACTTTTTTTGGAGTTTCATCTGCCATAACACCAAGTAAAATTCAGTGAGCTAGGATGTCTGGCAAATGTAAACCAGAAACCACTCATTTTGCTGACAGACAGACAGACAGACACCTTTATTTAAAAATAAAATTCTATGTTCTCCCAGGGTAGTCCCTTCAGAGGGTTAAAAAAAACCCACTGCTATCAATGGGAGCCCTGGGAGAAACATAATTAACTAAATTTAAATACACAAATCACACATGATTGGTTCATGACACATGATTGGTTCGCTGAATTTATCACAAACACAATGGGCAAGGAATGTGGTCCAGGTTTGAGCAGGTGTTAGTGCAGAGGAGCATTGTGTGATGAGACAAATAATGGCTGTGTGGGAGGCTACCAGAGCGGAAACTTTGATGAACTGTAATGCACTTCAGTCCTTGTAATCCTGCACATTTTCTCGGGAGACTGTACTGATCAAGTGACTTAAGTTTTAGTAGACACATTTTAAACTTAATGGTATATCTTTATTTTCTTTCAGCCACTTGGCAAGAAGCAGCATCTATGGTGTTCATATTCAGTAAAATTGCAAACTTTGTACTTTTTGCAAGGTCAGATTTTAGGCTGGGTCTAATTTACCTTATTCTCTGCTTAGGTGAGTAGAGCAACATCATAGTTGTTTGCCAGGAACCCATTGTTTAAACGCGTCTTATGCCATGTTCAAATCAGAACTGAAACATGTTTAGAGTAAACATGTTTCGACAAAACATGTTTCCGGTAAATATTTTTTTACTTTGCAATTTCATTGTTCACGTTAGTTGTTAGTTTCAAAACACATTTTATGCTTGGTTTTATATTATATACTGTTTCAGGAAACAGGCATAAGCTCGCATAAAATCTTTCCAGTTACACATGAACCAAACAAAATAACAGCTCCAAATTTCTGTTGCATGGTTTTGTGGTTTAATTTCACTTGTCAAGCCCTTCAAGAATGAAAGGCAGTGCAATGTTTAGCCCTTTAAACCCTAAGTGAGTAAGAGTGATTAGCATAAAAATTCTCCTTGTAATATTAATGCCTTATCAATCAAAAAGGTCATGAGAATTAAGGACATGATCACACAAGATGAGTTCTCTTGATATCCAAACAATTTCTCCCCACTACTTCTATAGGAAATGTATAGGCTGGACTAGAAATGAGAATTTAAATTTTGATGTCAGAGCTTAAAGGGTTAACAAGGAGAGGACATTTGCCATAACATGTTTCATCTGACTTAGATCAAAACTACCTTGTGAAGTGGTTTCAATTCTGCTCAGAATAAACATGTTTCGATCATGATTTGTTCAAAGTACCACCTGATGTGAACACATTTCATAGTGGATCTGCCTTCGAGAGGTGTCCACCTTAGTTTCGTTACAGACAAACAAGTGAAATTTGGCTGGATCCAACCAACTATGTTTGCCTTAGAGAGGTGTCTGCCTTAGTTTAGTTACAGACAAACAAGTGAAATTTGGCTGGATCCAACCAACTATATCTGCCTTAGAGAGGTGTCTGCCGTAGTTTAATTACAGAAAAGCAAGTGAAATTTGGATCCAACCAACCATGTCTGCCTTAGAGAGGTGATATGTCCACCTTTCAGGGGTGTCGGTCTTGAGAGACCTGACTGTAATAATATAAATAATTGTGTAGTTTTGTTCTATACACCAGTTGTTCAAGACAGAAGACCCTGCAGGACCCTAAAAGCCTTACAGATGACTATAACCAGCAGCAAATCTCCATTATCATCATCAAACGACAGTCAAACCTATGCTAACGGACTCCTCCCGTAGGTGGACACCTCCCATAAGCGTACACTTTTTCTCATCCCGATGGTTTTGTTTATGGGAGGTTTGACTGTAACTTTGTTGCCGAGTGCAATTTCTTTTGTTTGCCTCCATGTATCAACTAAGCATGGGCTCTGCCCTACTGATTTTTTTTTCAGTTCTCTTTTTGTTATTTCCTGAACCATCATACAGTGGGCCAGATGAGGTGCACTTCTTTAGAGGGCCAGCTCTTGATGTAAGCATTCCAAGAATTAACTTTCATAAGAACAGAGTGTCACTTATCATCATTTCCCTCCCCATGCGTGTCTCATGTGCCACGTTTGTTGCTCACACTTCGCGCTCACACTCCAAAACCTGTTTGAGCATTCCCAAAAGTGCCTGTTGCACAGGCTAGAAGCAGACAGTCACAGGTGTATGCGGAGTGGGAGATCTAGGGGAGATACCCAAGCTCTCCCTCCTCCCTTATCTTGGGAAAAGAAATAAGGCCCAAGTTTGGAAAGGTTTTTTTCAATCTATAAATATTTTCACTCTGCCATGCAAGATGGTTCTAACTTTTGAGTTTGTGCCTGATATGCTTATTTGGTTTCAATTCCTACGAAGACAGCATAAGAAGAACAAGTCTGTGAATTCTTCATATGTTTGTACTAAAACTCCTGTTGCCGGTGAAAACCAGCCTAAAGGAGGCTCGACTCATTTTTTTTTTTGGCGTGGGGTGTATATTATTTTGAAATCAAAATTTCTCAGAGAATACAAACTTTGATTGCTTGACTGTAAGTTTGACAATTCAAGTGAAAGCTCTATTAACAAGCGGTTTTGCTTAACAAAGTGAAGTTTGGACCTATTTTTCTTGAAATTTTATTTTGGCTGTGCTTGCAAGTGAAAGAGTTTAAAATAGAAAACATATAAGTCATATGTTAAAATTAATGTAAAGTACATCTTCCTTTGTAGGATGCTCTGCGTGATGATCCATCTGTCACATGGTTGGTAGAATTGTATGCTCCTTGGTGTCCTCCATGTGTTAGATTTGCTTCAACATTTGCAGAGCTTTCTTTGAGGTAAACACACATACTGTATAACAATCTTCACTTATTGTTCTCTATCTTCTTTGTATAGTGTATTGACTCCCACCCTCACATAGAAACTGCAATAATACCCCCCCCCCTGCTAACATTAAGTCCAAGAGTGATATGCAAAGTATCACCCTTAACCCTATTCGGCCTGGGGGTGGGGGGGGGGGGGGGGGGGCACAAAGTGCCCACGC
Organism: Cladopsammia gracilis; assembly: GCA_022457155.1. Lineage (NCBI taxonomy): Eukaryota > Metazoa > Cnidaria > Anthozoa > Scleractinia > Dendrophylliidae > Cladopsammia > Cladopsammia gracilis. The sequence goes on from JAJGOT010000007.1 coordinate 3,774,380, forward strand.
TAACTAATAATAATCTTTATTGAGATGACTTTTTCAACATTTGCAGAGCACACTTTGAACATTCATAACTTATTTAATATGTATTCAAATGCCATCAAACTTTGTGACTTTTCCTAAAATTTATTTGGCAACAATTTGATATGACAATTTTTTGATCACGTGACTTGATGTTTCCATGGCAACAAGATTTTGACAGCCATATTTTTTGAAATTTGCATATTTATATCTTTGAATGAAGAAAAACAATGTTTATTGGTATAACTTTTATATTTTTATGTCATTAGCGTTTATTTATTGGTTTTGATTAATTTTGAGTGAATTTGGATAATTTTGGTTAATTTTGTTCCTTGTCTTCTATTCTTGTTCAGATATAACCACAGTCATCTTAGATTTGGAAAGCTTGATGTTGGAAAATATCCAATCATTGCTGAAAAGTAAGAGAACTATAACTAGAGGTTACAGATTGCAATGATAATGCTGCGAGCAGATGCTGGGCAGTAAAACATAACGGAAACAGTAAATGTACATACAGATTTTGATAATTTCATAAATTTATTTATTGGGTCAATTACCATACCATCATTTTCGAATTACATACCATTATAAGCTTTTAACTACTTGAAAGTAGTTCTTTGTGATCCATTGTTCAGTCGGCAAAGCAGCTGAGCACGTAACAACACTGAAAAACTCATAAAAGAACATTGCCTTCCCCGTGAAATGTCACTAACTCGTTTGTGACCTTGATGAATGCTTCCAGCAACAAATAAGTTTGAATTTGGCATGATACATTTGCAAAAAGAAACACTTACTTTGAAATAGAAGAATATAGAAGCAAGCAACGTGCTATGGACAGAGAAAGACGCATTCAGATCCAGGCGCATCTAAGTTATGATGACACCACTGGATGTACGCTTGCTCAAAATCATCGTGACAAACAAAAATCGAGACTGACGCATAACATAAAGTGTAGGGAACCCAAGGAACCACAGGCAAACCAAAGATTAGTGTGCTACTCACCTGGGGGCTCGCAGCAAAAATAGCTAGGTTAAAAATAAATTTAATGCCTTGTTATGAGTTGTCTTGCTACCTGTAGAAAACCTTGCATGTGAAAATGTAATGTATGAATTTCATTGTTATCACTACTTTCACAGAATTGTAATGAATCTTCAAATTTTATCAAATCGCCTTGTTGTGCTTGCTTTGGAGATCACACTGCAAAATAGTTGTGTTTTACTTTTGAGACTTGTGGGTGAGCTGCCAAGTGCCAACAAAGGGAAGCTCCAAGTTCTGATCATCATGTGCGAGCCTCACATACACACTAGGGTGTGAGTCCCTAGTTTCCATATTCACACTTGCTCCAGGCTGTTTTGGTCACCTTCACAGGGTGGGGCAGAGTGGGGGAATATTTGCCCCCCCCCCCACCCCTCCTCCTCCTGCACTCCCCCACTGCTTGTTTTTGTGGGTTCGCCACTGACATGCGAGACCCCAAATGTGAGCCTGCTTTGAGGCTAGGTTTAACCCTACTTTTTTCACTTGTTTTTTTTTTGCTTCTCAGACACAAAGTGGATGGTTCGGCAGTTTCAAAACAGCTTCCCAGCTTAATTCTCTACGAAGGAGGAAAAGAAACAAAACGAAGGCCACTGGTAGATAGGAAAGGTGTGATCACACCATACACCTTTACTGAGGTATGCATTGGAAGATAAAATCTTTCTGCTGGGTTTATTACCCAAATGGATTTATTTTCACAGGAATAAATGTAAAGTGCGATGATAATCATATGAGCCAAATAGTATCCATTATAGAGCAGTTTTCAATTGAGTATCGAAAGTAATTACACAGTTGCTTTGGTTTTGCATTGCTACGCTTTGTGATTGGCTAAAAAATCTCGCGCCACTTTCTCGACCAATCAGAAGTAAAACCAAAACCAATCGTGACTTGCTCGCACGTGTTTTCCCGCGCTTGGCGCCGCCGACATGTAATTGCTTCGAGATCTGATTGGTTCATCGGATTGTTTACGACTGCTGTGATTGGTCAGAGTAATTACTTTGGTTTTGTTTTTACTACACTCAATTGAAAACTGCTCTAAACAAACCCCCTTCAGTCTCCAGCCAGAGGCTTTAATCAACTAACAAAATTAGTACGTATTTGCACCGGTTTTGCATTTGTCAGTTTCTGCAATTAAGCTATTTCTTTGGCTTTGCATTGCTACAAATTTTGATTGGTTAAAAAATCTCGTGCCACTTTCTCAACCAATTAAAAGTAAAATAAAACCAATCATGACTTCCTCACACGCGTTTTCCCGCGCTTGGCGGCGGCTGCTCCGGCTACATGTATTTGCTTCGAGTTCTGATTGGTTCATTGAATTGTCTGCGCTTGTTGTGATTGGCCAGTAATTACTTCGGTTTTGGTTTTACGACAATCAAGTGAAAACTGCTCGGTTCTTTGACCAATCAAAAGCAAGGCCAAATCAATCGTGTCTACTAATGTACGATATAACATTGTTTTCTTCATTAAGGCTGGTTCTCATATAATCGCCCCGGTCGTCCGAGTCGTTTCAAAAGCTTTTGCAAACGACTCAGACGATCGGGACCACTCAAGCGATTTGGGTTCTCATATGATCGTCCCGAACGTCAATAGCGCGGTCGTAAACTGGATCCGACAACCTGTTTTGGGCGCGAGAATCGTAAAAAAAAAATGGCGGCTGTTAAAGCAGAGTTAAACTCCGAAATTGTGGCCATTTTGAAACTGGTATGGCTATGAATACTGGGAAATAATAGTGCATTCTGGGGTAGATTAGGGTCGCTTCGATCGCCTCAGTCGTCCCGGTCACCTGAGAGTAGTTACCCGGGGGGTACTCCCATATATGAGCTATATAGGTATGTGCCGCTGTGAAGGGTATGGTTTTCAGGCAGTTTAGTCTGGGATAGGGTATAGTTATCAGAGATGTTTGTTCTAGAATAGGGTATCATTTTCCGCAAAACTGATCAGTTGCGTGAAGAAATTAAGTCTAGACAAGGTTTACTGGCGAATGGCATTTAAAAATCGGTACGGCGGGCAGTATGGCATTTTTACTGACCTCTGTTAACGAATAACTGTGATAGTAAACGACTTTCTGGAAAATAGCGAGTCTGGAATAGGTCTAGGATAGGGTAGGGTTTTTAGGTGTTTAGTCTAGAATAGGGTTGCAAATTGCAGCTAAAATGGACTAGTATAGGCTAAGGGTCTCAGAGTCCCAGCGGCACACCCCCACCCAAAACTTTGCAGAGTATCCCCCCCCCCCCCCCCCCGAGTAGTTCTCATATGATCGTCCCCGATTTGTCATGATCGTCCCAGTCGTCCGGATAGAACACAGTTCTATCCAAGCGACCACGATCGTCCTAGTTGTCCGGATCGTTTGCGATCGTCCCTGGTCGTCTCAGAAGTGTTCTCATACAATCGTCCCGGTCGTCCGTGCACTTTTTGAAACGACTCGGACGACCGAGACAATTATATGAGAACTATTGATTTTTTGAAGTCGTCTCTAATTAAATTATCATTTATGCCACTCTTTCTTTTAACAGGTTAACATCGAGCGAGATTTCAATTTACGAGAACTGAAGTCAGCTGCTCAGGAGAAGGAAAAACTGAAAGAAAAGAACGCAAAGAAAGGGAAAAACAAAACAGAATAACAGCGACAAGAAATTTTATTTGATCAGTTATAATTTATTTTATTGACAAAAACAAAGGACTCCTGCACTGGAATGAAGGCATTACTGATCGACGGTCATTGGCAAGATATGAAAGGCTACAATTTGACAAATGTTTCATACAAGAAGAAAACTGAACAATTAACAGGACGACAGAAAAGTGCTGCTCAGAGTTAAAAATAAGAATTATCTTGTGCATGCAGCGTACTCGACAAAACCGCAGGCTAGGAAAATACTGCTCAATGGCTTTCATTTGATTTCTCGCATTTGAGGATTTCGTCCACAGACTCAAAAGTTAGAACCACCTTGAACACTATTATAAACAGTACCACAGGAAAGTACTGCTCAGTAGCTTTCATTTGAATGGTCACACTTTAGGATTTCATACACAATCTCAAAGTTAGAACCACCTTGTATAGCATAATAAACAGTACCACAGGAAAGTACTGCTCAATAGCTTTCATTTGAATGGTCACACTTTAGGATTTCATACACAAACTCAAAGTTAGAATCACCTTATACAGCATAATTAACAACACCTCGAAAGTCTTTCTCGATGGCTTTCAACAAACAAGTTGCTGTAGCAGTAGCCGCCTTTCATCGCTCCCGGCCGCGAACGCCCCTTAAGGTCGGGAGCCGATGAGAGGCGGCTGTATTCGCAGGCTATTGTTAGTAGCGGTAATCGGGAGATGTTCGAATATCTCACGTGCTCTCATCGACTTTTAATTACCCCTCATGGACTCTCGCTCATGTTTGAGATTGGTTTAAAATTCGTTTTTGTTAAATTTTTATAAGCTTAATTATTTTTGGCATTTTATCTTTTTGACTTTTTAAGCTTTATAGAGTGAACACAGGCCACAGTACGCGATTGTGGAAGTTTTTGCTGCATTTCTGCTAATAATTCAAAATCGATAAAATAAAACTTATTTTGCTCAATCTTGTGTTCTTTGTCAAGTTCTGTGTGGTTGTGTTTTAATGTCAGTGAATCTTCCACAGCTAAAATACACCAAACTCTTCCAAAATGGAACAATTCCCAGCAAAATTGTACCCAGTCGTTCCCTTACGCCGGCTAACTTGTTGTTGTTTTGGCGCGAATTTATGACGTCACCACCGAGAAATTATTGACGAAAATGACATCATTATAGACATTTCACAAGTCCACAGATTCATTATTTCCACTTGGCTTGTAGATTTTGTTCTCATCCATCTCAAGTAAAACCTTTGCTTTGGGACCTTGAGCAACAGCGGCTGTGAAACAAGCAGTAAAAATTGTCCCCTTGATTTTTTTCTCTGGCTGCACTAAGAATTTATTCAGTTTAGTGAATAATTTTTGTTACATTGGAAAAGACTACTTTTTTTCCATAATCCACAAAAGTCTAGTCCCCATGTCAGATTTCTTTAATCTGATGAGTATGAACGACGTCGTTTTTCCATGTGTTTCTATTGTTCATTCGTTTAAAAGGTCTTGAAATGACTTACTACAGGCAGCGAGGACTGCTATACTACACAGGCATTGTAAAGAATCGGAAAAGTCAATTCAACGAATTTTTCCTGGGAGTGATTTTGAAATCGCAATAAAATGTGCTATAAATTGACAGTGTGCATATGCTTACGAACGCGAGATATCGATGTTTTGCTTAAGCCTTGGGAGAGCTCTAAATTAAAAATAGCTCTTATTTTTACAGAATTTCGACGAATTCGGCCTCAAGTTGTATGCTGTGTACAAAAACGTTTGCCTCGATAGGGGAATTACAGCATTGACTTAGGTAACATATATTATTTGACTTTCTTCTTCAAAACAGCACGAAGTTCTTTTCTGGTTTTATTTTTGCTCCTTTTTTTATTTTCTACGATCTGCTAAACTAAAGTGATCGGGAAATAACCAAGAACTGAAAATCCAAAACCAAAAGGTTTTTTATTTTTTATTCCTTGAAAACCTACTTTCAAGTCTATGTTACAGTATGTACAAGCTAAGTCAGATTATTGGATCAGATGACTAATAATAGAAACAAAACAAATTATTAATTTTCTTTCTCCTCGGAGTCCCTCCGTAAATGTTACGACAACTACATCATTCTATTTCTCTATAAAATGAAAGAAAACAAACCATATGTATATAGCACAGTTAATGACTCTAAGTAATCCGTATGTTCAGTTGCCTAATGTCTTTGCCTCTTTTTTACACAAAGTGTTTGTTAGCACGTCTGAAAACGATTCATGAATGATAACAGAACGCCATTTTTACGAAGGACGTGTTAACTCAGGTGTTCTTGGAAAAGTTCAAAATAATAGGCCATTTGCACGATGACGTCATTTGACTACTACTATCAGAATCCTTCAGTATTTTGTTTTGTAGTGCAAGTTAGGGTTATTGTTATTTAAACCGCACTGGGATTACAAAATTTAAATAAGAAAGGAAAAACGAAATGAATTCTGGTAGTAGTAGTCAAATGACGTCATCATGCAAATGGTCTATTGTCGGGACCATAAGCCAGCTTGCAGCGTCATTCGAAAACATATAGAGCGCTTTTCAATTAAGTGTCGAATGTAATTTCGCGATTGCTTTGGTTTTGCATTGCAATGCTTTGTGATTGGCTAAAAAATCTCGCGCCACTTTCTCAACCAATCAGAAGTAAAACCAAAACCAATCGTTACTTGCTTGCACGCGTTTTCCCGCGCTTGGCGTCGGCTACATGTATTTACTTCGAGTTCTCATAGTCTCGTCTGTTGTGATTGGCCAGAATAATTGCTTTGGTTTTGGTTTATCGACACTGAACTGAAAACCGCTGTAATAAAGGATTTTCAATTGAGTGTCGAAATTAATTTAGTGATTGCTTTTGGTTTTGCATTGCTACGCTTTGTGTTTGGCTGAAATATCTCGCGCCACTGTCTCAACCAATCAGAAGTAAAACCAAAACCAATCGTGACTTGCACGCACGCGTTTTCCCGCGCTTGGCACCGGCGACATGTCTTTGCCTCGAGCTCTGATTAGTTCATTGGATTGTCTCCCTCTGTTGTGATTGGCCAGAGTGATAACTTCGGTTTTGGTTTGACGACAATTAAGGTGGCTCCATATTGTTCAGCCCTCTCGTCTTTTGCATCCATTACAGCTAGCCCGATGGTGTGGCTAAAAATCTTTTACTTGAAACCAGTAAATTTTTCATCAGTCAACAAAGTGGTATCCAAATGACGTCATTATTCGTTGTCATGGCAACGCGAAACGAGGTCAAAAATACGCTATTTTGGACCATTTGAGGCTAATAACTTATCAACTACACGGTGAAAGTTTTTGTTTTCGATATATTTTTGTTTAATTGGCAAGAGAAACATTTTAACAATTTTTTTAAAAATTCTGTACATAGAGTTCAGAGCTACCTTAAATTTATGTAAAAATGACGTATCTCTGAATCCTATGTACAGAATTTTTTCAAAATTGGCACAAATGTTTGTTATGTTTATAAGACGAAAATATTTAAAAATCAAAAAAATTCACCGAGTAGTTTTGAAGTTATTAGCCTTTAAAGGTTGAAAATGGGGTCTTTTTGGCCTCTTTTTACTTTGCCATGGTAACAAATTTCGATGTCGTAGCCACCTAAATTTGTTCATTGGTTAAGTGTTCACAAACCTGTACTAAACGTTTTCTCTTAACTTTACTGGTGTAGCTGTGATTGAATATCATAGATGTATCATGATAGGAATGTTTAAACTGTTAGGAGCCACCTTATCTGAAAACCGCTCTAATATTTGGGAAAACAAAGCAAGCACCGCTCTCATTTCCTCTATTGACATGCACGTTAACCCTTTCGCTCTCAAAATTAATCTCCGCTAATGAAGTTCAGTCGAACATAATATCCCAACCGTTGGTAGAGGGGTGGCTGTACATGAAAGCTATCGAGCATTACTTTCATTTGACCTATGGTGAAAGCTAAAGAGAAGCACTTTGCGGTGGTACTATTTATTATGCAGCACAAGTTTTCTGCCTGTGGATGAATTCTAGGGTGTGAGCAATCAAATGAAAGTTATCGATCAGTTAACTTTCATATGGTGCTGTTATTTTGCTGAACAAAAGGTTTTACCTTTCTACCGTGGATGAAATCCCACAGTGTGACCATTCAAATGAACATACTTGTCCAATACTCTGACAAATGTATGCATAGCATTGTACTGTTATACATTGTGCTGTATTGTGCCGTTCTAGAATGTATTGTTAAACTATTGACTTGTTACGGTCATATAATACAATACAATGCTATGCATAAATTTGTCCGAGTGTTGGACAACCTTCCAAATGAAAGCTACTCAGAGCAGTACTTTCCTGTGGTACTGTTTATTACGCTATACAAGGTGCTTTAACTTTTGAGTTTGTGGATGAAATCCTACAGTGTGACCATTCAAATGAAAGCTACTGAGCAGTACTTTCATGTGGTGCGGTTTATTTCGCTGTAAAAGGTGATTCTAACTTTTGAGTCTGTGGATGAAATCCTAAAGTGTGACCATTCAATGAAAGCTGTTGATCAGTACTTTCCTGTGATACTGTTTATTACGCTATACAAGGTGCTTTAACTTTTGAGTCTGTGGAAGAAATCCTAAAGGGTGACCATTCATTCAATGAATGGCTGTTGAGCAGTACTTTCCTGTGATACTGTTTATTACGCTATACAAGGTGCTTTAACTTTTGAGTCTGTGGACGGAAATCCTACAGTGCGACCATTCAGATGAAAGCTATTCAGCAGTACCTTCCTGTGGTACTGTTTATTATGCTGTTCAAGGCGGTTCTAACTTTTGAGTCTGTGGATGAAATCCTAAAGTGTGACCATTCAAATGAAAGCTACTGAGCAGTACTTCCCTGTGGTGCTGTTTATTATGCTGTTCAAGGTGGTTCTAACTTTTGAGTCTGTGGATGAAGTTCTAAAGTGTGACCACTCAAATGAAAGCTATTGAGCAGTACTTTCCTGTGGTACTGTTTATTATGCTGTACAAGGTGGTTCTTACTTTTGAGTCTGTGGATGAAGTTCTAAAGTGTGACCACTCAAATGAAAGCTATTGAGCAGTACTTTCCTGTGGTACTGTTTATTATGCTGTACAAGGTGGTTCTAACTTTTGAGTCTGAGTGAAATCCTAAAGTGTGACCATTCAAATGAAAGTTACTGAACAGTACTTTCCTGTGGTACTGTTTATTATACTGTACAAGGTGGTTCTAACGTTTGAGTCTGTGGATGAAATCCTAAAGTGTGACCATTCAAATGAAAGCTATTGAGCAGTACCTTCTTGTGGTGCTATTTGTCTCTCGACATTTTACAAAATGCAATTTTGTATCTTTTCTTTATTCAATCTTTCGCACTTTTGGGAGTGAAAGGTTTATAAATTAGCCAAACGTTCGAAAGTTGCCAGTTGATCTCTCATAATGTCCTTAGTCTCGAAGACCTGGCAAATTCACTTACAAGTGTACTTGTTCACAACCTCCTTGCATTTTTTACATTTCACCTGGCAACACCAAATAAATATACAGTTGCAATTTTTCGTAACCTTCGCCTGTTGGATGTTATGACCGCGTCCACAACACAGCAATTCGCACCCATCCATTCCAGAGGAGGAAATATTACATTGGCGACCCGCAGTCCCAAGGGATCCTTCGCTCGGGTTCGCGTCACAGTAATTTGGCGATGCTTGATAGTATAGTAGGTCTGACTCTGATGGTCGTTTCAAGTGAGTGTATCTGGGCTTCAGACGTTCTTTTCTTCTCCTGTTGAGCTTGACAATCATTTCTACCGCGCTGTCATACTTTTCCTTGAGATGATCGCCCACTTGACGGAAGGATGGTTGTTGCATCCAGCATGTTTTCATGGAGCAGGAGCCTGATAGTCCGTGACACTTGCATTTGCGCCATAATAACCTTGAAAGAGCCTGTTATAAGAAAAAAGTCTAAGTGCTGTACACTTTTAAGCGTGGCGATCCTGCGCGACAACGCGCGAGGTTTTGGAGGAACACTCGTACCCCTTCCACGCGCGATCCAAAAGTCAACTATTGCCGAACACCGTCAGTATTAGCTCTAACTGCTCGTCTTAGAGAGGTGTACTGATGCCTTATAACGAGTTTAGTTACAGATGAACAAGTGAAATTTGGCCAGAACTAGCCAATAATTGTTTACTGTAGTGTCCTTGTGTTGTGTCCTTAGACAAAAAGAAAAAACTTTTCACCATTGCGCACTTTAAATATAGTTGTAAATGTTTTTTGTATGTTCGAAACCAAGATAGTCTTGAAGGAAGTTAACGAATTTGAGTAAAAATCGTCCTGTTTCTGTAAACTATGTACACTGACTGATAAATGTTATGGATTGACTTTCCTTTCAGTGTTTTTCTAATCCAGACATTATGCGAATAAGAAACACGCGATTAGCTTTGGGTGTGCAGCGGACATATTTAATACATGCGAAAATAACAGTTATGTCCAGAATTGCAGATAATTAGATGCATGGCAAATTTAATAAGCGTCACAAAGTGTCCTCTTGCTCTTCATCTCAACTTCAACATCACTTGGAATACATACTTCTAATAATTGGCACGGAAAAGTAATATGTCATAGATCGGTGAGAAAACTAAAAAAGTCATAAACTACATTAAGGAACATGTAATAAGCATGACAAAATGCCTTCATGTATGCTCGCACCTTTCGTCCTGCCCTGCTGTTATGACGATTCATCACAGCTCGTGGACTGTTTCCTCTCGCTCTGGCGTCGGTAAACTGTTCTGAAAACCAGCTCCCAAACTTGATGTTACTACTACATCCTGACCATGTCCAACCTTTGTGGGTGACACCGCTGAGGGAGCGATCGCAGTCGCAACTTTCTATATTTCCTGAACTGCACGAGGCGGTGACTGCATGAGCTACCCCGGCTGCTGTGATAGCGTTAAGGTATGATGCTTCCCGACTTGCTGAAAAGGTAGTAAATAATGAATATTACCTGAAAGTGGAAGGCGTGAAATACTGACGATTGCTTTTACAAACACTTAAAGTTGTTCAAATGCTGTAACAATCTTTGGCAATATATTTGGCCAATCATAGCTGAAATGAAGACGAAAAGTCAACGCGCGTTCGGATGGAAAACGAGCCACTATTGGCAAGCGCGGGAATACGAGCCACTATTGGCAAGCGCGGGAAAACGAGTCTCCATTGGCGAGCGCGGGAAAACGAGCCACTATTGGCAAGCGCGAAAAAGCGAACCACCATTGGCAAGCGCGGGAAAACGAACCACTATTGGCAAGCGCGGAAAAACGAGCCACTATTGGCAAGCGCGGGAAAACGAACCTCCATTGGCGAGCGCGGGAAAACGAGCCACTATTGGCAAGCGCGGGAAAACGAGCCACTATTGGCAAGCGCGGGAAAGCTAGCCACTATTGGAAAGCGCGGGTAAACGAGCCTCTATTGGCAAGCGCGGGAAAACGAACCACTATTGGCAAGCGCGGGAAAACGAGCCACAATTGGCAAGCGCGGGGAAACGTGCCACTATCGGCAAGCGCGGGAAAATGAGCCACTATTGGCAAGTTCCAAGTGCGGGAAAACGTACCACTACTGAAACGTGCAACTACTGGCAAGCGCGGGACAACGTGTAACTACTGCAAGTGCGGGAAAACGTGCAGCCGGTAGACTCGTTAGCCAAATCAGAATTGAATTTTGTCTCGCTTCCGACTTTTTGCTAAGATTAACTGCGTTGTTGCTTTCAGGATTATTAAAAGAGCACGTCCCTCGTCTCTTTTATTTATTAATTAATTATGGAGCCAGCCAACCCAAACAGAAGCAAACGTAGCTGTAAAGAGAAAACTACAGTTACACAGACAATCGAGACCCGCTGTAAGATCGATTAGTAACCGTTTTATCATCACGAAATTGATTATTTTTGTTGTTGTTGTTGTTGTTGTTGTTGTTGCAAGAATTGCAAAATAAACTGTACTAATAAAGGTCAATAAAGAAATCTCTGCTGACAAACTTTCAATGGTCACTCATCCACAGACTCAAAATTAAGTTAGAATCACCTTGAACATCATAATAAACAGCACCATAGGAAAGTACTGCTCAGTAGCTTTCATTTGATAATGGTCACACTTTAGGATTTCATCCACAGACTCAAAAGTTAGAACCCTCTTGTACAGCATAATCAGCCACTCTACAGGAAAGTACTGCTCGGTAGCTTTCATTTGATTGATCATGGTTTTAGTCACAGAGTCAAGAGTAAGAACAACATATGGCACGACTTAAGATTTAATTCAATTTGGGCAAGGAAAGGGTTAATATCTGTCAATCCCTCTTTTATGACTTTTATCCGCACAATATCCTGACGTCTATTGCTAAATAGCGCACGTGAGAGAAAACAGTGCTTCTTTCCTTTGCGTACGTATCCACCCAATGTGTGGGAATGTCTGGAATCAGGACGGGTAGTTTATTAACGCCTACTTATGGTGAAGATGGTGCTTGAAAGGAAACTGATGTCCTAATAAACGATCAACGGAAAATAAAAATATTTAGCACCTCTTTAAGAGTTTTGTACCTCAGAAAAGAGAAGACGACAAAACTGCTACAGAAAAAAAAACATATCACATAATGTTTGGGGGATTTTGCCACGATTAACGACCGACGGAAATAAAACTGCTTAGCATGTCTTATTTTTAAAACTTTTCTTTTTCTAAAAGAGTTTTGTGCCTCAGAAAAAGAAAAGAGAACAAAAACAACAACAGATAAAAAACAAAAACAAAATGTGTGTGTGAATGTGAACCCAGACTTATAAAAATATGCTAAGGGTCCTGGCATCCATACATACGTCCGGAAATGGTTGCCTAGTCTACAGAATTCTAAAGATCATCGAAGACGTGCTCAGCTAATGCAAAGACGATAAAGATTTTCTTGTTCATACAATACTTGTTTATACAACAAAGCTTATTTGACAATAGCCAGGACTTTATGGTATGATATGATATTTGTTTAGAGAGTGAGATGTATTTCAAGAATGCATGCACAAAGTGAATTTGGACTGGAAAGACAATTACTGTAGTCACTGTAGCCAAGTGTTAAAAAAGATTATAGCAAAAATACCACAAATGAAAATAAAAATACGCCAATTTTTTTTTTCAGCTGCTCACAGATGAACAATAATTTATTAACGAATATTCAATTGCCAGACGTTTATATGTTCGGGAAGGGGTTAATTAATTTTAAGATACTTCCAAATAGAGGCGTTATTGCCTTTTCGACCAAGACAAAATGGCAACTACAGTGCGTTCGGTTCCCAGCCGAAGTCATGATAGCCATTCAAGTGTTCAGTTATTACACTGTACATAACTTTTGAGTCCATCTATTAAATTCTTAACTGCGACCATTTAAAATAGAGCTATTGAGTGGTACTTTCCGGTGGTTATAACGTTTGGGTATTTTAAAGGCTAAGGTGTGATCATTCAAACTTTTAATTACGTTTCACAGTACCTTCCTGTGATACTGTTTCATTATTACACTGTTTAAAACTGACTTTTGAACCTGTGGATAAATCAGTCTGATTTTTTATGACCATTCAAGCAGTAGAGTTCGTTCTTCAAACTTTCCCAACCTTACCCGGTTTGTAAACATAGTGTCGAGGATGAGACAAAGATGTGATGCTAAACAATGACTGTAGATACACACTAAGTCCTGACAGGGAAACATCAACCGTTTGTAGAATGCCAAATAAAACCCCATTGCTTAATTCCAAAAAACAAGCCGTTTGCTAACTGCAATGCGCAAAAAGAGGACTTTATTGGGCGCTATCAGTGAACTAAGCTATAACGTGAAGCTTTAGCTAGTCTTTGCGCCTTTTACTAGCCCTTAGCGCAACGCCTAATATTAAGGAAACTAAAAAATTGTTCTCCAGCAAAAATGCACAAAGCTATTCAATCAGCTGGAATGGCCTTTTTCACTGATAATAATAATAAGCGTAGATTTGTAGACTCGGCTAAAATGTCTACAAATATTTGAAAACGATCCGAGTCGCAACGGATTTATAGGAAAAATAGATTTCGGTCTTATCTTACGATGAATTCCTTGTGGCAATGATACTTTGAACCAAACCATGAATAAGGGAAAGGTGATGGTCGTGTAAAGAAAGGAAAGTCGTTTCTTGATCGATAAACGAATGAAAGAACACTGACGAAATCATGCCGTATGTTTTATAGCACAAAAAAACAAAAATTCACTTCCTTTTAGAGATCGACGTACTGGACCTAACAGCGCTCCCCTAAACAAGGTTTCTTGTCCCTGTCAGCTTTCTTCTTTCCAAAGCAAGGGAGATCCTCGATCAGTTATTATCACGGGTTATGAGGACGTGACAAGCTTCTTGAACAGTGATCTTTGGTGGTACTAGAAATTTCACCGTTTAAAACTACCTATAGATCGTATCTTTTCTAAGCTCTAAAATTTGACTCGTATATAAACGGAAAAACCAATTTAACGAAACGTTTACTATTATTTTGATATATACATTGTTTTGTGTATTTCGCCAACTATGGCATGATATATAGCGATTTTTCTTGCGTATCCAATATTTCACAGAAGGTTTTAGTTATCAGTACGGCTATGTAGTATCCGGCTCATGTCTTTAACCGTTTAGTATGATGGGTCTTGCAGTGTATCTGCAGTCATACAACATTTCAGTCTAATTCTAACTTTTGAGTCTGTGGACAAATGATGCGACCATTCAAATAAACCCTTTTCGGCAGTACTTTTGCATGGCGGATGCCATTTTTTTTTCATTATTTTGGAGAACTTGAATTTAGATTTTCGCACTCTTGCGAGTTAAACTGGTTAAACTTAGAACAGGAAGAAAACGCATCTAAGAAAGGACTGCAAATCTTTTAGACAGTTATTGTTCACAATAACTGACTCGTTTTCTCAGTAAAGACATTGAATCTTTTAACGCCGAGAGTCTTATTGGGGAAAGACTCAACTGCTAACGCGTTTTTTCTTTTACAACAAACCATTTTTTGCAGGTCTCCTTTTAATAACTAGCTTTAAACTGGAATAAAAAGTAACAACGTGTTTTTTAAACTCATTCGCAAAAGGGAACTTTGCTTCAGTTTTCTCAAACCAGATGCGAGCACTGGTTACATTTGTTTCAGTTCAGTGATCAACCGATCTTTGACGGAGCAAAAACTGTCTAAACATTTCGCGTATACGACTGTGAAACACTAATGTGAAAGAGCAAGAGCGACCTACTGCTTCTATATCCATACTTTCCTAGCCAACTTTTTTCTTTAGGACACGATTTTGGAAAACCAGTCTTGTGCTTTCAGCTGGAACAAAGTTATCTGCGGAAATCAGTTAAGGTGACAAAGGGATCATAACGAACTACTTGAAAATCTAACCGCAAATCGGGCTTGTGATAAACGGTACCGTTATAGTTTAGTTGTGGTTTGCGGAAATTACTTGTTCGCCAGCTATTACGCCGTTTTCAGACCGAGGAAGTATTACTATGAAGGCTACTTTTGATAGAAAAAAAATGATAGAAAAAAAAAATCAACAAATAAAATTAAGCGCTTCTCGATTTCATCCATTACAAGAAGTCATCAGGTCGCAAAGTTGTTTTTCTTTTCTCTCAACATGGTTTTTTTTGCTGATGTTAAGAACTTCAAAGGGGGTAAGAAAAACCTAAGAAAAACATAATCATTTAATCTGAATTCCGCTAAGAATAGCACGTCTTACTTTTTGGAACACGCGAATTGAATAAAATCAGAGTAATAAAGGTGATTCGTGCACAATTTCACGGTACTTAATGGGTTTGAATCTCTCTTGTGCAAACAATCAATAAATTGGCTGATGTGTCATTTTCACACAACAAAAGCAAGTTAAGATCACAAGCGAAGCGCCATGAATAATAAGGTATACAAGGGCCAAGAACATCACACACTTAAACTAACTATTATAAGTGGCTCACTTGACTTTTGAAAGTCAAACGCGGTGTGCGTTGACATGGGCCGATATAGGTTGTCCGTCTTCGACAGACAAATAAACTATATACTAAGAAAACGAAAAGCTATCGCTTAAAGTAAACAGATCTTAAACCTGTCAATTCGGAAGAATCATTCAAGTCAAGTATAATTCTCTTTACTAGACATTCTTACCTCTCTTAAGGATCGGGTCGAACAGTGTTCCCGACTCGGGCACCGATGAGCAATTCCATCGTCTTAGCTCGAACTGGATTTGGCATTCTTCGACGGCCTCTTTTGCTCCCTTGGCGACACTTTCCATTAATGTTGGGTGTTTGCGGCAAAGTTCTCGTTGCTTTGTGTTAAGCTGTGGAGTCGTGTAGCATAAGAGGGCTGCCTTTTTCGCGGGATCAGATGTTAAGGCAGTGTGGGTTCCTAACGTCCTAGGAAAACGCGCAGAAACAACGAGATAAGTTTCAATAATTTCAACAAAGTTTTCGACTGAAGGGATGAGTCAAGAAGACCGAAGGTATGCTACCACGAATTATACTCACCACCAAACAGATTCGCTCTCTTTTGAGAAACATAAACAAATAATGAAGGCCCATACAATCCTCATTGTCATCGGTTGGTTGACTTGCCGCGGGCTCTCCAGAACAAGTCACCAAAAGGATTTTTTACAGTTGAGAGCACCGAACGCTTTTGTCAGTGGTAAATGGCACCGAATGGTCTTGGTGTTCTTTCCTAAACGCCGAATAAAAGGGCTGGAATTGGAATTAACTAGGTGTCAACAGTTTTAAAGAGTGTCATTCAAACCAGCTAATAAAACCTACATTAAAAAAGTGATTAACTTCAACCCACCGAATTCAAGTCTCACTTATAAATGTGACGCAACGAGGGCAGGTAATTTGCCAGCAAAAACTGAGTCACCGGACACACTCACCGGAGAGGCATTGAAATCAATGAGCCGAGTCTATTGTCCAGGTTAAATAAGACTTCATTACGATCACTAATAGAATTTATTTTGTATCTCATCGCTTCACTGCGTTGATTAAAAATTCTCGCTTAAAAAATAGTTCACACAACCGGTGAAATTATCTCGATTTAATTGTTTGAAAACGAGATTGTTTGAAAACTCTTGAAAACGAGAATTAGCCCTTAGGGAATCAACGCTTGAAATTTGAAATTTATCACCCAATTGGTGATGTGCCTCTGTAAAACGTTTCGCCGTACAATAAGCATGATAAGTTTTTCTTTTCGATTTTTTTTTCAGAAGCCGCCATGACAAGATTGAGTCAGTTATCGGAAATGCGTAGTCCTTTATTGTTGGTGGGCGGAATTTGGTCAGCGAAAAACAAACTATTGAAGTAATTAGCCATTTTCAACACAATATATTACATACCTTTCACAATTAATTAATTATAGTTATCTAAGAGCGGCCACAATAGGCGATCGCGTTGTGCGGCCTATTGGGGCTTACGCGGAAGGAAACGTTTGGAAGAAAGTTTGATTCGGAATATTAAACACCAGAAACGGACGTTAAGTTTTGGTTTTGTTGCACTTTCAGTCGGCAAACCCTTACGTGCAAGTTTGGTTTGATCGCCTCTCAAAGTCATCATGTTCTGCCGCTGATTTGTCACTTACGTGTAACACCGACAGTTGTTTAATTCATTTCGACTTATAGTTATCCTTGAAATGTTAATCAAACCTTCCAATAACTCGGGTGGTAATTCTAATAACTGTCTCGATTTTTGTCTGAATTTTAATCATCGCGGCCCGCTCGACAAAAACCCGTTCAAACGACAAGAAAACCCTTTCAAAGTCCTTCCGAGATATTTACAAGAAACAAATATTTTCTTTTCTAAGCTCATGTGTGAACATTGCTTGCAGCTCGCATCGCCAGACGGTTTCTCCGAAAAGAACCACAAGTGATACCATAATCCTTGAGAGGTTAGGTTCAAGCAAACCAAAGCTGTGTCAACATAATCAAAAATCAAGTACGGCGCGTTCGGCAAGGGATTTAGGATCTAGTCGGTTTTGTTCTATGTAAACATTGCACTAAAGCGGCTTACTTGAAAGATGCCACGATTTAGTGCGAAAAATTGTTTAGATTGTCTCTTAAGAAGGACGCCCTTGATGTAGGCCGTAATGACTGTTCCCTTAAAAGGTTCTAAATTTAAGGTTCTTTGTTCTCAAGTTGTCGCTTAAAAGGCTTATCCGACCTCGAATTTATGTCTTTTTAGCGGGTACTTGTTGGTGTTCTGTAAAGTGAAATCTTTTAGGGTCAATTTTATTGCGGAATAACTTAAAACCCACGGAAAACGTTTACGTCTGCGTAATACAATTACTCAGTAATCGTAGCTATATATATATATATATATATATATATATATATATATTCTTTTTTGCATAATTTCCCTCCTGGAAATCGAACAACTCCCACTCGTTTTATTTATATATTTTGAACAATTTCCTGTTCATCGAGCTAGTGTTTTATTTTGGTACTTTTCTCTAAAAAATAGTCACGTAGAGTCTTGTTTTCGCTTTGAGATAAACGAGGTCATTAAAAAGCCACACCTACATTTCCAAATTACAAAGAAGTTCAGTTAAAAAGGACATCCAATGAGGAACGTATTGGAAAACACTTGGACGATTGCGTTGTACTGTTTTTCCATATGTAAGTGCCTTTAAAGGAAACTATTAGAAGCTAATACAACGGTTTATTAAGAACACGAGAGACATGACAAAAAAAAGAGCGATTCGGAGGCGCGATGTGCTTTTTACATTTCTGGAATATTCCAACTCGAACGCCCGAATTGTTTTATGGCAATATAATACATAATACATGGTTATTTTGGCAGTTCATCAACTGAGTTGATAGTAGCCACCGTTAAAATATTAAAAAAAAGTTGACGTTTCGTCCGGAAGAGCGAATCGCTAGCGCTCGAAATTAACATCACCTTTTTAAATCTTTTTACGTTGGCCAATCTGTATACCTATACAGTGGTTGACCTTCTTTTTTTATTTGTTTAATGAAATAGAATTTTGTTTTGCCACAACGAAAAATAAAACTGTAAATCTTTAAATATAATTCACAGAACGTTTTTCCGAATAATAACAAACGTAAGTTGTTTCCGACTCTACAGTTTCAAGACAAGTTGACCCGAAGAAGGCACTTCATAAACATCAAAACACACATTTCTACTTTAAATTCTGATAAAGCATAGTTTTTCAGCCAATCAGGGCGTAGCGATCCAAACACGAGCGTGGGTTTCGTAAAAAACGAAACCCTAGCCGGCCGATTCAAGTGCTTCGAAGTTTTACAAATCCCGTCAATCGATTGTCTCAGTAGTTTTCCTTTTTTATATCAATATAGCAAACAAACCGAATTCTCGCGCGCGCCAACAAAAAAACCGCCAGCGACGCAGGCTAGCCCTTTTTAATTTTCCCCTTTAGTGTGATTGTAAGATTTATTGTTTTGTTATATATATTGTCATTTTTTTAGTCCCTTTTTTCTATTTTCTTTCTTGTACAGTTATGATGTATATCAATAAAATTACATTAAAAAACTGATGTTTCGAGTTTTCCAATTTCGCAGGAACACGGATTTCCACAAAATAATTTCGATCTTTTCCCTTTGAAAATAACCCACTGGTAATTAGCACAGCTTTTACAAGTAACCAATCATAAGATTGCGGTGCTTATTTTAAGTCATTTTGTAGTGTCATTTTCCATCATTAGTCCAGGGGCCCGTTTCTCGAAGTCACGATAACTAACTTTTCGGGCCCGGAGCTAAATTTTAAAATCAGAATTTTATTGCTTAGCCTTTAAAACTGACAAATATGCATCTTTAATGTGAACTTTGCGGACAGAAAATATCTTTCCGGGCCCCCCGTCAACTTTGCCCAATTGTTTTGACCGATAGAAGACTGGAGATAGAATGACCCGTACCAGTCTCCGACGGACCGGCTGACCAAAAATAGTGCACTCACTCCAAAAATCTTCCAAATGAACTGAAAATTAAAAAATAAGGCTTCGATATTCAGCCGTTAATATAAGCATTTACGAAGTTCACACTTCCTCTAAACTGCATGAGCGTAATGAGCGGGTAATCTGGGTAATCGAAGACGAACAGCCTGGCGTGGCAGCTATCGTTCGATAAAAGCAAGATGGCTGATGGAACAATTCCCGTGGTGGATTTTAGTGTTATGGGTTTAAACTGTGAAAACCCTCCTTTTCATGACGTAGAAGCCGTCAAGATATTGGCGGAAAAGATTCACACGGCTTTCAGTACGATTGGCTTTGTGTATTTAACCAATCACGGAATTTCCGGCGAAGAGGTTAGTACCATTAATTTATAGGCTGCCCACAGGCTTCCCAAGCTTAAAATTCGTCTTTTTGATGTGTTTTTGAGAGCCCTTCGGGCGGCCGACTCTACATACGTGGTGTATGCGACGGGTGACCCGAAAACACTGACCCCCGGTCCGCGGACCCCCTCTACGGACCCCCTCTACAGACCCCCTCTACGGACCTAGGTCTAAGAACGCGTTCTTAGACCTAGGTCCGTAGAGGGGGTCCGTAGAGGGGGTCCGCGGACCGGGGGTCAGTGTTTTCGGGTCACCCGTATGCGACAGCTTGTGTATATAGAGAAATGTATGGGAAAATCACGGATTCTCTAAAATTGGGTAAATAACTATCTATTTTGAAATAAAGTCTACCTACCTCAAATGTGTCGCTTACTTGTGTCGCTTACTAGCGAAGTTATTCAAAGTCGTTGTCTCCCCTTCTATAAAGAAAGGGAGACAATGACTTCGAATATTAAACTTCTAAAAAGAAGGGGAGACAACGACTTCAAATAACTTCGCTAAATGGCATCGGAATGGCTTCAAATTCGGTACAAGACACCAGTAAGCGACACATTTGAGGTAGGTAAACTTTATTTCAAAATAGATAGTTATTTACCCAATTTTAGAGAATCCGTGATTTTCCCATACATTTCTCTGAGAGATATACACAAGCTGTCGCATACACCACGTATGTAGAGTCGGCCGCCCGAAGGGCTCTCAAAAACACATCAAAAAGACGAATTTTGAGCTTGGGAAGCCTGTGGGCTGCGTTATATATATGTCGTTGATATCATGTGACTTCATTTTAAAGGCTCCAGTGCACTTCCAAACGGCCCGGTTAACTCATTAATTATATCGATATCTAAGCTCCTCTGAGTAATGTTGTATTGAAAATTGATTTAAAAAGTCGTGACAATTCATAAAAAGATGTTTGTGTATAAAAGCAGATGGAACAATTGTTTTATTTTGATCTCTTTAATGCTATCAATGATGTATGTTGCACATAAGCTTAATAATTTTTATTTTGCGAATAGTCATTTTCACAATGCAACTATTACTTAGTGATCAACAACTGGTCTTGATTTAATATTGAAAATGGGGTTTCTTTCTTTTCTCAGATTTCAGAAGTTCGCAAGGCTGGTGATGGATTTTTCACTCTCCCAGCTGATGTCAAAAAACAATTCACCCGTCCCTCTGATGGTACAAACTTTGGTTGGGTATCACTAGAAAGAGAAAGGTACTTGTACGTATAAATGTTGGGTTATAAATGCTGTGGTATCTTATTTGGATGGCGAATTCCTCCAGTGAGATGCGATATCTGAAATGATTCATTCTAAAATTTTTTACTGGCAACTTAATGGTGGGGTAACCCCCCGGGGGGGGGGTACTCCCATATAATAATGAGCTATATAGGTATGTGCCACTGTGAAGGGTATGGTTTTCAGGCAGTTTAGTCTGGGATAGGGTATAGTTATGAGAGATTTTTGGTCTAGAATAGGGTATCATTTTCCGCGAAACTGATCAGTTGCGTGAAGAAATTAAGTCTAGACAAGGCCAGGGTTTAACGGCAAACGGCATTTAAAAATTGGTACGGCGGGCAGTACGGCACTTTTACTGACCCCTGTTAACTAATAACTGTGATAGTGAACGATTTTCTGGAAAATAGCGAGTCTGGAATAGGTCTAGGTAGGGTAGGGTTTTTTGGTGTTAATAGTCTAGAATAGGGTTGCAAAATGCAGCTAAAACATGGTCTAGTATAGGCTAAGGGTCTCAGAGTCCCAGCAGCATACCACCACCCAAAAATTTGCAGCGTACCCCCCCTGGGGGTAACCCTGCAATGGGCTAGCATCCCATCAAGGGGAGAGATGCAATATTCGTAGTTGCTTCATGCTACAGAAATTGGGTTAAGCTCCAGCCTTGTGCGCCTCCTAGTGTGGCTTGTGTGCATCTTTACCTTTATTCCTATCCTCACGAAGCAAGGTTTATAAATTTGTCGCACATGGATTGCTTTAGTACGGTGGAATCTCGGGTCGCCTTTATACATATATATGTAGGGTTGGTAGATAGATAGATAGATAGATAATCTTTATTTATCCATGGACAATTCATCAGCTATAAATAATAAAAACATTTAAGCAACAAAATGGGGACAAAGGCAAGCTTTTAGCCAGCAGGGTGTCCAGGCGTCCTGTGGACGCCCACTTTTTGAAGAAATTCATGTAAATTGCACCTAATCCTTTAAACATTTATGATGGGAAATATCTTCAGGACGCCCACTTTTTAATTTCTGGCTAAAAGCCTGGACAAAGGTCATCCAGTGTGATGAGCGACTGGGAATGAGAATGTCTCAACTTCAAATTTTGGGGGCGCCATTGTTGCCACGCAACCCAACCTCTCCAGTCAAACCAGAAATTCCATCTCTCCCTCCCCCATCACTAAAATTTTGGGGTGCACCTTCTCTCGAGCTTTGCAAGGTTCTGTGAGTAATGAATTTCTAGTTATCATTATTATTTAAAAAAAAAAATTTTGCAATATTTTGCTTTCTACAGTTTAAATCCTTCACGACCAGGAGATTTGAAAGAAGCTTTTAATGTTTGCGAGCTGCAAGATGAGTCACAGGTTTGTATCATCCCTTTTAAGTTTCGCAGATACAGTGGTTTACTCTGGCTCAGTTGGTAGAACAATAAACTGCAGAGTGCAGAGGTTATGAGTTAAAATCCCAGCCTGACCACCAACCATTATATTTAAATAACTGGAAAGGTCAGCTGGCTGTCAGCTCCCCAGGGGGGGGGGGGGTACTATGCAACCCTTAACCTATACTAGACCATTTTAGCTGCATTTTGCAACCCTATACTAGACTAAACAGTGAAAAATCCTACCCTATCAGTATCCTACACCTTTTCTAGACTCGCTATTTTCCAGAAACTTGTTCACTATCACAGTCTAAGATACCAGGGGCCAGTAAAAATGCTGTACTGCCCACCGTACCGATTTTTAGATGCCATTTGCCAGTAAACCTCGTCTAGACTAAATTCTTCACGCAACTGATCAGTTTTGCAGAAAATGATACCCTATTCTAGACCAAAAATCTCTGATTACTTTATCCTATCCCAGACTAAACTGCCTGAAAACCATACCCTTCACAGTGGCACATACCTATATAGCTCATATATGGGAGTATCCCACCCAGGGTCAGCTCTTAACACCTCTTGTTTCATTTCAGAAACTTGTGTCATTGGTGGTGCGATAAAGCTGTTATCTGCTATACAACTTCAAAGTTAAAAACAAGATAAAAAAATTATCAAGGATTGACCCTTGAGCAACATTGTTGAACAATGTTGCATCTTATTGTATCAGACGAAGAAAACACATTCAACATTTTGCTGTTTTCATTCAACAAGTTGCAAGTTACTTAATTGTTAAATGGAAAAGAGCCTGTCTTTATTTTTGTTCAAAAATGTTTTAACATGTTGAATGGTCTAGACCTGCCAAGTCTCACGCGTCTCATGCCTGCGAGTCCAAAACTCTGATCTCATGCGTACTCACGCCTGTGGAGCAATTTCTCATGCCTGACTTACAGATTTGAGCATGATTCAATTAAAAATAAAAAAATAAGTAAAGTTACGTTCAAGAAAATATGGCACTTTTTTGTAGGTTATTATCGTTCTGAACATTACAATTACAGAGGTCTGAGATCCATGGAAACTTCTGAATTCTTCGGAACATCTTCGGACAACTAAGGACATCTTCGGAATAGATCGGGTTCTCTTCGGATTTGGTCGGGTCACCTACGGAAATCCTGGCACTCCCACTAAAAAATTCTTATGCCTATCACTCAAAAAAACCAGGGCATGATACACAAATGTTGATTAGCAGTCGTGACATCTGCTGATCAACAAATGTTGAGCCTAAGAGTGATCAGTATCAAATTTCTCCTTGTAATATTAATGCCTTATCAATCAAAAAGGTCATGAGAATTTAGGACATGATCCACACAAGATGAGTTCTCTTGATATCCACACAATTTCTCCCCACTACTTCTATAGGAAATGTATAGGATTAGAAATGAGAATTAAAATTTTGATGTTAGGGTTTAAAGGGTTAAGGAAATTATATGCAAGTGTTTCTGTTGTGATGAATTTTACCCTGCCTAAATTGCATTTATTATATTTTCATCTAGGCTGTGTATTTATTTTGTAGAAATGGCCAGATCAAGCGGTTCCAGAATTCAAACCTGTAGTCACCTCCTTTTTCAAGAAATGTGCAGATCTGGCATTCAGAATTCTTGATGTAATTAGCATAGGACTCAAGTTAAAGGTAATTAATTTTGTCTTGTTATCGGACCCCTCAAATGTGTTAGGAATGCAGTGGTGGATTTAGGGGAGAGGTCTGGTCCTCTGGGCCCCCTATATTTGGTCCCTAACCCCCTCCCCCTCCTATTCTCTCCCTACCCCCCCCCCCCCTGCTCCCTTAGGATGGGGTCTGAATCTGCCACTGGAATAGTCACAGGGCACAGGGTGGGTTAGCAATGTGCTATTAATATATATAGATAGCCCAAGCCTAACAGCGTCGCACTTTGAACAAGCTTAACTAAGGTGAAACTTAACTAAGGTGAAAGGTTGGAAGCACAAGAATTAAGATTGACGAACGGGCTATTTTCAATTTTAGCAATTCTCAAAAACAGTATTACGCGACCGTCTGCACAGTACATTTTTATAGACCGTACAAAAGTTCACAAAAACAACTTTTCTCTTTCTAGAATAACTAGTACCACTAGTTTCCGAATAAAATACAGTTTTTGTTTGTCAAAAATTGCCCGAGAAACTGATTTGAAAATCAAAACTTGCAAAAATACACAAACATATTTGCATATGGGGATGCAAGTGAAGATAGAACTGTACTATAAAATCAAAGTCTTGTTTTGTTTACATAAAATCGCTTTTCAAACTATCTAATGAATGAACAAACACATAAAAATGGACAACAGAATCTTCTTTCGAAAAAATTTATTCAAATCTCCATTAGTTTACGTTTAAAAGCAAAACGCGTACCATTTAATTATAGCTCATCGAGTTCAAGCTTTCTTCGATGAAATTCAAGAGATTTAAGCACGTTTTAAAATCAATTCTCCAAAACTAACAATAACACCAATAAAAAGTCACACACAGATTGATATCAACATAAATTCTCATCGAAAACTGTAATCTGTTTTACCTTTATGTCCCTCGCTTGCTTGGAAATTCAAATCTCCGCTTCTGGTTCTGAAATCCGTACAAAACAAACATCTCCCGCATTTGATAAAAACGTAATACATGAAGTTCCTCGAAGCAAGATTTTATCCATGAAAGCTCGTCTTTTTCCACTAAAGCGGCTTCTGAGTATCCCTTAATTAGTATCCTTGTCTTGAGTAGCAAACCGCGAAATATTCAGGGAAATAATGCCTTTAATTTAAACGGTTTTCTCCACTTAGTAAATTCACAGCAAAACATCAAAGTGTTTTTCTAGCTGACGTGACATTCGGCCGTGTAACCGCGTGAAAAACAAAGCCTCGCTTTGGTTTCAACATGACGTCGTACGCCCATGTTTTGCGACGTCATACGCGCCCGCGAGCTAGTCCTGCGCAGTAGTCCGGTCCTGTGCGACAGCGGACGGAGGGCACACGCGGACGGAGGAACATTCCGCTAGCCATGACCATGAAAAATGGAGGGCATAGGTTCTGGTTCTATGAGTATGGGGCTGCGCAGCCAGGCCTTCGGCCTGGCAAGTGCTCCACTAATAATTTTTGTAATAAATGACCTGTTGTGGCTTGCATCTCAAAGAGCATCACCTAACTAAATTCCTGCAGTGTGATCACCAAAGGGCTGTTTTCTCAGACTCTGGGGGTGCAAGGATAGGCTGCTAGTGCCCACAAACCTGAGCTTGACCTGTGCAGATGAGGCTCGTAGAAAAGGAGATCAGCTCAGATCATCTAAGAGACAGAAAATGCTGATTTCAAATGCAGACAGCCACAGATGATGCCCCATTAACCTTGTATTAGGCAAATACTGTATCTAAGGAATGAAAAAGAATGGCGCAGTTGCTGCAACTAGTTGCCTAGTTTGTGCTGACCTTTAGACAGTGCAGGTCCCATTTTCCCTTCTTGTGTCTTCTCATTTCTTTAGGACCCAAATTGGCTCAGTCAAGTACATGGTGCCATTGGTACTTCTGAGAATACAACTGCTTTGCGACTGTTATACTACCCACCCCTCCCTGAGAAATCTGATATAAAACCAGGTCAGGTACGATGTGGCGAACATAGTGACTATGGCTCCATTACGCTGTTGTTTCAAGATGATGTTGGTGGCTTAGAGGTGAGAGTCTTGCCAAATTATATCATAAAGATCTACCGTTAAAGGGTGGGGATGTTAAAATGTTTGATGAGGAGGAAATTAGCAGACTTCATTCATTAATGGCCCAATTGGCCCAAGAAGGGGGATTTGATATGATTTGACCCATAGTCTTAATCCTAAGGTGGGGTTTTTGAACAATTGCTGAGACATCATCAATTTCTGTCCATTTTAACAGGGTGTCTATTCCTGTGTCTGCATGGCAGGGGTAGGAGTTGCAGAGCTATGTAGAATGTTTGTAAGGAAATTTAAGATGTTGGTCTGTGTATTGTACACTGCAGGTTCTTCCAGTGAATGGAGAGTACACTGCAGCCAAACCTATTGCAGGAACTGTGTTGGTTAATATTGGAGATCTCATGCAACAATGGACAGCTGATAAACTGAGATCTACGGTAATTGAAACACACACTCTCCCTATCCCTTCACCATCCCCCTCAGGGAGGATGTATATGTTAAATCTATCCTAATTTTGTACACTGGTAAGAACAACAACCAGCCACCAACCCCTCCCTCCCCAGGGGGTACTCTCTTATTAAGCTATTTAATAGGTACATATGCAGTTCCAAGGGTGGTTATTCATTTTTTGGTCTGAAAATGGATATGGATCCTGAGGGTTGGGAAGGGGGGGGGGGGGGGTACTCAACAAAGTTTTGTATGGGGATGCTCCGCCCCGAGGTCCAAACCCTTTTCATATACCTCCAGCCCAAAAAAGGTACCCCTTTCAGGTGGAGCATCCCTGTATAGCTCATTATAGGGAGTATTCCCCCTCCCCCTGGGGTATGGATTGTGAATATTTTGGTCTGACATGGGGTATGATTTTCGTTAAGTCTCAAGTTTGATTTTTCTCATTTTGACTTAGAAAGGAGAAATATTTTTTAGGTCTGAAACAGTGTATGAATCAGTTTTTTTTGCTCTGAAATGAATTAATTTGAGCTCTGCACAGCACATCTCACCCAAACTTCTCTTGGGAATAATCCATTGTAAGGTCTTTTCCCCCAGGAAGGTGCAGAGACCTTTTTGGGGTTGACATTTTGTGGTGACCTTTTGGGGTGAAAGATTCAACCTCGTTCCCAAGGTCTTCTTCACCACCTGGTTAGCTCAGTTGATAGAGCGCCGGTCTGCTGAGTGGGAGGTCATGGGTTCAAACCCTGGTCGGACCACCAACCGGGGTCTTTCAATAACTGGTAAGATCTTGCTGGCTGTGATTAACACATTCTCTCAGTTCAGATGATCGCGTCATTATGCGGTGACGTTGAGCCGTTGGCCTTGTCTCCTTCATCCTTCCTTGTCAATTGAAGGGGACGTAAAAGAACTCATGACATCGTTCAATAAGAGTAGGGCACAGAGTTCCCGATCATTGGATACCATCATTGGTCTGGGTGGGTGGAGTGAGATCATACATGGACTGAAGCGGCTGCCATTTGCGCCTTATCCCGTCTCTCTCTCACTCCAGGGGACAGGAAGGAGAAGACCCTGGGAATGAGGTTGTGAAAGATTTTGGTGAGGACGTTTTTTGCAATTGGCAAAAAGTGTAACCATTTTGTGGGGTTGGACTTTTTGGGGTCTGGTTTTAGCCTAATACAACTTTTTGGTAGGCTCGATTACCAGCCGTTTTGTGCGTCCGCGTTCCTTCGCGCACACCACGGTTGTTGGGAGGAGGATCTGAACCCAGACTCCCTCAAACGGCTGAAAATCGAGCCTAACTTTTTGGGGGTCTAACAAATTTGCGTTGTTCGCACCTCCCCGTCTCTATTACAATTGATTACCCCTTAGGTACCCACCCACCACCATTTTATTGGTATTCCCAATACTATAACTGTAGCTACCATTTCTATACCCAAGTCTGGGTTGTAAGGCAATATTTTCAATATTTTACAAAACATGATTTGGAACTTTTTTTTTTCTATTATTATTTTAGAAACACAGAGTGCTTATCCCAGAAGAGGATCTTAAACAGAGAATTGTGCGACGATCACTGGCGTTCTTTGCTCATCCAGACAATGAAGTTATGGTTGAATGTCTTGATGGATCAAATAAATACCCTCCTATAACAGCTATGGGATATTTACAACAACGATTTGCCGTAACATACTGAACTTTGATGAGAAATAGAACACAAACCGCGGTGATAAACATATTGAACTTATTCATTTTTGATAAAAACTTGACGTTTCGTATGCTACTACATACATTTTCAAAAGTGACCGTTAGTGTTAAAAAACGATACTAATATAGTAGTAAAAAGGGACTGGGACCGAGATTAAGTACAAAACTTAACAGTTTATCTATAAAAAGAAACAGCTAATTAATAAAGCATCAGCTTCTCGCTACTGACGTTTGCATTAAGAGCTGGCTTTAGTTCTTGTATAAACAATGTTTCTTTGATTTTACAGTGGAAATCAGTTTTACCCGACGCTAAGATATCAAAATAATCCCACTTGATGTTGTGTCCAGTGGTGTTAACATGGTCAGCAATGGCTGATGTGCGGTCATCCTTAGCGAGGGCCTTAAAATGCTCAGTTTTTCTATCATGAAGCCGTCGTTTAGTTTTACCAATGTAAAATTCTTCACAATCCCAACAACTGGCTTTGTAAATAACTTTAGACTGTTGAGAACGATTTAAGCGGTCCTTGTACGGGAAGAAAGATTTGATGCGGCGAGTGTTTTGAAAAATAATTTTAAGGTTGACACAAGAGTAAAAATTGTATACACAAGATTTAAGACGTTTAGAGATTTGATTTGGTGATTTCTTCCCGTACAAGGACCGCTTAAATCGTTCTCAACAGTCTAAAGTTATTTACAAAGCCAGTTGTTGGGATTGTGAAGAATTTTACATTGGTAAAACTAAACGACGGCTTCATGATAGAAAAACTGAGCATTTTAAGGCCCTCGCTAAGGATGACCGCACATCAGCCATTGCTGACCATGTTAACACCACTGGACACAACATCAAGTGGGATTATTTTGATATCTTAGCGTCGGGTGAAACTGATTTCCACTGTAAAATCAAAGAAAAATTGTTTATACAAGAACTAAAGCCAGCTCTTAATGCAAACGTCAGTAGCGAGAAGCTGATGCTTTATTAATTAGCTGTTTCTTTTTATAGATAAACTGTTAAGTTTTGTACTTAATCTCGGTCCCAGTCCCTTTTTACTACTATATTAGTATCGTTTTTTAACACTAACGGTCACTTTTGAAAATGTATGTAGTAGCATACGAAACGTCAAGTTTTTATCAAAAATGAATAAGTTCAATATGTTTATCACCGCGGTTTGTGTTCTATTTCTCATCAAACTTCGATGGCCCAAGAATAAAAATCTTTACCATACTGAACTTGGCAGATTTTCATCAATCATAATTGGGATAGTAACTCGAGTTAGATTTAAATTGGATTTTGAACTTCAATGTTTGGAACTTAAACACGAAGTTTCGGTATAAAAGGAGCCAGGCCTGCGCTATTCTCACCACCAGTCGTCAATCAACCACTGAAGCATAAACAACTAACAAAAAACATGCATCATTACTAAGATCATCGAACTTCTATTATGAACTTCTATTTCTTTTTTTGCTTAGGTAAAATCTTGGTTTAATTAGATTTTTGAATCAAATTATATTTAAAGGACACGCAAGCGTTTTGTGACTGAAAGACGCCTTAATTTGGGGGGGGGGGGGGGGAGGGGGGGGGGGGGCTAAGCCTTCTATACCGGAACTTCGTATCTAGTTCTCAATTTCATTAATAATTTCTTAAGTTTGAACAAAGAACATCATAAGCGTGACGCTAGTTTGCAAACAAGCACTTTAAAATTTGCTTATATTTCTTCGTTTTCTCTGTATTTTTATGATTTTCACGTTACGTCACGGCGGCCATGTTGGTGCACACCTACAAAAGAATTTTAATGAACTTCTCTTGTTATGTGCACCAAGATGGCCGCCATGGCCTTTGTCATTTGAGTCCCACAAGACTGAGGGTCACGTGAGTGAAAACTATCTACAGAAAAAACTCGAAGTGGTGTTAACCTCAGCTAACCGGTACAGTGTTTGAAAACTGTTTATATAGTTGTTTTTTTTTCTGAATCTTGGTTCCAGATCCCTATTTTGAACTATATAAACAATTTTCAAACACAGTAACGGCAACAGTAACGGTTACTTTTGAAAATGTTTGTTGCTTAGCATACGAAACGTCAAGTTTATTATAAAAATGCGTTGGTTTACCATGTTTATCACCGCTGTGTTTGTGTTTTATTTTTAATGTAGAAAAACTGAAATAACCGCAGGCAAGTTTGGGGCAAAACAAACTTTATTGATGAACACGAAGACAAAATAAAACCCCAAACCCATAAAGGCGATGTTAACGAGACGATTTTTAACGACAACTTGCAATGCAAATGGGGTGCTGAACCAATCAAATTTTGTGCAACCTCATTTGCATTGCAAGTTGTCGTTAAAAATCGTCTCCTGTAATATCGCCTTAAAATGGAAGGACAATGACAGGGAAAAAATGGTGCGATGAAAAACGGAATGAAAAAGAAAACAGTATGTGACACGACGGTGAGGTTGGAGAGACGAGATGAGATGTCAAGTTTCTTCTGAGTTGACCTGTGCTTTAATCTTTAATAAACTACGAATTAAGCTCCTGGAAAATCCAGTCACATTAGACAAACTAAACAAATTAATACAACTGCATAGTACTGTAGTTTAAAATCGCGCGAATCCTTTTCATGGCTGGCTTCACAAAACCTTACACGACATTTGAGAAGATCTAAGCGTGAGCGAAATAGGACGCAAGGTGCTTGTTGACATCTTCAGAGATTAAAATCTTTAACGAATGTCCTTATATAGGGATATCTCCGACTGGTACATGTTCCGCAAGCAAGATGGCTGATGGAACAATTCCCGTGGTGGATTTTAGTGTTATGGGTTTAAACTGTGAAAACCCTCCTTCTCATGACGAAGAACCCGTCAAGATATTGGCGGAAAAGATTCACACAGCTTTTAGTACGATTGGCTTTGTGTATTTAACCAATCACGGAATTTCCGGCGAAGAGGTAATGACCTTTTTGTAGGATCTTATAGGGCAAAACTTCATACCTTAGGCTTCTAAAACCAAGACACTGTATGCCATCCATATATTGGAACAAAGAATTTCGAGTTCCGCCAAAACCGTGAATATCCGACGGATATTTCAGCCAAAACTGTCATTGAAATGCACCCGTACCCCTATTGAGGATCTCGGATATCCAAGGGGGGTTGAAGTGGGGAGGATATTTTTCCCCGGGGGGGGGGGGTACTCCCATATATGAGCTATACAGGTATGTGCCGCTGTGAAGGGTATGGTTTTCAGGCAGTTTAGTCTGGGATAGGGTATAGTATTCAGAGATTTTTGGTCTAGAATAGGGTATCATTTTTCGCGAAACTGATAAGTTGCGTGAACAATTTAGTCTAGACAAGGTTTACTGGCAAATGGCATTCCGAAAAATCGGTACGGTGGGCAGTACGGCATTTTTACTGACCCCTGGCATCTTAGACTGTGATAGTGAATGAGTTTCTGGAAAATGGCGAGTCTGGAAATAGGTCTAGGATAGGGTAGGGTTTAGGGTTGCAAAATGCAGCTAAAATGGTCTAGTATAGGTTAAGGGTCTCAGAGTCCCCAGCGGCACACCTCCAACCAAAAATTTACGGAGTACCCCCGCCCCCGGGATATTTTTATGGATTCCCAGGGGTTCATGATTTATTTTATCTTATTTACTTATTTTTTATTTATGGTTGTGAAATTCATGAAAATCAATGCCATCTTTGAGATCGCACACAATAACTCTTGTAAATGGTTTGAAGCTATAAGTATCAGCAGGCTGTCGAGTGTGATCGTCCGGGGTAGTGTAGTTCTGAAAAGAACTGATCGCAGATCAAGTGCTGCGACTGCCAGGCCTCTTACATCGGCGATACTGGCAGAAATCTAAACATACGACTGACTGAACACAAACGGGCGACAAAAAATGGCGATGCTAACAATCACATTGCTGAACACCATTTACACATGAATCACAGAATTGACTGGGACTCTGCCAAATGTGTTACTTACAGTACGGACTTCTACAAACGACTCACTTTACAAAGTCGGTTTCCTACCCGCGGGGGGTGGGGGTGGGGGGGGTGGTGGGGGGTGTACTCCCTTATATAAACTATATAGGTATGTGCGGCCCTAAAGGGTATGGTTTTCAAGCCGTTTTGGTCTGAAATAGGGTATAGATTTTGACCATTTTGGTCTGAAATAGGGTATGATTCGCGCACTCTGGTCTGAAATTGGGCGGCATGGTTTTTAGAAGAAGCTACTCTTTTCATCCCTTGAGAAATACGGTTTAATTAACATCAGGAATTAGAAGCCCTTCTCAAATGTTTATGCAAACGAAATCACTTCTTGGTTTGAAATAGGGTATTGAATTTTGGGTCAGGTCTGAAATAGGGTAGGGAAAATCGCATATTTTGGTCTGAAATAGGGTAAGAGTTTTAAGAAGCGTGCCGCACACCCCACCCAAATTTTCGGGTATTTCCCCCCCGGAGACTTTGCCAAATGTGTTACTTACAGCATGGACTTCTACAAACGACTCACTCTAGAAAGTTGGTTTGCTAACTTAGAACAGACACCACTGAACAGATGCCAACAGCTACCTGCGACCTACAAACGACCATGACTTGTCAACAGAATAGACAAACAATAGACTAAACTCACCGAAAATTTGACTAACAATACAAGTTCTGAAATTACACTAACAATACACGGATCGAAACGCACCAATCACTGACTTGAGTCTCTACAGCCAATAACATCATGGCTAAACTGACCAATGACAGCAATAACCAGACTTATAGAGCGCTTTTCAATTGAGTGTCGTGAAACCAAAACCAAAGTAATTGCTCTGACCAATCACAGCAGTCGAAAACAATCCAATGAACCATCAGAGCTCGAAGCAATTACATGTCGGCCCGGCGCCAAGCGCGGGAAAACGCGTGCGAGCAAGTCACGATTGGTTTTGGTTTTGCTTCTGATTGGTCGAGAAAGTGGCGCGAGATTTTTTAGCCAATCACAAAGCGTAGCAACTGTTTGAAAACCATATCCCTTACAGCAGTACATATCCATATCATATAGCCGCCGCCCCCCCCCCCCCCCCCCCCCCGCCAGTCAATGCTCAGAACCTTTTTTTTAATTTTAGAAAATTATTTAATTTGGTTAGAGCAACAACATAATCATTTGTGTGTTTATTTTGAAGAGATGGCCAGATCAAGAGGTTCCAGAATTCAAGTCAATTCAAAAGAAGTCACCTCTTTTTTCAAGAAATGTGCGGATCTGGCATTCAGAATTCTTGATGTAATTATTATAGGACTCAAGTTAAAGGTACTTTGTCTTAGTCTGTATTCTGGCTCCCTCAAGTGTGTTTAGTTACAGGTTGGGTTAGGGATGTCAGCTCTTAAAATTATTCGAAATGCATTCCCGTTATTGCTTGCATCTCAGAGAGGCGTCACCTAACTAAACTCCTACCTGCAGTGTGCTCGCCACAGACCAAGGGGTGCTTTCACAGATTCTGGGGATGCAAGAGTAGGGTGCAAGCGCCCCAAAACTGCTACAATCGGCGACAAAATTGTTGAGATACGTTGGTTTACAAGGGTGTATTTTTGGAAAATATCGCACCCCATGTCCCCACCCCCTCCCTCCCAACCAAAGTTGCGTTTGTGGTTGCCCGCAGACTTGCTGACCAGCGGTACAGCATTGGATAGGGGGTGGGGGATGGAGATACGTTTTGCAGAGAAAGTTATTGTATGAGTTAAAAAAAAAAACGGAGAAAAAGTCCTTTTCAGACAAAGTGTCTCAAGTAATTTTGACGCCGATTGTAGCTTGACTCATGCAGATGAGGCTTGTAGACTGGGAGAGCAACTCATCTGGGAGAAAGAAAATGCTGATTTTATTAACCCAGACAGATGATGCCCCATTAACCTTGTAAGTCAAACATCGATCTAATTACTTACATTGGCATAATATGCAACTAAATTGTACTATATAACGAAATTTTTAATGCAAGTTTCTTCTTACTACATAACGAAATATATTAAGCAAGAAGATAGTTGCTTACCGTTTTGTTATGTATGAAACACACATAACGAAATTTACGCGAGTAGATAGTTGCTTACCGTTTTGTCACATATATGACACACATACATAACGAAATTTAAGCGATTAAATTTAGTTTGATAATTTGCAAATATATATATTCCCAATTAATGAAAACCCCTAACAGGAGAACAACAGCCAATTGAATTCAAATAAATGTCTGACTTTATTTGGTAAAACCAGATAGTTTTTGTGGAACGATGTCTTAGGCCCAGTTCAAACGTCGAACTTCACATGTGCCGAACCTAATGCAAATGAGAAAAATCTATTGTTCTTGCTCATTTGCATTAGATTCGGCACATGTGAAATTCGACGTTTGAACCGGGCCTTAAGGTTTAGCTAGTCACAGCGACGGTCGTACAACTAGTTTAAAACGGACACGACGACTAGTCGCGGCAATCAATCAATCAACGAATCCTTTATTTAACGTGGTTAGTGCGCTTAGCTTAAAAGCTAGTTTCTAGGTACGCCACGAAATAAAACTTCATTGGAAGAGTATAAATTTAACTTAAGCTATAATTAAAAATGATTACGTTAGCAATGGCTCCTCGTGTGTACTGCTTGTACAAACTAAAGTCACTGTGACCAATTACAAATTAATGAGAATTAACCAATGAATTAGGTCAAATCAAACTGTTCCAAAGCCTGTAAACTAGTAGTTGCCTCGTGTTCACTGCTCGTGAGACTTAAGTTGCTGCGACCAGATAAAAGAAAAACCCAATAAAAACCAACAGTCGCTACAACCAGTTTCTCAGTGTAAACCTGTGTAAACAACGACAGGCGACTTAATTGGTCGCCGCGACTAATCGCGCCTACTGTCTGTCGACCTTTAGACAGTGGCACCATTTTCTGTTGTTGTGCCTTCTCATTTTTCTAGGACTCAAATTGGCTCAGTCAAGTACATGGTGCCATTGGCACTAATGAGAACGCAAGTACTTTGCGACTCTTATACTACCCACCCCTCCCTGAGAAATCTAATATAAAACCAGGTCAGGTACGATGTGGGGAACACAGTGACTATGGCTCCATTACGCTGTTGTTTCAAGATGAGGTTGGTGGCTTAGAGGTGAGAGACTTGTCAAAATAATGAATAATATCATACAGGTCTACCGTAAAAACGATTTTGTTCAAAAGCTTCCCTTTTACCTCGTCCTCCCCTACACACACACACACACACACACACACACACACACACACACACACACACACACACACACACACACACACACACACACACACACACACACACACACACACACACACACACACACACACACACACACACACACACACACACACACACACACACACACACACACACACTATTTGAAAGTAAGATTTTGTAATAAGCCCCAATGATGTCCACAGAGAGTAGAAAGAGAGAATCTGTGGTAGTGGTAGTGGAATTTATGCGCTAATCACACCCCAACACACACACCGGCTCACTCACACCTATTTGAAAGTCAGATTTTGTAATAAGCCCCAATGATGTCCACGTACAGAGAGTAGAAAGAGAGAGAGAGAGAGTCTGTGGTAGTGCAAGTTATGCACTTATCACTGTTAAGCCCGAGGCGGTGGGGGTGGGGTGGGGAGGGGGGGGAGGGTGTAGGGCAGGTCCCTCTTATTTGCTGAGACATCACCTTCAATTTCTGTCCTTTTTAACAGGGTGTCCATTTCTGTGTCTACGTGGTAGGGGTAAGAGTTGCAGAATTATGTAGAATGTTTGTAAGGGGATTTAAGATGTTGATCTGTGTATTGTGCACTGCAGGTTCTTCCAGTGAATGGAGGGTACACTGCAGCCAAACCTATTGCAGGAACTGTGTTGGTCAATATTGGAGATCTCATGCAACAATGGACAGCCGATAAACTAAGATCTACGGTAAATGACATTTAACACACCCTCTCCCTATCCATCACCCTCCCCCACAGGGACGATGTATATGTTACGTCTATCCTAATCTTGTAGACTGGTAAGCACAACTGAGGCCCCTATCAAATATTTCCATAGCTGATCAATCACCAGCTCCTCCCTCCCCAAGGGGTAAGTTGTGTTCCCCAACGCGTACTCCCCTATATAAATGTAAGTAATAATGGGGGAATATGCAGTTCCAAATGGTATGTTTTTTTTTCAGCTGGATTTTTAACATTTTGGATTGACATGGGGTGACTTCATACTGGCCTGAAATTTGAGTATATCGATTTTTCTCATTTTGACTTATCTCTTATTTCCTATTCTTCATGTGGAAAGAGGATCAAGGTTTTGAGCTCTATGCAGCACACCCGATGTTCCCCAAAGTTCTGAGGGGCTTATCTCGGGAAATAAACAATTATGAGGTCCACGTTTACCATCAATTTTTTAAATTTCTGTACCCAAATCGTGGTGATAAAGGCCCTTTTTTTTCAATATTTATTTTAGAAACACAGGGTACTCATCCCGGAAGAAGAACTTAAACAGAAAACTGTGCGACGATCACTGGCGTTCTTTGCTCATGCAGACAGTGACGTTATGATTGAATGTCTTGACGGATCAAATAAATACCCTCCTATAACAGCTATGGGATATTTACAACAACGATTTGCCGCAACGATATACTGAAGGAAGATGTTCATGAATCATATATAGATGTTATTGACCTAGCGTGAGGTCCGTATTGGGACAATATTGGTCGAGTTATTATTTTTTTTTTTGCAAGTTTATGGACCGAGACGAAGACGAGATCTATAAACTTGCAAAAAAAAGAACTCGACCAATATTTACCAGTACGAACCGAAAAAGGTAATTTAATAAACTTTTTATTATTATGGCTCTTTTAAAATTTTGCTGATAAATTTGTGCATCGGTTCTCGGGAAACGCGCGCGCCAACGTCAAGCACACACCTAATTCAATAAAGGTTGCTTTGGCAGTTGGTCGTTGGTAATTGGGAATTGGCATTTGGTAGACGGAACACAATGCAATGCTTCGCTTGAGTGACCGCCAAACAATAGCTTCCCAATGCCCAATTGCCAATGACCAAAACAACCTTTATTGAATTAGGTATATACTTTGCATTTTTCAGGCCACTTTCGAAGCAGTTTAACCGAAATTATCCGCCAAACACGAAGAAAAAGTGTTTCTACTTAATGAAAACGTTCTCTTCGTTTAATGTTTCATAAAAGGATTTTGCGAAATTAATTCGCGAGCGGTCCGTTTGCAAAAATTCGGACCGCTCAGGGAACCACTCAGAATACTCCTTTTCATCACGGACCAGTTCAGCCATATAATAAAGTATAGTAGAGTATGTTCTAGTTATACCTGGATTGGTTTCCAGTGGTTTCGAGTGGTATATCACGAATTATAATTCAACACATTGATACACTGCCCAAATATGGTCAAAAAGTTATCGATATACGTTATGTCTACATAACGTATTCCAGCGATGGCGGTAAATTTCGCATTTTGAAGGAAAGTGAAATGAGTGCTGCGGGCAATTTCGTGTTTTTGGGCGAGAAAGTGCGTGAACTATTATTAAAAAAAGGGAAAAGAAAGAAAAAATGAGAAGAAAAGAGAAAAATTATTGATCACATGATTGGACAAAAAAGGCGCGAAATTCACACAGTATATAGAACAACAGCTACTACAGTATCTAAAGGGAACAGGTCAATTTGGGAGATAGCACTCACAAGCTTCAAAAAGGAAATTTAATCGAGACAGCAGGAGTTACGGGTTTTCTGATAAACAAATTCTCACCCAATCAAAATAAAGAGAACACCACTGCATATTGTCCTGGACCCATGTCCACAACAGTACTATACATCCACTTTCAGACCAATTTTCTTCCTGACAAAAATTAATGAAGATAGGTTGTGGGGGGAGGAGTGGGGGGGGGGGGGGGGGAGGGGAAGAAGGGCCCTAGGATCTTTTGGTACCCAGTGCCATAGCAGTTACAGTGACCCACAGCTCAAAACCCAAAACTGACCAGTACCAGTTCCCATTTATTATAATTTAGGAAGACGGGGCACTATAAGTACAAGTTAAATGGAAGCGACTGGGAACGAGAATGTCTCAACTTTAAATTTTGGGGCCATTGCCGGCATGCAACCCAACCTCTCCAGTCAAATCAGAAATTCCATCTCTCCCTCCCACATCGCTAAAAGTTTGCATGCAGTGCATCGCGAGGTTTTGCGAGACACGTGATTTCTAGTTGATCACATGATTGGAAAAAAAGGCGCGAAATTTTCGCGTTGTCGCGGTCGCAGTGTTTGTTTTCTTGGCGTAGCTGAATGAAAGCTGGTTCAAAGTTTAACCGCTCGACAAGGAGTGAATGAAGGAGCACAATTTTCGGAAAATTCCTTTAGTAATCACCTCTGGAATATGATACAGACTCGATGCTTCCTCAGACAAGTTTCTGATCTCGTCATTACGGCTGTAGGAGCTAAAAAACGAGCAAATTTGTAAACACTGAGCCTTGATCGACTCAGCTCGTACTTTGGTGCTGATGGAAGGGACTAAAAGGCCAAATCAACTACAGGTATGATGTTTTAACTGTTTCTTGTATCCTTTAGCTGTGAATTTTTGTAAGACATACTGTCCACGCTGCAGTTCTTTCTGACTTTTCGCCGCTATGTTTAGGTAGCCGTGTGTTTGACCTGTACTTGTGTGTTTGTTCAATTTGTTTTGATTCTGAATTGAACTTTTTAAGATACGAAACACTTGTAACTAAGACATTTTATGCCATTTTACTGTGTTTTAATTCGTGGTCACTACTCTGTCCCGTTCTTTAAGTAGACGAATGCTCTTCGTAGAAACTCAGATTGACAACTGATTGTGTACGCAACTGCTTGTTGTTGTTGTTGAAGTAGCGCGAGGTAAAATATTTTTGTAAGCCTTTTTACTTAATAAAATGTTGTATATCTCAATGAATTTTTTCTGGAAACTGTGATTTGTTATCAATGTGTTGAATTATAAAACAGTTATAGTGCTCAAGCTTGCGCAATATCGGCCTACGGCCTCGTCGGCTAAGTATCCGCATCAGTGAGATATTTCATGGTACAGCATGAGAAAGCATTGGCTAACTCTTTTATCCCATGCCTTTGTTACTTTGGTACCATTGAAGGTCTTCCGTCAATTTTCTGCCTCACCTATGGTGATAGCATTCGAGGGAGGGGAGGTCGGGCAGTTGGACGCAAGGGGTGGGGGTGCGTGGAGCAAAACGCCCAACCAGCCACACTCTTATGCACAACAGTGAATTAGTTTAAAATTGAACTTTATTGTTGACCTGTAGTCAGTGAATACATGGAAATAGGATGGAATCACTAATGATACTGCATGTAGATGTCAAAATAACTTACAAAAAATATTGCTCTTATCACATCGTTTACAAAAATAGAAATCTTTAGAAAAAAAGCTCATGTTTTTAAATTGTTAAGACCGCAACTGGATAACATTGAAATGTTTGTAAACCCCAAAATGATGAAACCTATGACTTCATCTAATTTGATCGAGACCGATTTACGATCGAGTACGTTTAGTTTACTTATTTCCTTCTGGCCCTTGTTCTTAGTTTATACACTTCGCTAACACTAGGACTTAAAAATAAGCTGTATATGACATAGTTGTTCAAAACGTGAATAGCGCATCTCTATCCAGTGAATGGCGATTTATCTGGCCCCGGTTGTTCATAACGTGGATAGCGCTATCCAGCGGATAAATCTCTATCCAGCGGAAAACGCAATTGGTTTCGTACACGTTTATCGGCTGGATAGCGCACCTTTTGAACAACCGGGGCCAGGTGGATAGCGCTATCCACCGGATAAATCACTATCCAGTGTTTAACACAAAGGATTTTGTTAATACG